>VZRW01010546.1:0-40500 GCA_013398125.1 Aegotheles bennettii
GGTATGGAGAAAGCTGAGGTACTTGATTATTTTTTTGCCCCAGTCTCCTCTGGCAAGTGCTCAAGACACACTGCCCACATCACAGAAGGCAAAGGCAGGGACTGGGAGAATGAAGAACCACCCACAGTAGGGGTAGCTCAGGTTTGAGGGTGCACAAGCCTGTGGGATCTGATGAGATACATCTGCTGGTCCTGAGGGAACTGTCAGATGATGTTGCTAAGACACTATCCATTATATTTGATAGGCTGTGGCAGTCTGATGATGTTCCCACTGACTGGAAAAGGGGAAACATAACCCTCATTTTTAAAAATAGAAGAAGACCCAGAAAAGTACAGGCCAGTCAGTTTCACCTCGGTTGAGTTGAACTCCATATGGTGGCCTTCTATGACAGGGCTACGGTGTTGGTAGATAAAGTAAGAGCAACTGATGTCATCTACCTGGACCTGTGCAAAGCAGTTGATACTGTCCTGCATGATATCCTTGTCTCTAAATCAGAGAGGCATGGACTTGAAGGATGAACCAGTTGGTGGATAAGGAATTGGCTGGGTGGCCTCATTCAAAGAATTGTGATCAACAGCTCAATGTCCAAGTGGCATTCCTCAAGGATCAGTATTGGGACTGGTGCTCTTTAACAACTTTGGTGGCAAGATGGATGATGGGATGATGAGTGCACCCTCAGCAAGTTTGCCAATGACACCAAGTTGTGTTGTTCAGTTGTCATGCTGGAGGGAAGGGATGCCATCCAGAGGGATCTTGACAGACTTGAGAAGTGGGCCCATACAAACCCATGTTTGGCCAAGTGCAAGGTGCTGCACAAGGGTCAGAGAAAGACCAAGCACAAACACAGACTGGGTGAGGAATGGATTGAGAACATGTTGGTTAATGATAAAATCAACATGAGCTGGTGATGTGCACTTGCAGCCTGGAAAGCCAAACATATCCTGGGCTGCATCAAAAGAAACATGACCAGCAGGTTGAAGGAGGTGATTTTCCCTCTCTACTCTGCTCCCATGAGACTCGACCTGGAGTAGAATGTCCAAAAGAAGGATGTAGAGCTCTTGGAGTGAGTCCAGAGGAGGGCCACGAAGATGATCAGGTGGATGGAGCCTGTGAAGACAGGATGAGACAGATTGAATTGTTCAGTCTGGAAAAGAGGAGGCTCAAGGGACACTTTCTAGCAGCCTTCCAACACCTGAAGGGGGCCTACAGAAAAGCTGTAGAGGGACTTTTTACAAGGACATGGAGTGATAGAACAAGGGGAAACAGTTTCAAACTAAAAGACAGTAGATTTAGATTGGATTTTGGGAAGAAATCCTTTCCTGTGAGGGTGGTGAGACAGTGGCACAGGTTGCCCAGAGAAGTTGTGGCTGCCCCCTCCCTGGAAATGTTCAAGGCCAGGTTGGATGGGGCTTTGAGCAACCTGGTCTAGTGGGAAGTGTTACTGTCCATGGCAGGGGGGTTGGAATTAGGTGATCTTTGAGGTCCCTTTCAATCCAAACCAGTCCATGATTCTGGAAAATTTTTATAAAGTACCTCTTTGCTGTATATTTCTTTTTATTTAGATTGCTTTTGATACCACAATATTAAGACCTTGGAAATGGTTTCACAAAGCATTTCAAGGAGGCACATGGAATGTTTATGAATGCAACATTCCTCTAATATGTGTGGCCTGTCTTTACAAATTTTAATGGCCGTGTAGTAAGAATGAATGCTATGTTTCTGTGTTTTATGGTGTAGTTCCTATAAAACAGGTTGAAGGTGTAAACATTTTTTACAATTTCATGTCCAATTTAGGCAGATTGGTGGGGAGAAAATAGTTGTATATAAATGTAAAGTTGGAAATAAGTAGGTGAAGAAAAACAACCCACCACCAACAGAAATTCTTGCTACTTTTCTCATCCACACATATCAATGTAGAGTGTTTTACTCTAGGAATTGATTCTGGTGGACAAGAACTCAAGCTGTCAAACAAAAGTCACACATCAGTTAAATACATTATTGTATGCAAAACAGACTTTGGAGTCTGAACTGGTTACTGTGTAAACACAAATGAAAACTTAGCTATTACTTAGCAAATTTCAAGGTTGTTTTTTTTTTTTAAAAAAAGCAGGCCATCCATGAATTTGTATGTGGACTACTTCAAAAGCCATTAGCATGTAACTCAGATTTTTGGTCTTGTCTTCATGTCAAGTTACCTAGTTTGTCTCAGTAAGAGGTAATCACCTATACAGCATGCAAAATCTTTTAAATATTGCAAACTGGTTTTAGTCTGGATGATTGCAATAATTGTAAAGATTTTTCTGTGAAGTTTACCATTCATCCCATTTCCTGTTACTGTTCCACCTCAATAACTTTCCTGGTCTTTTGCCTATATGAATTTTGAATTGTCACTAACCTTGGGAAGTTTTCCTTGGTATTTACTTACTGCTGGCAGGGGAAACTTTCCTACCATTCTACAAGCACTTCAGTGGAGGGTCAGGAAAATTTTCCAGCAGGATTGAGGACAGAATCCAGGAAAATGGGAAACGATGTCCACCCTTTCACATTTATGGGTCTTTGGAGACTAGAAAAGTTCTCCAATGCTTTTGCATAGCTACTGGTCTCAACCTCCTGTCAGCAAAACTATTATGGAGAACAGTCTACCACAAACTGACTCCTCCCTTTTAGCTATACAGTTGCAGCTGCAGAAAGGAGTCTGCAATTACAGCATTAACTTTTCAACAAACATCTGCATTAACATCCTAGGGATCAGCCACAGCTGACTATGATGTCGAAAACCACATCTCCTCAATTCCAATGGTATGCCTTCTCTCCCCAGAAATGCTAACAATGTCCTTAAGATGCTGAGCTCCAATGGAGAGATTTCCAAATGGTCCCACACAAAGAAACAGATACGGTGAAGCTAGTGGTTTTCCTCTTCCCTTTATATTTATGCTTATGTGGATCTTCTGTTTCAGGTTCTCCAAGAAATGGTGGAAAAAATTGAACTGAAGGACATCACTCTGTCTTTAAGTCATTGTTAAATATATTTAACTAGGATATCCCCTGAAAAAAAATGCTTTAGAAATCTGAAAACAAAAGGTTGCATAGCACAAGCAACATTAGTTCTGCCAGTTAGAAAGCATTTGGACTTCCATTAAGCACTTTCTATTTTTATGGCTCTCTGCATTCTACTAAGTAAAAACAGGATTCTTTCAAATTCCTGGGCATTTTGCCACCACTGCAGGCCATGGGGCCAATAAAAATCATTAGCGATACATAAATTTTATCCAGTGGGCTTTCCTGAACATGTGCAAATGTTCATAAGGTTAGAGAACAGAAATCCACATATTTTATCTTACATGTTTGGAATGCATTGAGTTAAACTAGTTTATAATAAGTTCATATGAATATCCTGACATTTTTATATCAAATTAGGACACATGTGGTTCAAGTACTACAATAAGGATTCTGATTAAATAAACAGATTGGTATTACATTCCAGCAGATAATATCAATCACTGTAAAAACCACTACTTTTTCATCTTTACGGTATTATAGTAACACTAAGCTACAATATTCATGAAATTTCCAGATTTTCTTAGATGGAAATTTGTCTTTTTAAAATAGAAAGTTTCCATCTTAAACATAGTTAAATTTTCCTGTAGGGAAGCAAGACATTGAGGTATTTGAAGTGAGGTCTGAAATCTAGTATTCAATAAAAACATTTTAATGGGAGCTTTTGGACCAATTTTAACACAAATATAATTTCCTTCCTTAACATTACTAACTTATCTGACTTATTCATTAAGAAGTACATACTATTGTTAAACTTCAAGTTTGATAAACCTGGAAAAAAACACCCTATTTTTGGCTTGTCCTTTCACTATTTTAAATAATCAAGACAACTAATTTTTTTGTTTGTTTTTTCAAATGTGTTTTTTTGCTAAAGTAGTGTGAAGTAAAAGCATACTTTTAATGTGAAAATAAAAACAGCAGAAGCAAACTGTAAACTTTTAAAAATACCAATACCTTAGCAGCACCCAAAGTGCTAATGTAAACATGTTGGGACTGATAAATATGACAACAGAATTCTGCATACAGTGCTTAGTAATGATACTATTTTACTGGAAACTGTGTCATAACGAAACTGAGCATTTAAACATCCTACAACACATTTTGTGAGTCCATTTGTAAATAATTTCATAGGTTTTTTTGGATTTAAATGGAACTGAAGCTGAGTTTTTATATAATTACATTTTATTGTGGCTCCAGATAACCATTTTTACACCCACTCCAAAACTATTCCTTTCTTTGGGCTATTAGCTTTTGAAAAGAGTAGGACATTATTGTACATAGAAATATTAAAGCAGAGTTCTCCTGAAACATAAAAGAAAACTAACCACTACAATTATTTTACCCAAGAGTTGTAATTACTAGGTTGATATTAAAATTACTATCAGCGCAAACATATTTTAGCATCAGTGTATGTTAAAAAGAAAAAAAAACAAAAAAAATCCCAAATTAATCAATTCCCCTCCCATCCAAGACCTGACAAAATTAGTAATGAAAACCACTGTTGCTGAGATGTCAAAACTCCAGCAAGAGTAAGAAATTATATAAAAAATAAATAAAATAAAATAAATAAAATAAAAATATGTTATTTTAAGATATTAGATTTTGCCTGAGAAGATTCTTAATTTTTTATATCATGATCTCAAGTTATCACTGAAAATTTTGGATCCCTAGACTGATTCACAATGGCTGTAGAGGAAAAGTGTTTCATTTATGTTTCTCTTGTCTTAAGTCATCATGTTCAAAATTTTCTAAGCTGTGCATTGGAATGAGAACACAGTGCCACAAAATATGAACATTTTTCTTGCATTCTATAATAATATTTAATCTGGGTGAATTATCAAAATAATTTGTCTATATAGACTGTTTCTTTCAGTTGTAGAACTAACATCCTTTTTGATTTATTCTGCAGTTCTCAACAGTGTAAGAGTGGGGTTTTTTTAATAGCATATATAATTTAATTTTGTTAAAATGTACAATATGCTGGGCACTTTACAAAACTAAGACAAAGCAAAGGTGAAACAACTTGATCACTGACTGGATAACATTAGAAATACAGCTCTGATAACACATACATTTAATTAGTCTGTATTATTTTTAAAATAAAGCAATATTTTAATTTTTTTTCTCTCAGATAATTCCATATTTAAGATATGTAGAAATATTCCCAACTAATCATCTAAGCATGAGAAGCACAGGAAACACTTACAGACAAACCTAAGTGACTGTATTATGTGAAAGTGACACTAACTGCAGTAGGAAACATAAAATTGTAAAGTATTAATGGATCAACCTTGCTAAGCATGGAAAATTTAGTTTTATTTCTTCATTTTTTCATCAGTTATTTACTTAAAATAATATTAAACCTGATAGCTTTCAGAAACTGTCCACTTCAACTTTTTACTTTATTATTCAGTTTATGCCTATTATTTATGGGTAAAATGACAGTCAATCAAGTCCAATTCAAATGAAATTAAATTACTTCATTTTTAATAGAGAGGAACAATGCTTTAAAAATCATTGGTTCCTTGGAAACATTTATGGGATTGTCAAATAAATTGTATATATATATATATATATATAAATAACAGCACTTGAAATAATCTTTAAAAAATGTTTTTGTTATTATATGCCATGAGAGTTTCCAAAAGAAAGAGAAAATGTATCTTTTTCATTACAAGTCCATAGTATCATTGAAATTCTCTATTATTAATCTAAAGAATTTATAGAAGACAAACAGGACAGAAAGAGTATTTAATATATATGTAGATCAACAAATACCTGTAAACATATAAACCGTCGATCAATACAAACTTTCACATCAACTCCAGATTTTGAAAACAGAGTGGCTGAGGTACACAAGCATACTTTGCCAATTAAACCAAGGGCAAATGGGAGTTGCAAATAGCAGGTAACACTAAGACTTGAAATCACCTGATAAAAGGAAGCTAGTCCTTGGCTAGCCCTCAACACCAGGGACCCACCAGCTTAGATCTCCTACTGGAAACAGGCCCTCACTACTTTGCGTCTGTCACACACACCATTGAAAACACATTTCACTCTACTGAACTAAGTAAAAAGATGATACCAATGCCATTGATCATTCACATCTTTCAAATTTGTATTTTGGTTTATAATCAGAATAATAAACAGCTCTTTTATTCTGGTACATGAGATATTTTTATAAATCATTTTTTCTCTGGATAATATAGTACTATCACAAATTAAATATAACCACACCTCCATTATTTTTACCTACCCAGGTATCATTACTTAATAGTTGCTAATTAACTTTCAGCTACTAAAATGGAAATTATATCATAACTAGTTTTGGCCTTAGTTTAGTCAAGATATGTTTTCCTCAGAAATAAAAGACAAACTGCTAAAACTTTTATCTTTTTAACAATTATTTATTAATTTCTGTTCACGTTAGTTTTAAAGTGAGAAAGTCAGGATTTATTTTTTTTTTTACTAGAAAAAAAAGAAAAGTTCTGGTATTCACATATAATAATGGCTTTGCCTTTTTCAAGGATTATAATTAATGTTAAATCTAAATAACTGACATAAAAATCTCATCATTATATTTCAATTTATTTCAGTGCACATCTTCCATTTTGTGTTTCTTTCATTTCTGCTCAGAAAAGTTTGGGATTTTTTTTACTTCTTCTAGTTCAGATGAAGAGAAATATATGGAAAACAAGGGGATACATTCTGACAAATATAATAATTAATCTTGGAAACCTGTAACAAACCTTAATCACTTTATTACCAGTAGTATGCAGTCTCTCTCTATCAGTATTCATATGCATACCTGGCACAAGTTACTCCCAACATTTTTTCACCTTCAAAAGAAAACATCTAACTGTCATTGTGGCTGTTGAATGTTGCTATTTTATATAGAACTGCCCTTTTTGCCAGACCTCACAAATTTTCTGTCAATGAAGCCTTCTAATAGAAGTGTTTTGTAAAATCTGGAACATCATTCAGGCCTGAATTTCCCTTAACTAAAACAAACAAAGAGTCTTAAGCACCTGCTTTGGAAAAACATTTGGAAAAATTAGTAAGAAGAAGTACTGGTGATTATAAACAACTGTCCCCCAGCATAGTTTTAGGCCCACAGACCATTTTGAAATCACTCTGACTGGTTTATCTTAAGTGATTAATACAGCAGAGTTTAAGAAAAATATCCATGGGATTTACTGTATGGAACATTTATTGTAAAAAGAGTAATAGACCTGCTACTGTATGAAGGATAAGTTTGTCTTTTGCCTTCCTTCATTGGTGATAATTTTTTTGTAGTGTACTTTTATGAGAACAGCTTACTGACAAAGCTGTGTTTAAATTATATATATCTTGTGAACACTGCTGAGCATCAAAAAGACACCTGTATGTCTTTTACTTCTTTTCTTTTTCTTCTGAATACTGGAACATGGAGCTACAGAATTGTTCTGTACAAATAAATTACGTAGCCATACTCTTTTGGGAAAATAAAACATTTCTCATCTGCTGAATCAAATACCTTTTTCACTTTCAAAGCTATGCAGAACTGCCATATTTCATGCATTAGAGAATGTTTATACAAGTATGCTTTAGGAAAAAGGTATCTGGATGAACAGACTTTATCAGGTGTCAAAATGCATCTGTTGATAAATGACTTTATATGTGTTCTGAGTTAACATTAATCATAAAAGGAACATATGTCTTCTTAATCCAACCCTCTAGAATAAATATGCATTTAAACAGAGTATAAATTAACTAGAATACATTTATAAGGCAGGTATTCCAAGATTTTATTACAGGAATAAAACTGAAACAAGTAGGATTACAACCACAAAAATGACAAATATTTCAGTTATTCTTAAAAGCCTGCATATTGTTTAAATTTCAACTACTCTATTTATTGGAATAATACTAATTTTATGTTGTAAATGGAATCCTTTTCCCCTGCCAAAGTGAAGCAACTGTGTAATACATTAAGTATTACTGTTCATAAATAATAATAACAGGATCCTGCTGTCTTATGGTTATGTGCAGCTCTGTTATGTACCTCTTAAAGGTGGTATTTGTTAAGCAATAAAAGCATTATTTGGTCATAAAACACAGAGTAAAGAGGAAAAAAATGTCAGAAAAGAATGCATCATTAATGACTGTATAATAGATCTATATGTTCTTCTCAAATAATTTATAAATTCATTGAACATATATATTTGAGATGCATTAAAGTTATAGAAAATGAGGCTGAAAAACTTCCCAAACACTTCAGGTATTCATCTGTGGAAATTTCGTCCTGAAGATATGGTCACTTTGTCTAAACTGTTCCTGACAGATGTTTATCTAACCTGTTCTTAAAAGCACCTATAGAGATCCCACGTCCTGCCAGAGCAATCGGTTACATTGCTTAAATATCATTACAGCTGGAAAGTTTTTCCTAATGTCTGAGTTAGATCTCCTTCAATGCAATTTTATCTATTTGTTTTTTCCTCTCCTCTTGGAGAACAGTTCATTTATTCTTCTCTGTCATAACCTTCCATAGATTTGGAGGCTGTTATTTTGTCTACCTTTAGAATTCAGTTCTTCAGATTAAACTTATAGTCCTTAGACTTTCCTCACAGGCAGTTGTTTTCTAGATTTCTGGTCACTGTTGTAACTCTGTTCCAGACTGTCACACTGGCCCAAATATTTGTTTAAATGTGAAGTTCAAAACCAGGCAAATGACAGCGAAGACGTCACCCATGCTGACTAGACCGGAAGGATTTGCTGAAATGTCTAATTTATGCTAGTATTCATACACTATGCATGTTCTTCCAAGAGCAGGACAGGCACAATATATGTATCAGGTGTCACAATTAGTCACCTGGTACCCATGCATCTAGGAGATGGACACTAAGGACTGGATTCATCAAGCCCTTAAAAATTAGATGCCTTGCTGTTAAGACTACTGCTGCAGGCTGAGGAGCAAACAGCCCTTCTAAAGGTAGTACTTTGCAGGTTAGGTCAGCAATAGTCCATGTGAGAAGGCTGAATTGTTTCCCATTCAAGCCTAGAGATAAGCTGGTTTTGGTCTGAGAACTTAATCCTGGCTCATTATATTCCCACTTGACCCTGGGAAATCTCTCTTTCCTTTAGGCTGGTGCCCAGTGTGATCAACATGAGCTGGGTGTAAGGAAGGAAACGTCGTCACCTTGCCTCTCGTTAACCAGCTACCAGAACTCGCCTCTGCCTTTTGCTGCTCTGGGTCCCTGTGTCTGTGGATTCAGCACAGCTACTTCATATGCACACTTAGAAGCTATGCCACAGATTTCAATTCAATACATTAGGTAAAATAGTAGTATTGTGACAGTTTAGTCATTTATCTTCCTGGTCTTTTAAACAATTAACAGAGAGATAATCTGGTTTGTATATATAAAAATATTTTTCATTCTAAAATATATATTATTGATATTCCAGGAGAAGTGTATGTGCCTTCACTAAAAGAATAAAATCCAAAGTCTGTTTATAAAGCAAGATTAAATCAATTTTCTACTTCACATAAACACAGGGAGTTTGTGGTCCAACTCCATTGCTGATATAGTCCATTGTGATATATCCCTTCCTCTCCTGGCTTAAGCAAAGCTTTTTAATTTTTTTTAGCTTGAGATTTTTTGAGATGGTGCTGATTTTATTATAATTTACTCAATGTTTCTAATGCAGAGTCCTTACTGAATTATCTGTTTCTTTTCCCTCACAGGACCTCATCTGACCTTTAATCTCCCTCAGACGCAGCTCTTGCTTTCTCAAAACAAACAGATCTGACATTTTGCAAATACGTTGCTCTAATCCACTAGTTCCCTAACTAATATCAGTTGTTGAACAGAGTTGATTAGCAGCTCTGCATGGAGCCTCTGCCTGTTTGCAGAGCTGTCGGCTCCTGCCCACACCAGTGTATAGTAGAAATGGACTTAAAGTCAACAGTGTTGCCACACTGAAGGTAGGGAAACGTGCCTAGATCAATTTAACTTGAATTTAAAGAATTTTTTTAGAGGATTTTGTAATGTCAAACTGTTTATTTTCAGTGACAAATTACAACCAAAGGCAGAGGAAAAAAACCCACAAAAGCAGTTGTAAATTTAGTCTCAATCTACAGGCACAGAAAAGGAAACCTTAGAAAAGTTTGACAATTCTGACATCCCTGGAAAAATGCTTAAATCTTATATAATGATGTTATTACAGAGAAGTTAATAATATCATCTCAGCTTAATGATGTAGCACAAGATCATTATTTAAAGCCTATCAAACCTACTCCTAGGTTCTTCTTCATTAGCTGAATATACGGCTTATATTTGTAGACCAATTTAAATAAAGAATAATATAAGCTTTTTAATTTACTTCTACTAGTTCACAACCCCTTTTCATTCACTTCAGAAATGATAACTCATATATGTATTTGCATGTATACATATGTGTATCTGCTCATAGTATACCTGCTGATTTTTGGTAACAGGATAATTTCAGACCAAGTATGTGAAATAGAATAAAATTACTTTTGACATAGTGAGCTCAAGAAAAAGAACATCTGAGAACTAGGAAATATCAATGATCTACAGTTCCAGCATCACATTGTTATATGTTGTTTCAGTTTACAGTGATTCACAGCATTTAAAATTGTATATAGATGGTGATGTATTTTACCATAAAACGCAGAAAATACCCACCAGACAATGTTGGATATATATGAAAGTTTGAGCTCTGAGATTCATATAGAAGAGGAAGACAAAAATCAAAATAGTTCTTTGGGTTTGGAAAAAAAATATTGTTTACAGAAGTAATACTTTACACACACTTCACTGGCTTACAGTAGTACAAAACCACATAACACATGTCAGCACACAACATTATTTTTCTTTATGGCATTTCTTCTTTGGAAGTTGCACAAATTGAATTCAATGAATTATAGAAAAAAATTAATAACCCCTTGTCCTTGTAGTAGTTTCTGAGACATGACAACTTTCTGCTACTGAATGCTTGTTTGAATTTCCAGACATTTTTGAGGAAGATAGCAAACTGTCAGGTAGTTTGTCTAGAAAAGTTCACTACACCAGTTACAAGGCAGAAATACCAAAGTTGTTGCATAGTTGGTGGACAAATGGCAATTTGCAAACCTTCATAAAAGACTATGTTTCCCTGACAAAAAGGCCATATATACCAACTGTCTGTGATCCAGAAAGCAATAATCATGTACAATGTGCAGATGAAAAGTGATCTAAAGTCCTGCAATATCATTTGTACTTCCATTTAGATCTTGTTCTAAAGGAACCTAGTTATTGAGCTTTATCACAGGGTATTTTGTAGTATATTTCTGTTTCTGTTATCAATATTGTATTCTCAGCAATTGTTAAGAAATACTCACTCATGCCTGCATAATGTACCTATCTTTATATACCTACAGGTATAGACCACACACACGTTTATATTCCTATACATATTTCTATTACATTTTGAATTTAAAAATGCTCCTAACAATAGTAGAAAACCTTCTATTCTCATTCTACAGAAGGAATAGTTCAATGTCAATATTTATAGCAGGATATGTAATAACTTCCATCAAAGTGGTAGCATCTGACCCAGCAAAGAAAGGAGTTTACACCTTCTCCAGTGGATAACATCTCCTTCCGTGAACATAATTGGCGAATTTGAGCAGATAGTTACTGCTTGATATGAGTCAGGTCCTCACAACTGAGCCTAAAATAATTTAAAATAATACTAACTGCACAGGTATTTGCATATATCATTTCATGTATTGAGAATGTTGTACAATAACAACATTTTTTTTTCCTAATCCTCCACCAATTTTATCCTTTTTAAATATTTTTTCCTTTTTTTTTTCTTATTTGTGTTTTTTTGTCTGCTGTTCACTGTGTATGACTCTTTTGTGATTTGATAATCACAACATTAAGCTCTGTAGGCTGTAGGATGTCTCAGAACCATGGGATGGTTAAGTGTGTAATGAAAACTGTAGACTTCATTGTCCTTTGCAGTTAATCTGTGGAGTTTAGAAAACCACTTTTCAGTGGAAAAATGCTGTATATTGTATTATGGAAAATGCATATTGTTTCTGGAAAAGTTACTTGATCTACTTACTGGCTAAACTAATTGATAAGAGCTGTCTCTAGCATGCTACAGATAGGGCAAGCTCAAGGATTCTCAGCCATTTATAAGTTAATTTTGCCAGACTCTGAGCCTCGGTCAGAGGGAAAAGTTTGTAGCAAATGGGATGGGAATATGATGGCTTGCTTCATCTATTTTCTTCAGGGAAAAGAGAAAAATAAAGCTGGTGGGCAACTGTGGCCCATGTCTATTACCTTCCCTTGCTACTTCAAATATAGTGAGGAAAATCCCATTGCCTCACTAACTAAGATGAAGGCAATGTTGCGTGCAGTATGTTTAACCCACTTTATTTTCAGTGGCTGCACTATTTTTGTTGGAATTACAAACTCTTGGTCTTCTAGGTTTTGAATTCAGTGTCTAGGCTCATTTACTATTTCTACATGTTGTGTATGGGTTTCAAAATTAAAAGGTTTGGGATGATGTGCTTTCATTATTAAATATAATCATAAAACTGAACTCCCTGATGATTCACTTTCTCAGTATTATTAGGTCTGTTGGCTACCATAAAGTGTGATAGGAATGAACAAATTCAAATTAATCTCTTACTAATTAGCATCCTTCTATAAAATCACAGCAAGATGTAAGACCATGAATATGGAAAATTGGTTAGGGAAAATACAGGCTGTGTTAAAAATGGCAACATTGTAATAGGTACTAAAACTAATTATGTTGGGATCTTTGAGGCAGTTTAGTTACCTTTCCATCCATTTATGAAAAGCAATCTGACATAAATTCTGTCAGTTGTGGAAACTGTCATTTGAATAACAGATCACAAAGAGAGTTAGTGTCTAGAAGTAGATGATATAAATACTTCCAGGATACTTCTAGACTTTACATAGATATTAAGAGAACCATAAACCCCTTACTAATGGCACCAAAGTCCCCTTCTAATTGTAATCCTGTCAGGAGAGAAAAGCACACTTGAAAGAGAAGATTCAGCTGTTTTCTGTTCATGTTATAGAGGTCTTTCTATCACCACCTAGGAAACTTAATGCTACCGGGTTAGAAGGTAGTCTATTATTAGGGTTTCTGGATATTATCTGTTAAATCCGCTCGGTTTTCTCTTATAACAGTAATAGTATCGAGTATATTTGACCACCCAGAACTACATATTTTTAAAAAGCTTTTCCATCACTAAAAACAAATTTAGTCTCCCACTGGTAATCGTAACTATATCTTCACTAGAGTTTAAACAAACTCCTCCTTCAAAAATAAACACCATGATAGGAAACAGTTAAAGAGTTAATCTCATAAATATCTAGAAATGATACATATTTGTGTAAACTTACAATATCTAATATAGCAACTTGGCTTTTGGGCCATGTGTGTTTAGAAGGAGAAAATGTATATACTGTCAAATGAAGGTTAAAAGACATTAATACAAACTTCCTTTATTAACTCTGGAGAGTTGTCGTTTTTAAGTCTCTGGTTGGTCACTGACTGACTTCTCCCACCAGACTTTCCAAAGACAATTGAGCAATTAGCCTTTGTCTTTGAGGCTAATTACCAGCAAAACCCAGCTGACCATTAAAGAACTACATAATCAGTATTGGGGTAGACAGAAGATAAAAAAAAATAAAACTAGAAATGCTGGACTAGGCAAACTTCCACACTTTAGGTGCACTGTGTTCATTCATCTAGCCTTAGCATATGTAATATTCCATTAGTTACTCATCCAGGTACAGTTGTCCTTACTTATCAGGAGCATGGTGAAGGGATTCCTAATAATTCATTTTCAATGCTGTCTCTCGGGGAAAAAATTGGTCATATGTCTGATTAAATTTTTCTCTGAAAGAAATTACCCCCCATTCTAAACTGTGACATCAAAGAGTATTTGAAATGGAAAGTGAAATTTTCATATCAAGCACTTACAAAGGAACGAAAGAAAGTAAGAACTAGGGTAGAATAAAAATTATAGTAATTTTTATTGTCTTCAATCATTTATCCATTACACATTATTAAAAATATTTGAATTCTATGTGACTAAGATCTTGCTGTTGCACTTTGTATAAGTAATGAGGTATCCACAACAGAAGGGGCTTGAATTGTATGGTCTACCACTCTTACTCAAGGCTGCAACTTCATGATCACTTAGATCAAGGCACACACACAAAGTTAGTTTTAACTTAAATCAGTTTCCCAATACAGTTCACCTTGCAACCAGGTGAATCCTCAGAAAGACCAAATCTTTCAATCACTATGCAGGAGGTACAACTCCATCTTTTAAGGAACAATCATTTTTTAATCTACTTATCTCAGAATCCTCAGAAAGAAGGAAGGGATTGAGGGTTGAACAGACAGTTGAGTCAGGAGGAAAGCTTAAGCCTTGAGCCCCAGCACATTTGTCCTGATCACAGTCAGAGGTGTTTATTAAATGGGATTGTTTGACAAAGATCTCTAAAAAGGTACCTAAGAGAATTTCAAAATCTAAGTTCCACAGATATATCTTGAGCCCATGTCAGAGTAAGGCAACTCCTGCTTTGCTTTGCTTTCCCGGTAAATTCCAGATGGTCTTTAGAAGAGACGTGAAACCAGGTTACTGTACATTTTTGTCCAATGCCTGATCCAGATGCTTAGAAGACTGAGATATAGACTGGAGTTTTTCATTTCAGTATAAATGAATCTGAAGACTATCACTGAACACACATAAAGATCCTAGTATATAAGACACCCTGGGAGGGATGGGAAACTTCAGAAGATACTATACTTTTCAGTTTGTCATTCTGGCAAGGAATTAAAACAGTTGGGTTCCTGAATAAAGAGTAGTTCTGATCCTGCCTCATTTTGTTTTGAATTTTGTTTGGATTAATCCTTATCATTTACCAATTTCAAAATAATTTCTCTGCCAAATTGATGAAATTCAAAACTAACATCATATTTTTGTGATTTACTGTTATAAGAAGTTAACTCCTGTCAGTTCTTTGGATTAATCCTTTGTTTACAAAAGGATGTATACAGTCTAAAAATGTTGTTATTCATTGGCTTTACTATCTGTTTACATTGCTATATGATGTAGATGCCTAATTTGTTACTAGGTCCTATGTGAGTGTTAATTCACTTGTATTTCCTTTTTGGAGTGAACCAACTAGCTCCTGCAAAACAGAGCTTAGATATGATTCTGCAGACTATTCTTTGTAAAGGAGTTGAAAAATATGAAAATATGAAAAATATGAAAAAAAATTTCATTAGATTTGTATATTTGCTATCCTGTGCACTTTTTCAACAGTCTTTCCCAGAAGAGTCTTCATCCCCAAGCACTCCAAATGCTTTCCAAGCATAAAATACTTGTAATAATTTCATTCAATAAGATTTTCACGCTGATATTTATGCAACCATCTAGTCTGCACAGACTTTTCCTGCTATCAGACACTTCGAACTGAAAAAACCTACATATATATAATGTGGGGGTCACATAAACACAGTGCTGAAGAAATCCCCATGCTACATGCTGTCATAGAAAAAATCACTCTCTGGAGAAGTGGACTGTTCTGAACCTGTGTGCCTGGCATGAAGCTGTGAAGTGCCAAAGAGTAAATTCTCAGCATGGTCTAATATCAGTTCATTAGGTAGTTCCATCACAATTTTTATACATGCTGTACCTTGGTCCGTGTACCTGAGTACAGAATCACAGAATCACTTGAGTTGGAAGGGACCTTAAAGGTCATCTAGTTCACTTCCCTTGCCATGGGAAGGAACATCCTCCACTAGACAAGGTTGCTCAGTGCCCCATCTAACCTGGTCTTGAATGTCTCCAGGGATGGGGAATCCACCACCTCTTTGGGCAACCTGTTCCTGTGTTTTACCACCCTCATGGTGAAAAACTTCTTCCTTATGTCTAACCTAAATCTACTCTCCTTCAGTTTAAAACCATTACTTCCCATCCTATCAAAACAGGCTCTATCAAAAAGCCTGTCCCCATCCTTCTTATAGACCCCTTTTAGATATTGAAACGTGTCAATGAGGTGTCCTTGGAGCCTTCTCTTCTCCAGGCTGAACAACCCCAACTCTCTCAGCCTTTCCTTGCAGGACAGGTGTTCCAGGCCTCTGATCATTTTTGTGGCCATTCTCTGGACTCCTTCCAACAGGTCCATGTCCTTCCTGTGCTGAGGGCTCCAGAGCTGGATGCAGTACTCCAGGAGGCATCTTACCAGAGCAGAGTAGAGGGGCAGAATCACCACCCTCTATCTGCTGGCCACACCTCTTTTGATGCAGCCCAGGATATGGTTGGCCTTTTGGGCTGTGAGTGGACATTGTCAGCTCATGTCCAGCCTTTCACCTACCAGTACCCCCAAGTTCTTTTCAGCAGGGTTGCTTTCAATCTCTTGATCCCCCAGCTGGTGTTGGTACAGAGGGTTGTCCCATCCTAAGTGCAGGACCTTGCACTTCTCCTTGTTGAACCTCACGAGTTTCCCCTGGGCCCACTTCTTGAGCTTGTCTAGGTCCCTCTAGATGGCATCCTATCCTTCAGGTGTGTCAATTGCACCACTCAGCTTGGTGTCATCTGCAAGGGTACACTCGAGCCCACTGTCTATGTCATTAATGAAGAGGTTGAACAATACTGGCCCCAGTACAGAGCCTTGAGCGACACCACTTGTTACTGGTGCCTATCAAGACATAGGGCCATTGACCACCACTCTCTGGATGTGACCATCCAGTCAATTCCTCACCCACCAAACAGTCCATCCATCAAATCCATATTTCTATAGTTTAGAGAGAATGTCGTGGGGGACCATGTCAAAGGCCTTACAGAAATCCCTTTGAAGTTTTTTGCCTGTATTTCCCTGCTGGCTGCTACTGCCTCAGGAGCTCCTGGATCTTCACCATAAGACTTCAAGTGTGCTCCACTGTGACCAGCACATTTCAGAGCCGCCAACAGAGAGTCCACACTAGCGTCCCATCTCTATAACTCTGTTTTGTCATGCCATGGGTTGCTATGGGTAAGCCTAATGTCACCCCCCTTCCCCATCAAGCCTAGTTTAAAACCCTGTCAATGATCCCTGTCAGCTCTTGAGTGAAGACCCTCTTCCCCCTTTGCAAAAGGGGGATTCCATCTGACTCCAACAAACCTGGCACCATGTAGATAGTCCCGTTGTCAAAGAACCCAAAATTTTGATGATGGCTCCAACCACAGAGCCACATGCAAATAGACCGTACCTTTTTGTTCCTTTCAACGTCACCCACAACTGGTAGAATAGAGAAGAATATAACCTGTGCCCCAGAGTCCTTCACCAAGCATCCTAAGGTTCTAATGTCCCTTTTGATAGCCCTTGGACTACTCCCTGCAACATCATCACCACTCATGTGGAAAACTAGTAGCCAGTAGTAGTCTGAGGGCTGTACCAGGTTAGGAAGTTTCCTGCCAGCATCCTTGACCCAGGCCCCTAGGAAGCAGCAGCCCTCCCTATGAGGAAGGTCCATTCTGCATATGGAACCCGCTGTTCCCCTTAGAAGGGAGCCCCCCACAACTACAACCTGCCTTTTCTTCCTCATGGGTGTGGACTTGATGCGGGGGGTAGGCCTTCCTGACCCTGGGAGGTCTTCTGGTGCAGAGGCACCTTCACCCTCATCAACTCTTGGCTGTTCTTCCACTTCCAGAGCCTTGTACCTATTGTGCAGAGGCACCTGGGTGGGTTTGGAGGATTTGGAGTGGTTTTGTCTGCCACCCTCAGCATGGACTTCTATCTGTTCCCTTCCTGAGAGCTACTGCCTTCAACCTAGTGATCTGGTTTAGCTTCCTGTGGCTGCTGCTTACTTTGGGATGCCAGAGCCTGGTACCACCGGTCTGTCTCCCTCTCCAAGTTTCTAATGCTTTGCAGCCTTTCAACCTCTTTTTTAGCTCAGCTACTAGGTTGAGCAAGTCATCAACCTGTTCACACCTGATGCAGCCACCGTCACTGCTGGGTTCTGTTGAGAGGTTTCAACATTCCCTGGACAGCTGAAACCTGGACAGCTGCCTCTTGTTTTGCATGCTTTGAGTGTTTTATTATTATCTCTGTCTGGGTGGGTGCATCTTTTTTGACATGGTTAGGGGACTTGGCACCCCCGCTGGACAGACACCTTATTAGGGTTCTTTCCAGACGCTCAACAATCAACTAAGCTAATTGCCCTTAACGGCTCTTGATGCCACGCCTCAGCTCTCAGCTCATCTCTCCAGTTAGCAGCTCCTGCCTGCTTGAACTGCCACACCACACCACACCGTGTCACTGTTCCTTGAGCTCCTCAGGGCTGCTTAAATCTCCCTTGCAGCTCCTGGCCACGCCTCCTCCATACCTGGTTATTCCCAGGGACTTCCTGGTCCCAGCGAGGCCTGGGACTGTGAGTGGGGCAGCCCCTGGGCTTAGGAACCCCCTGTACAGCATGATGGAACCCTTGGGCTCACCTCAGTTGCCACTGCCGCTGCTGCCACTGTAGAATAACGACAGTTTATTGTTCATTTGATGAAGGGTGATGCAGAGAATACTTCGTCTCTTTTCGTTTTCTTAACCAGCTGTTTCAGCCTCTGATATCCAAGCAATTAAGCATTCCAACAATTCTCTCCCAGACCTTTTGGTCCTGACATAATTGAAAGTCTATTTTTGTTTTTGTTGCTGTATTTAAATCACTGTTCTTCCTATTCCCACCTCCCTCTTTTTTATGTTTTTATTTCCACACTTCACTTGCTATAGTTGGTGTATCTTTGTATTGATTTTTATTGTGTCAAGAATATAAATTTCTTTGTCCTTTATAGTTCATTATACTGGCTTTCATTACTATTTTATTTTGCTTGTTCCAGCTTCTTTTTTGGTAGTAAACTTTTTTTCTAGATGTATAGTTTTGGCACATAGATACTTCATAAAAAAAAGTGTGTGAACAGACACACGTCCATGATTAAGAACCCCCAAAGACTACTGTCAATGTCTTCCAGTTTCTGTTTATTTAAACCAGAGATATTTATACAGAGGAATAGTAGTACCCTCTGTCCTGGTTTGAGCCAGGATGAAACCAATTTTCTTTTAGTAATGTTACTTTTCAGTTAAGTCTCTTCTAAATAGCTGTACTTGCTGAAATTAACTGCATGTTTTTCAGCCAGTGTCTGGCTTTAGTATTGATAACACTCAATGTTTGTAGTTACTGCTAGAGAATGGTGTGCAGATGAAGGCCACAAAGAGGGACCAAGGGGGAGAGGGGTGTCACACCTTCACCCCTCCTGAGGGGAGGAGCGGACCCAAAATTGACCAAAGTATTCCATCCCATAAGCAACATACTTGGTATAAAGCTGAAGGATCATGGGGTCAAGTTTTCTTTGTATGTGGACAGCATCCTGGGAGGGTCCTGTTGGTCATCCTGTGCTTGAGGATTACTCCTCCATTCAGCTGAGACTGTCAAGTTTCTTGTGGGAACTGTGTCCTCACAGTGTTGGCACTCAGCCTTCACTGCTAGACTCATTGCTATCTAGACTCAGTATAACCCTGCATCTTGTATTAACCTCAGGGATCACATGAGCACTACTGGGGATGGGGGAAGCACGATACTGGTTTTGTGTATATTTGTATATATCATTAAAGCTGTGTAGTTTAGTCTCTCTTCCTTATTCTCCTTTCTTTTTCTGGGAAGGGAGTGGGGTAATAGAGAGCACCTGTCATTCGTTTAATTGCCACCCAGCATTAAACCATGACACTCTCTTACAAAGTGATGTTGTGTAAAAAAAATCAATTAATATGAATAAGTGGCTTTATATGCTGTCATGGGAATATACATATTATTATGGTAGGATAAGAATCTTATTCTTTGTTATTATGATAGTATCTGAAGAACTTCTTATTGTGCATTTAAGTGAGATAAATAGTATGTAACAAATACAGTGACTAATAAAGAAAAATTAAGTTTTACAGTGTTGTGTGATGCCTCTTATTCTGGATTTTCTAGTATTTTAATGTAACTTGGATGCAATTAAAGTTCCTGATAAATTCAGTTTTTTTAAAAAAGTGGGTTTTGAATAGACTTACAATTAGTTCATCACAGGCTTTCAAAATTGTCCTGTGTTTCAGAATCACTTAACTGACAAGGTGGCTAATGCACCCATATTTTATTTTTCTCCTTTCTCTTTTAATCATGCACCTTTCAGTTTTCCATCCAAAACTCTGGACAAAAATTCTTGGTGAAGTATCAAGTATGGTCTAGTTTACTAGGGCAAATCAGAAGTCAGGAAATAATATTCTGTGAAGACACACACACACATGAAAAAGCCATTTTTGTCTTGTTAGCCTCCCCCACGGTTGGATTTTGTGCAGCCAAAAGCTGGAACAGATGTGATATCTAAGTAAAGAAGAACAGGAGTGCTAAAAAAAACGTGGCCAAAACCAAGAAATAGTGGCAGACAGTAGACTGTATACTGCTCCAGATCTGAGCAGTGTTGGCTGATACAGGCTGTAGATAATCAACCTGTCCATTTTGCTGACATTTCTGGGAAAGGGGTGGGGGAGATTCTTCATGATCTTCTCACAGCAGCACAGATGACAAGTAGAAATAAACAGTGTTTTAATGGTTGAAATGTCTGCCAGGCAAGACATATGCAGGCTCTGCTTGAGTTAGCACAATACTGAACAAAAGGTTGAGGTAGTAAAACAACATGATGAGAGGTAGTTGTAGCTCCACTTTATGCATTTAACCCATATTGTTAATGCATGTGGTTGACAAGCACTGCTACAAGTAGAGCTCATCTTGAATTCAACCTTAACTCATGATCCACTCCTTTCTAAGACCTTATTCACTTATCCTTTTGTTGACTATTATAATGTTTATGTAGAATGAATAAAAAAAAAGTGTTTAAAAAAAAACCCAGCACAGATCCTGACCTTACTACAGAACTGAGAATTCAACATTCAGCTGAGGATGATAGCGCCCACTGTGCAGAGCAACTGGCCAGCTGGTGAGAAATTCTGGCTGTCATCGCAGTGCAGGGAGTTAACATATTTATCAGATACTTGAGATGAAAAAGTGGTAGTTCATGGGGACATTTTTTTCCCTAAGCCATCTGGTCCTGAGGTGCCTATTACATCTATTATTGAATCATTAAAGTCAATGAGGTGAATAACACGATTAAACTTGTTTACTTGTCATGTAACAGTCGGTTAACAGTGAAATGTAACTTCTACTTTCTGGTTTACTCTGCAATAAAAATACATCTTGGCTCCCCTAAGTGATACTTAAAATTAATGCCAGATAAATATCTTTTAATTTGTAGTCTAATTTAAAAGTACATTAATTCTTTAACTCTGTTCTACATATGAATATTGTATCACAGTCACCGCAAAAATTGCTCCTTATAATTAAAAGAATAAAATATAAATAATTGGTGATAAGTACATATATGTGTACTCATCATTTCACTATACTGATCAGGTAGGTGCACATTTATGGAGACCCTGCACAAAACACATATTGTTCATGCAGAACTGGGCCCCACAATTCAAGAAGGACATGGAACTGCTTGAGAGAGTCCAGCGCAGAGCCACTAAGATGATTAAGGGAATGGAACATCTCCCTTATGAGGAGAGGCAGAGGGAGCTGGGTCTCATCTTGGAGAAAAGGAGGCTGAGGGGTGACCTCATCCATGTTTACAAATATGTAAAGGGTGAGTGTCAGGATGATGGAGCCAAGTTTTTGTCAGTAATGACTAATGATAGGACAAGGGGCAATGGTTGCAAACTGGAGCATAGGAGGTTCCATGTAAATATCAGGAAAAACTTTTTCACTGTGAGAGTGACAGAGCACTGGAACAGGCTGCCCAGAGAGGTTGTGGAGTCTCCTTCACTGGAGACATTCAAAACTCGCCTGGATGCGTTCCTGTGTGATGTACTCTAGATGACCCTGCTCTGGCAGGGGGGGTGGACTAGATGATCTTTCGAGGTCCCTTCCAACCCCTTAGATTCTGTGATTCTGTGATTCTGTGAACTGTAGGAAAGGCAAAAACCTGTAAATCTGATCAATATATAAAAGTCCTATTTACATTAAAAGGTTTACACTATTTCATTAGATGCAAACATAAAAGTGTGAAAAAACATCTATTGTATAACCATAAATAGATTATTCTTCTTTGTACTAAACTGAAATTTAAATAATATGGATTATAGTGTTGAATTAATTATTAAAGCCAGTGGTGACAGTGGAATTCAGAGTGAAGGTTTCAACAGCAATAATTAGTGTTGCCCTAGAATTTAGAAACGAAAGATGCCCTTTTATATTTATGTTAAGACCTCCTTTTGGGATCCACAAGTTTTAAGAAGTGCAAATATACTTAGATTTAATGAAAAATATTTCAGGTCAAGGGAATCATGTTCCTAGGCTTCAGTGGTCTTCAAATCAGAGAATTAGTGAACATTATAAAGTAATGTGGATAATTAGTCATACCAAGTAAAGTAGGATTAAATAAAGAATTAGAAAAATATCAGTATTTATAGATGTTTAATTTACTTCAGTTATGTCTACATGGTCAGCTTGCAGTGGCCTTAATACCACACAGAAACCTCACACTACATGTGACACTCACATCCAAACATCACTCCCTACAATATGCTTTAAGAAAAATTATAGTTTAAAATAGTTTAATATATTGCACTGAAGGGAATAGATCTTCTCCTGAGATTTTGTACTAGTAGCTGATCTCCAGCTACCAGTTCATCTGGCAGGTAGAGAAGTGATACTTGGAAAAATTGTAGACCATTTAAAAAAAAAATGAAATAAACTCAAGAATATTACTGAGGGTGGTTTAAACTAAGTGATTTGACTTTACTTAGAAATATAATGGGAAAGTTCACAAGGCTGATGATAATTTAAAGAGATGTCCTACATATTGTCTGAGAAGCTGGCGCTGAAATACAGTTCCCATATTTTCAACTGTTTAAGTGTTCTGCTGAAAGAAGGTATTGTGGATCTTGACAAACTCACTTATTAAGAATATCCATGTCATTAACTCTGAGGTTTATTTCCAATGCTAGTCTACTGTTATGCATTCCTCATATAAGGGTGTTTTCTATTTAACCAGGATTTGCTATTATTATTAGCATTCTTGTTGCTTTATCATTCTGGGTTTTTTTCCATGCTGAGGCTTTTTGTTTTGTTTTGTTGTTGTTGTTGCTGCTGGTTTAGGTTGCCTTTTTAAAGAAAAAAATAATAATCTTCTTTTCTGAGTATGTTGTAAAGGATTGCAGTTGAGAAGGTGTTTACCTCAGCATGCATAGCAAGATTTAATAAAGAGGTCATCGGCCTAGATTCAGACAACTGTACACTGCACAGGCTTTCATGATTATATTCAGGACACTAAATGTATTATAGTATCAGCTATTCTTCTTTTTCCTATCTGTTTCAATTCTCCATCTAGAGACAAGAAAATGGATTTTATTTTAATACATTGTACTGGTTAATTTTGTTTTTATTTTTATTTTATTGCTATTATTTGAAAAAATACATAATCTATTTTTCTTATACAATATCACAGTGAAATATTAAATTAAAGGAATAAGTATCATATTACATTACCATTTATCTGTCTGCTATACATCTTCCACTTTGTTAGTTACTCAGTAAAAATTACAAAGCAGCTAAAATATTTTTTTAATGAATACGAAACTACAAAATTAGTAGAATCAATTCAGAAGTTTAATATGGCTGTAGATAAGTGATCTAGGGAGTTAATTGGAATTGCAAAGGGGCTGATAACTTCTATGCATATCATCCTGAAACATCCACCAGCCTTTGCTTAGAATTTAGAATTATTGTAATGTTGCACAAATTAAATGAGCACAGAAGTACCATTATGACATTCTTCTCCAGTTTTCCATTCTGAAGACCAGATAGAAGTATAATATATGGTAAAGTAATACAGGTGAGCTAGAACTGGTATCTTTGTGATGACTGAGAGCTTAATGGAGACAGAAGACACACCAGGATTTTGCCATTCAACATTTAAAAACATTTAAAAAACCCAAAACTCATACAGTTTAAGCACCAGAAAACATTATAACTGTTCCCCATTCCCCCATAGGAAGTTTGCTAGGTTTGTATCATTTCACATATAATCTTGGAGAGGAAAAAAGTTGTTCGGTATCCATTTATTTATTTATAAATCAAGAAAGTTCAATTTCAATTTTAGAGATTCCCCCAGTTAAAAAAATACAGTAAGAAACAGTTGACATGATTTGGCATATAGTCTTCCAACACGCACATTTCTCCATCTCTTCCACCTGGCAGCTTGGGAAAGCTGCCCAGGTTATACCAGAATGCCTTGGAACAAAACCAGTCCTTTCACATACTAGGTGTTGACAGGCCAACCTGGTTAACACATGGTTCTGCCAGGAGAAAAAAAACTGCTTCTGTCTGGATAAGCTGAATCATATTAGCTTTGAACATGTCAGATGATCACTTGAAGAATGTAGCTACATTCATAACGTGATCCTTTCTGTACTGTGGACAGAATCTGAGTGACTGAAAAAATTAGGAGTTACCACTTCATTGTCAGGTCCTTAAGGTTTTTTAGGGAAAATCCAGGGAAGCCAGTTCAGAGGAAGATATTTTACATAGTATCTATAGTTTTATCTCTATATTTACCCTAATAGGTAAATGCATCATACTCTGGGACTGCTTATTTTTTTCTATTGATTATGAAGGGAGCCTAGAATGGAAAGTTCTGGGTCAGCAGTCTGTATTGCTGATATCTACAACTGACCAGAGAAGGATTTTGCTTGCAGATTCATACTCATGACAAATTATAGAATAATATATTGTTCTACCTAGGTTACGTTCACACTGGGCTAAAAGAGTTGCAGTTAGAAAGGAAAATATAATGTTGTAATATTGGTCTAATGCCTGTATAAATAATTCTGTGAGCAACAGAAATTATTAAAAGGTTGAGTTGTGTTTGGTTCTTTTTTTTAATTATTATCATTATTATTATATTGAACTAGTATTTTGTGGTTGGATTCTCAACTGTCTGGAAAGATGCAGACTGAATAATTCTTCATCTTTCAGGCTGGTCTTTAAGGTTTTTGTAAAGCTTTCATTTTTTCAGTAAGAAAGTTTATCTTACTAATGAGGCTAAAAAGCTCTATCTTCTTATTTGTCTATTTCTGTGACTTTTGCAGGTAAACAATGTAAGTGCAGACCCCTCTTTCAGGTACATGGGGAACAATGACATTTTGGTAGGAAGGACAATGTGACTTGAATGTTCTGTGTGTCTGCTCAGATGCTCTGCGTGATCAGAATATCCCTAAATAACAGAACTGAACCATTTCATGTGCTGTTTATAGTAAGCGATTATATTGCTGCAGTTCCTAGAGAACGATTTCATCTTCTGACTCCTCTGAAGTAGAAACAGTTCATATTTCACTTTAACTTATATTTAACTTATTTGTTACAAGAATGTCTTCAGTGTAGATTTGTGTAGAGTTGCCTAAGGTAGAGCAAAGATAAAAATTTCCTAATAAATAAAATTTATTCTGCATTTCTTTGACATTGGTACAAAGATGTTTTCTAAAAAGGACGAGAAGATGTAAAGAATGTGTCTTTGGATGCATTTGAATGCTTTTAATGTATGTTAAAACATCCAATAATTTATGCACACAAGGAGATATAAGGATGCTGTCGTCTTCAGCAGAATTTCTACACTTTTAAACATAATCAACACCAGCAGCAGCAGAATACATTTATATGGTCATAGATATATTTATTTATCTGAATTTCTCTGTGTATGGACTTGTTTTATACTACAGGAAGACACAGATGCAACAAACTGAAATAAATGTGACTTAAAATCTTATTTTTACCTACTTCTAAAGTGACAACACCATGGTGGAAAAGCAACAAGAGAAAGATTATTATGCAGGTAATTGAATGTATAATTATGCACAGGCATTATATTGCTGTATATCCACACCCGATTTAATAACTGACTGTAAGGTGAGTTTGTAAGGTCAGAAGATTCAGGCCTAGTATTATATGAATATGGTGAGCTACAAGCAATAAAATTAATTCATCTTAAGCTGTAAACTGGAAAATAATGTATTTTTACATAAGTATTTTAAGAATGCGTGTAATAATATTCATAAAAATTTTTAATCAGTCATATTTTGGAAATGTCTAACACATTTTATGGAAAGTTTATATGTTCTCCCATATTTCTGATAGAATAGTATATAGAGTGTATAGAGTATATTGAGACAGACAGTCTCATACCATGAGCCTGCACACCACAGTTCTTTCTGCATTTCCAGGTCATTATATTATTTCACAGATGTATAAAATTGTTTCCAGATAACCTTATACTAAGACAATTTGGCCCAAGGGTACTAAGATTGTATTTTCTTCTAATATATGTATATTTTTTTTCTCATTTTTCCCCCAGTTCTCACAATAACAATTGTTATAATAATATTAATAATAATTTAATTCTCATTTCTCAGTGGATGTTTCCACCTGTCGCGGTTTGGACGGCCAGGGCAAGCCACAACTCAGAAACCGAGTTCCCCCTTTTTGCCATCCCCCTTCACCNGTCAATGGAAAAAAAAAGTTCAAAGCACTCCCCAGCAGCCGATGCAGTTGGCCTCCGCAGAGTACGTGCTGAGCTGATAACAAAAGACAAGGCCTCTCCCCCGCCGTCTGGTTCCACGGACAATCAGGAACGAGCAGGCAGAGAAGAGAGCGAAGAGAGAAAAAACTTTCTGTCCCCCTGGCTTTTATAGAGCTTGGCAAGAAATGGGAGGGAATACCGATATCCCAGACTCCTTTTCACGAAAAAGGTCCTATATTCCACCCCTCCTTCTTTGGGTCCTTACAGCAAAAAGCCACTAAAAATTTGCCTGTCCCCTCAAACTATAACACCACCTTTTATGAAACCATCCAAACAGTTTCCTCAAATTATCCCTCTAGTACATGAATGAAGCACTTTTAAACTGAAAAGAAATATGAATGGTCAAGCCAATATTTTTTATTTTTTTTTTCTTTCCCAAAGGGACTTAAAGAAACAAGAACAGAGGCAAGGACCACCCTGTTCTTTGCTGTGTTAACTAAACAAATATCACTATTTGGCTGGAAGAATGTATAGAACTTGAAAATTATAATATCATAGCATAGTTCACTTCTCCCTGTAAGAAGAAAATAAATTACTGTTTACTTGGGAATAAAAGCTTCCAAGAACTCACAATATCTGATAGCCTTAGGCAAAGGGTTATGAAATGCCTTAGGCAATTTTTTTGTTCTATCTATATCCCAGACCTCCTTAAAAGTTAAAATTTGGAATTTTAGACTAACAGTTACCATCAAAAGCTGATAAAATTTTAGAATTTTTAGTGTATTGTTTTGGGGGTTGCTCTTCACTGTGAAGAAAGATGGAGATACCTGCAAGTCTCTTTTTCATGCTTTGTTGTAAAAATGGGATAGAGACGACACACACTCTGAGAAGTTTATGGTTTTGTGTAACATCCTAATTGGTTGTTAAGAGAAGGTAGAAAAACCTAGAAAATTATCAAAGCTTGAACTAGAGGAGAATTTCTTCATACAGTGGATAATGTTTTCTTTCAATTTGCTTTACTGGAAGCTCCTATGACCATTGCAGTTTGTAGGTATCACTTTGTGGTCTGTTTGGTCAAATATTCCCTTATCACTAATTCCTTCTCTCTGCCTAGGTAAAACTGTCATAAATAACTCAATTTCCTCTTAACCAAGACTCAGCAGTTTTCATCTCCGAGTCAGAGCACAGTGGCAGAATAAGACTTCTTCCCTCTGACTCTGTATTTCTTCTTCCAGTTCCTTCTACTTTCCTGAATTTCTTCTTTATGCATCACATAGGCTAATTCTTACATCACAGTAGCACAATTACTAATTTGATTGAAACCCAGGTAAATCTTCTTCCATTTCTCTTGCTTAACACCCAGAAGAAAGGAAGACAGTGTTTCCCTTCAAGCACACAGAACCCCAAGTCCTTTTGAAAAAAAACACTGTAACTGAAACTGCAGTCACTATTCATAGCCTGAAAGGTCAGGCAAGAATCAAAGAATATATAGCAAGTTTTCTAGAAGATAGTAAAGGTTAGATTCCTAAATGAGAAAGTGACCTAACTAAACAAAAAGTAGAAAACATAAGAATGCAGCAGTTCCCACTAACACCATGCCACTTATTTAACTAAATATAAGTCCGTGAGTCCATGTTTAGGGCCATCTTTAGGAAATTAGTGATTGTGACAGTGTTTTCTGGTTTTGTTTTGGTGGCTTATGTGTGTGTTTGGTTTGAGTTTTTTTATTCTGTTAACTTCATGTATAGTTTATATAAAGCCTGGCTGTATTTGCTAAACAGCTTCTCCCA
The DNA here is from genome assembly GCA_013398125.1 of Aegotheles bennettii. Taxonomy (NCBI): domain Eukaryota; kingdom Metazoa; phylum Chordata; class Aves; order Caprimulgiformes; family Aegothelidae; genus Aegotheles; species Aegotheles bennettii. The sequence continues at coordinate 28,531 of VZRW01010546.1, forward strand.
GAAAAAAGTGCGGAGAGATGACTCTTACGAAACATGTTCCAGAAAATATAGTTTCTGAGGAATGAATGCAGAAATCCTCTGGGAGTAGATAGAAAATAGTTAGCACCATGTACTTGGGATACTTATTTATAGAGAGTGAGCTTCACTTGTGGAGTGAAATGAAATTATTACTTTTCTCTTGGGATTTATAAGAATTCTGTAAAACTGTGATCCACTTCAGCTTTCTTTTAAGAAGATATACACTCTCGAGCGTCATATCTCATCATGGCCTAGATAGAAAGAAGCAGCTTCTGTAAACTCCTTCCAGCAACGCCACTCTCTGCACAGAAAGTCTCTCTGAGGCACATACCAGAGTGGTCATGCAGCACAGCAGCCTGTCCTCTAGTCTCTGTTCCTAAAGGGAACTGCAGATCAACCATTAGAAGATCATCCAACCAGCTGGATCCAGTAATGAGTAGCATAAAATTTATGTTGCTCTGCTGTGGCTTTTTCCTTGTTTACAAAAATAAATGTCCCTAGGACAATGGGACCAGATTCATTTCCCCAGACTTGAACTTGAGTTAGAAGCCAAACTGACATAAGCTCCTCCTGTAGAAATGATAAGTTTGCACCTTTCAGAGGCTGGGCTGAATCAACCCCTGTGGATGATCCTTGCCTATAAGGAGATGATAATGGCTCCACTCCTCAGCCAGGTGTTTGAGTGAAGAGCCTAGAGCAAAGTGACAGAAATGAAGTCCATAAAAAGTGACATGAAAGGCAGTCATATCTATCAAAGAAGGCATTGACTAAGCTTTGACTAAGGTCTATTGAAGGATAGAAATACATTTCTCACTTGAGACACAAAGTTTTTGTGGACAAATCTGATCAGAAATAAGATGTTCCACTGGTAAGCAAAAATGATAATTTATGGATGTCTGCAAAGTAAGAAATGGCTTCAAAGCTAATCAGGAGTCCTCAGCATATACTTCAATTACTATGGGGAACAAGGTAAATTAAAGTGTGTGCCTTGTCTACACAAGAAAAATGCTTTCATTTAACTAAATTAATTTAGAAGTGGATCAAGTGATACTAGAAAACAAAAAAGCTGAAGATGGTCCCTTATGGATTTCACTTCTTACTTCTTTTACAGAAAATAATCTTCAATCTAGAAGTGCTCAGATGTTATTTCCTGATACTGCTTAATATTTTGTTCATAAACATTTTTCCCAAAATATTTTTCCCATATTTCTTGAATAATTTAATGTAGAGTGGAGATGTCCAGATTCCTGCCACAAATTATACATATAAATAGCTAAATTTTCCTGTTCCAAACCACTCAAATCCAAACTTGCAGGATCAAATATGGTGAAACAATTTTGTAACATTTAAAAAAATATAATTTTTAGAGAGAAAACTAGGGGGTGGGGGTGGAGTAACTGACATGGTGGCAATGATGTTATTAACTTTGTGTGAGCTTTCCAAATATTTCCTTCACTATATTAGTAATTTGAAATAGTTTGGTACAATACACAGTTTTTAACATAAAAATAAATAATTATTCTTAGTAATAAGAACACATCTGAAGACATTTCTGTCAGAGTTGCTTAGCAGCTTTCCAGAAAAAGATGTACCATACCAACAGAAGATTTTTCTGATCCTCTTCTTGTGAATTACATTTGTTTCAAATTTATTGTTGTTTAAAGAGAAACTCTGACATTTTTCTATTGCAATGGAATTGTATTCCAAAATGTTTGCTATACTTGTATTTCTGTATTATTTAAATAAACTAAATAATTTGACTGTAATGAAGTGATACATACATTCTCTTCTGTAGGTATGAAAAGTTTATTCTCTCCTCTCACTCCATCATCTTCCTTGCTTCATTCTACTTTTCCTTTTTTCCTTCTCCTGTTTTTCTGGTGTTGTCATCAGTATTCATCCCTTTACTAGCTCTCCCTATTGTGATAGTGTTCCAACATTCTTTTTTCTTACTCTGAATCTATTTTCATTCTTCATGTGAGTTTCCCACTCCCCAAAGTTTCCACATCACAAAATATTCTACCAATTTTTCACATATCTATTTTTCCTCCCACTCCTGTCCATGTCAGTTTTCCAGTATCTTATTCCTCAAATCAGTATTCCAATGCTGTTCTCTTTAATCACTCATCTGAACCCATCAGAGAAACTTGCAGTTTCTCACAAGCAGTCACCTCTCAATAGCTTCCACTAATGACTACTAGACATAGCTTCCACTAAAGACTACTTGATCACCACATCCTCCTGCCTTATCTGGACTTTCTGTGAGGAATTATTACAGCAACATTAAGACAGAATAATGTGACTATAATACTTTGCAGAGTCTCATATCTAATATACTGTATGCTGTTATTGTAATTTTTTTCCTATATAGACCTCTCCTTTCCACAGATAGCATACAAAACTATGTGTTCCAAATAAAAATGAAACCTTTCTTACTGGACATGCTATTACAATATAGACTCTATTTATGGGAAAGTCTGCAGTTTAAGTTCCTATAGGAATTTTTCCCCTCTAAAATATTTGTTCAGTCAACAGCCAGTCTCTCACAGCTATCTTGAAGCCATTCCATCAAATACTTATTTTGAGCTCCAGTAGGAAATGACTCCTACTTTCTGATGCCAGATGAATCATTAATGGGAACAGTCTCAGATTTTCTTGTATCTTGTAATAACAAGCAACAGACAAAAACATGACTTGAATGCATTAGCAAAGTCCTTGTTCAACTATAACTAGAATACAGGGCAAACCTTTTCTTTCAGGAATGCATGGTTAGTTGTGATTCAGAGAAATGCTAAACCTTTGAATTGATTAAGCACTATCCAAACTGATAGGAATATTTTAATTCATTTTTAAAAATATAACATTCCAAAACATTAAAGAAGGAAGAATGATCCAGCACACTTCGCTTGCAATAAGTGGCTTTGAAAACTAATTCATTTTTTTCTCAAAGGAAATCTGAATATGCTACATGTTATTTGGCATGAAGCACAAGTCCTCAATCTAAAAGAAAACAGTTGTCCAGAGACTGTAGACTTTTTTAGGGGAAAAAACCCACACCTCACACCAAGACTTAAGGGAAAGAAAAAAATCTCTAGAAAATCTTTGGTATGATTTATATATAATCTTAGCAATGTTTCAGCATCAAATGACTAATGACTTTTCAAGCATAACACTGTTCTTCAGCCGTTTTCTCAGACCAGCCACTTGATGTTGAAATGGACATAAGGTTATCAGATTTTTCTTATAAACCGATACATATGACAAGTCTAGTCTTAAAACCATATTGTCATAGTTCTGAATTGGAGGAAATTGCATCAGCTCCTGATGAAATTTGTTGAATAATTTAAATGAAAACTTTCATTTTCTGGTCACAATGTACAAATATATGATAATTAGGAACCTTAATCTGATATAAACTGTTCACATCCAAAGCTGCCTAAAAAGCATGGATTACAGTTCAAGGCTTTTATGGTTTTATTTTTGTTTTTTTTTCCCCAGATTTAATTTGTAACCTTTCTGAACAAAAAGAAAATAAATCAAGTTATCTATTTTCTTATACTGCCTCCTTGTAAGATAATAAAATTATTTGTATTCATATTTCTTTTCTAGGTTACATGTATCTTCTGTCAACTGACCAGGATCTGAAGATCTTTTCTTAAGGCTTCTAGTTCTCCCTGAATAGTTAGGAAGTCATGAGGGCAAGCATATATACACTTAAGCTGTTTCTACATAATAACAAGAATCTTACATACCCCATTCACAGTGCTAAAGCTTAAATAGAAACTTTTTGTGTGGTTTTCAAAGTTTTGTGATCTTCATCTGTTTAAAATCAGGTAAACACATAGAGGAAAGTTCTTTAATTTTGTTTGGAAGGCATACATTACCAGCTTACTGATTTACTTAGCAGCATGTGAATACAATTTTTCATTCTTCTTTGAAATATTTTTGGGGGTTGCTGTTGCTGTTTAGTTGTTTTGAATCCAGTTCTATCAATCAGTGTGCATTCCTATGATTCACATACAAAAGGAGGTACAGCTAGTTAACTTTGTAGTAATGTCCTATTTCATAACGCTCTTGACAGAGGTGTAGATCTATGAGGAAGAGTAACACTGCAACATAGCTTGCTAGCAGGACCTGGAGAATGTATATTATTTTCTAAAGCAATTAAATGATTTTGTGAACATGCAGCATTTACTTGCCTGGATGTGCATGATCTGCCTACCATATATTTAAGCCCTGATTTTCACTAGAGAACTATGGAGACATACAGAGAACAATGAGCTGCCTTAGATCTCCTGGGCTGGGAAACTGCAGGGCTCTGGACTCCACCTAAAAGCAGAACTTTTCCTTGTTTAGACACAAGCAGGCAGTCTCCAGATAGATATTTGGCTGCCCCCATGGAGTGAAATTAAGAGTCTGTGGGTCATAAAATACATTGGTAAGAAATATTAATTTTTAAAAGTGATTCTTTTTTCTTCTTGCTTGTTGGCAGTATTCTAAAAATGCAAGTTTTTACAAAATACTAACTTCAGATGCAATTGTTTTTGACTGTTCAGAACTAGTAAAATTTTACAACTATGGATCATAACTGAGTGCTGCTTGAATAGTAAAAACATAGTACTTTATCTTTTAATCATCTTCAAAATATTGACTTAATGTCTGAGAACGTTCATCATCACGATGGGATAAACCAGAAAGGCTACTTTAATGAAGTTTGATTAGCAGCTGTGAATGCATTTGTTCAAAGAGCCTACCCTAATACAAGAGTCAATATGTTCAGACTTACTTCCAGCATGTTTTTTAGACAAAGGAATCAAGGATTCAAAGGAATCACATGCTTTGATTATACATTTTTAGGAGTTCACTCCCTGACAATTACTTAATAAATTTACAATTACATGTTAGAAAAGATGGCTTCATATCGAGGAATTTATTCTAGTCTGAGCAAAATTGCTCAGAAGGAAAGTGAGGTGTATTAGACTTCCACAGTTGTTGTGAGAGGTGAGTACATATCATATTATTGTCTTAATAAAAAGCTTTCTAAATCTCACAGGATAAATAGTGTAAAAACACTGCAACATCAGAATAAATATGTAAAAAAGCCTTTTTTCCTCTGCTTCATGGTAGTACAATATTACCTACATTATATACATGTTTGTCCTAGTTCTTTTCATAAAATGCAAGTTCTATACAGATTACTTCAATAGCTCACCCTTTTATAATATTTGTCTTCCTTGTGTGTATTATTGATAATATATTTTAAGCTCAGAGGTGCCTACATTCCCCCCCAGCTTTTTCTTTAAAGGGAAAAAATTACAGCTGTTTCATCAAGTTCTTTTACAAGTAATTTTAAGCTTCATCCTAATTAATTCAATAAAGATTGAACCATATGACAGTATGGATAAGGTTTGATAATAACACACTTAATTTAGGAAAAGTAAGTGCTCACAATGGATGAAATTACTATGACTTTTCCATTCCTCTTCCTTGACATTATCCCTATTTCAGTCAAACTGATTATATGATGAGATAGAGAAATGTGGAAAAAGAGCTTCCATAGGCTAATATAATTAGCTATCTATAGCAATGTGGAGTTTTCATAGTACAAAAAAAAAAAACAGCCTCCAAAAAACAAAGAAAGGTGATGTGACAATATCCACCAAAGCAACTGCTATATCCACTCATAAAACAAGACCAAATTGTACATTCCTTCTTGAGAAATTTTATGTCAATTGCCTAAATCTGGAACAAATAACTTGATTTCCATAGAAATATTTCTGATTTAAGAAGGTATAAATGAATTAAGATTAAGACCCAAGAAGTAACATTTTATGATACTCAGTTGCAAAGTGTCTTAAAACTATTCCAATGTTATGGTTCTGAAGAAGCAGTAAAATAATTCAGAATAAGCAGTGCAAATTACTTGAGTTCAGTTTCCCTTTTATACTGTTTCAGTCAAGGCCAAATTCCAATTATCTGCAATAATTAAGTAGCTTCTGCACTAAGAGGTTCTAACCTTCAACAAGGGAATCATTCTACAACTTCCAGCTAAGGGCAACTTTCTATTGACCAGCTATCGATTAGGCTTTCTGTGTTCTTGCAATACGAGATTGCTAACAATACAATGATTTATGGGTTTGTTGAATATCTCTTTCTTCTTCAGGAATGAAAAACAGCAATGGAAATATATTTTTATCTCCTTATATGAGAAAGGTTTTAGATACTAATTCAGGTATCATTAAAGGAAGTTCTAATGTGTATTTTTTTAGTTTGAAACCCATTCCTGAACCCTTTTCTGCTTTTTGACACATCTTTCTTTTCAGCTAAAAGTAATGACATTCAACTATGTTCAAAATTCTTAAGAATCCTGAATTTTCACAGATAAGTGTGGGAATGGACCAAAACTAAGTTATTCTTCCCACTTACAAAAAACCCAAAGACACGGAAGTTCTCAATCTGCGTTGAGGAAATGGAAGAATTTGTGGTGAGTGCCAAATATTTTTTAACCAAAACTATAAAAATCTAAATATTCTTAATAAATATGTTGTTGCTGATATTAAAAACTGATTTCATTTTTGCAATATAATAACATTATAATGTAATTATACCACTATATATATAATGCATATAATATATATAATGTAATGTACCATTCTATGCATCTTCCTTCCTCTCTGTTTTGAAAATTTGCAATAAGAACATTCTTTTAAAGATCCTTAATGCTCCTGAGATGTGTCTAAGACTGCTCACTTTGACCATACCCCTCTGGTGTACATCCTACGTAATACTTTAAACTTCATAAAATAATCTGATTATTTGCTTTCTAAATGTACGTCAATATGTAAGTGGAGGCTGAAAATAATTCTTTCTGTTCAAATAGATATCTGACACAACAAAATAATCATTGTAATATATGATCAGTATTAGTTTATAATAAGTGTTGTTATAAAATTACTCCCATTATAGACATTCACTTCTACAATCAGCAGGTGATAATCATTCAGTTCTGAACCTGACATACTACAACTCTCATCATAAAACATTTTTAATCATTATGTGAATGAACATTTAATCTGGTAGCTGCATATAATTACCTTTTGAATGTAAGCATAATTAAATTCAAAATCTCGAAGAGAAACTTTAGGAAGTACTAGGTGATTTTGGAGAAGTAGATGCCAAATAAACAGCATTAAATGAGCTCAGAAACCTAACCTCCCAGTTTGTTTTTTAATTTTAATCTGTCATAAGTATAGATTCTATTATCCCTATAGATGATAAATGAAATCTTTCCTCTGTGAAAATTTCTCACATTTTAGTGACAAAAGCATTAAATGGAATATGAATAGCAAAAGTTAATCCACAGTAAATAATTGAAACTGGTTTCTTGGGTTGTCTCTCTTCTAAAAAAAAAAACGTCAATTAACTACACAGATTTAGAATTAGTCTGTAAAATGTGCATTTTAACACAAGAATATCATAGTGTTCGTCTTTGCTGACTAGGAATTGGGGCTGATTGTTGATTCTTTCATCCAACAGCTGCTGCTTGAAAGATTTGTCCCTGGTTTAATCTGTTTCCTCTGAAAATCACAGCATACTTTACCAGAGTGCTACTATATCTATCAGAGAGGAGAAACTGGCTTTGAGTCAGTCACCAAGTTTTCTAAGTCTTTGTCTACCGGAATTATCACTTCTTATGGACAGTTATGAATCATTTCTGCTATGTAGAAGATCACTCAGAACCTTTAAATTGTATGTTCAGGTGTTATCCATTAAAAACTGAATTAGGGAAAATGACAGTTTTACCACAAAATACCTGAAAGGAGGACACTATGGATGCTTTTACACGAAGTGCAGCACTTCTCAAAAATTTTTAATAAGTTGAGAAGTCTTGAATTCAAGAGATAAAAAGACTAGAAGAAAAGTGCTCTCATGCAGAAGAATAACATAAAATGTGACTCTTAACTTTGACAGCTGCTTATTTTGTTCTTATTTTCTTCCTTTCCCTAACTGGACTAACATGTTCCTCCCATTTTGCATCACACAGATCCTTTCCAACTTTGAAGATGCTCCTAGGTGAATAAGTGACTTGCAAAATATTGGTGGAAATAATTAGGGCAGTCCAGAGGTCTTTTGTTTTCTTTTTTTCTGAGATAGTCAGAATCTGTCTGTATTCTTACACAATCTACCTTCCACAAGATTTCTTCATCTTGATCCCATGATCACCTACATCAGACAAATTTTAGTGCACTTCCTGTGTCTTCTGGAGTGAGACGACTAATTCCTCCAAAATTAATCCTAGATAAAGTTCTGGGAAAAGCTGTTTTTAGAGATCTCCTTCAATAAGTAGCATGTTTTACAGTTTGTTGGTTTCACTTTCTTTCTTGTTTAACATTAAAGTATCCCACTTATTTTATTCTGTTACACATTCCCACATACAAATTATGCTGTAAAAAATCCACTCTGTTAAGCTGCAACACAGACCTCTCATTACTACAGATATTTTGAATGGTCTTGGGTGAGCTGGTTATACCCCAAATTATGATATTGTATCCTTTAAAAACATTTACTATGCTAAGCTAATGTCTCTATGTCAGCTAAGTTGGATTTGCTTAGCTTGGTTAAAGTTAGTAAAGAAAATTTCAGAAGTGTTAGTATTGCGTTACTATTCTTGAAAATCTGGCTGAGCATGAGGTTTGTCTCGTCCTAGGAGAAGAGCAGTCCCCTTGAGATTTAGATCAGAAAAAAAGGAAGCAAACCATAACTGTGGATGCCTGTCATACACTTTGAAGGTACTTCAAAGAATACTGTAGCAGCTAAAACTGTATGTTTACGGAGAACATAAATAACCACAGGATATCCATTGTGGGAAGCTTTCATTATTCAGCCCTATTAAGTGTCAAAGTGTATGAAAAAATTAAATAAAAAGGTCCACTGATATGAACAGATAAACTGCAAGTATTGTAAAATATATGAAATGAAACTCAGGGCAGAACTAAGTGAAGAATTCTAATATAATATAAAGCACATTGCCATAAATCTTTTCAAGTTACTTATATCATAAAGAATTTACTTGCTTCTGACTGTTTGTTGCTCATATCTGAATATTTATTCATCTTTCCAATTCCTAGAAGTAGCATTGGGAATCAACAGAAAATGTATCGTGAAGGCTCTGTGACCCAAAGGGAATGATGTAAATAAAAGAGCAACAAAAGAAATAACATCAGTGATGTAATAACAACAGAATTCCATGCCTTCTGCCATAGATTTATATAGCCTGTGTTGTTTTATCCACTGACAACACAGCATATTCACATTTTTGGTTGTGGTTTAATAAATTGATCAACTACTCGCTTTCTCTTCTTATTGATGCACCAAATACACCCAGCAATGTTGTAAGTTTCAAGCATAATCAATTGTAGCCATTTTGGAACACAGAACAGGGAAAATGAGAGCTTTTAGTTCCAAACCACTGCTTAATAATAAATGGAAGCTGTCTGATATGCATATAAATAAATGCAGGTTTTTTTCAATTTATGGTAAAATAGGTGTCATTTTCATATTACTTACAAACACAAATGGACTTTCATGGTTTTGAATTATCAGTGGTTGGGTTTCTTATTAAATTGTCACCACTGTCACCTATTTCTTTAGTCCTGAGAATGTTTTTCTTAACTGAGAAAACCAGCATTCTCACTTTGGTCTTTGTGTCTTAAATTCAAAACATATTGTGTGACGATTTTATCAACATTGTCATATCTGATGAGCTTAAAACAGCAGAAGTGTCATCTACCCAAAACAATAATTGTCATGTCCAGTCTTTCAAGAATAGTATGTAGTATAGGGTATAAACAAGTTTTCTGGGTTTGTTTCTCTGATGCACAGATGGACTTGATGTTCAGTGCTTTGTTCGGTTTTCATAAGCACCATATTGGCATTTTGATAAGCATGAAATCCGGGATTTCTTAGGGAGTGTAAAGGACTTAAAAGGATTTAAACAGTAATGTGTATATAATATATAAATATACATTTTTTTCCTGACAAATATTGAAATTTATACTCTGCATTGTAGGTATTCTCAAATAATCAGAGAGAATGAAAATAAACTAAGGCAACCACAATAAGCGTACGACAGAGAGAGATTAACATCTAGTATTAATTTTACCTTCTCAGTGCTCACACAGAGATGTGACCATGGTGCTGGTGAAATCTAGTACTATCTTTGTTTGGTTTTGCTAGTCTTTAGAGAGGAATATATAAATATATTAATTACATAAGTCTTAATAAACCGTAAGAAATACCAGTAACTACCAACTGTACTTGACCTTATTCTAGATGATACTAAATGTTCTTCAGGTTAGTATAAAACTTGATACTACATTTCCTAAATAAGGACAATTGCTAAAGTTTTTGTTCAAAACTTTGTATCACAGGTGGACCTAAATAAAACAACAAATGTATGTTGCAGCTTGATATTAAAATTCTGATTTATACATTTCCTCTGGGATTTTCTAATCATTACTCAATCATAGAATCTTTACATCATAGAATGGTTTGGGTTGGAAATGACCTTTAAAGATAATTCTTTAATTGATTTAATTAGAGATATTCTTGAGATCTCTTTAATTTCATTCTTTAAATAGAGACATCTTTGTCTTTTAATTAGAGAGACATGAACTTGATGGATGGACCACTCAGTGGAGAAGGAATTAGCTGAATGGTTGCACTCAAAGAGTGGTCAATTGCTCCATGTTCAAGTGGATATCAGTGACAAGTGGTGACCCTCAGGGGTTGGTACTGAGACCAGTGTTCTTTAACATCTTTGTCAGTGACATGGAGAGTGGGATCAAGTGCACCATCAGCAAGTTTGCCAACAACACCAAGCTGTATGGTACGGTTGACACACTGGAGGGAATGGATGCCATCCAGAAGGACCGTGACAGGCTTGAGAGGTGGGCCTGTGCAAACCAATGAAGTTCAACAAGGCCAAGTGCAAGGTCCTGCACCTGGGTTGGGACAATCCCATGCACAAAAAAGCTGGGTGAAGAATGGATTGAGAACAGCCCCAAGGAGAAGGACTTGGGTGTATTGATTGATGAGAAGCTCAACATGAGCCAGCAATATGCTCTTGCAGCCTGGAAAGTCAGGAGTATCCTAAGCTTCATCAAAAGAAGTGTGACCAGCAGGTTGACGGAGGTGATTCTCCCCTTCTAGTCTGTTCTCATGAGACCCCACCTGGGGTATTGTGTCCAGTTCTGGAGTCCGCAACATAAGAAGGACATGGAGTTATTGGAGCAAGTCTAGAGGAGGGCCACTAAGATGATCAGAACACTGGAACATCTCTCCTATGAAGACAAGATGAGAGAGTTGGTTGGGGTTGTTCAGTCTGGAGAAGAGAATTCTCCAGGGAGACCTCATAACAGTCTTCCAGTACCTCAAGGGGCCTACAGGAAAGCTGGAGAGGGACTTTTTACAAGGGCATGGAGTGATAGAACAAGAGGAAACTGTTTCAAACTAAAAGACGGTAGATTTAGATTGGATATTAGGAAGAAATCCTTTCCTGTGAGGGTGGTAAGACACTGGCACAGGTTGTCCAGAGAAGTTCTGGCTGTCCCCCCTTGGAGCAGTTGAAGGCCAGGTTGGATGGGGCTTTGAGCAACCTGGTCTAGTGGGAGGTGTCCCTGCCTATGGCAGGGTGATTGGAACTAGATGATATTTAATGTCCCTTCTAAACCAAATCATTCTATGTTAGTACAAAAGTATAAATGAGCTATAGCAATTGCCCTTCTTCAGGAAACCTGGTATCAGATTTTGTAGTAACACAGAATGTTTTGGGATGGAAATGACCTTTCCAATCAAAACCATTCTATGATTTGATGATTCTCTGATCATCTAGTCCTGGTATCGGCAGGGACATTTCTTCCTTTTCTCCAACTGAAATCACAGAATCACAGA
>VZRW01010547.1:0-24251 GCA_013398125.1 Aegotheles bennettii
AACTTCAAACTATAACACCTGGTGTGACACTTTTCCTGTCTTCTGAACTAGAAAAAAAAATGCTTCATTAACACCAAACAGAGTAACTTGCCATAATATTTAGTATGCACCCAAAATGCAATCTGGTTGAGGAGATGATACCACAATTTTTGCAGCTTAATCTGTGTTCTTATGGTCCTTTTTGCTCTGGGCTTTTCAGAGGTATACCCAGGTACTGGCAGTGTTACCTGTTCTGAGATTAAAGGCATTAGTAAACCAGTGTATAGATTTAAAACACAAAGACTGTCATAGACTTCATTAAAACAATGGATTGTGCCAAGCCCAGATCCTGAGGCTCAAAAGCAAATGTGATCAAACCTCTCTAGTCATAAACAAGTTATTGAAGATAATAGTTGGAGTTGCCCAAAGCCTTGTAGGTTGGAGCTAACACAATACATTAAGCAAGGATTTTCCTCAACACAGGACAGAGAAGCTGTTAACTGGAATTTATGTTTGTTGGGTAAAAAAAATCAGAATTGAGAACTGCAAGTGAGAAATTGAAAGAATTTTTTTTAACTGGAATAATTCCTCCAGAGAAACCATTTTATGGACAGATTCTGAAGTTAATAGACTCTGAAATGTTCTCCATGTTCACCTCCATGGATATATAATAGATGACTAGGATAGGCCTGGGATGATTTTTAATTTTTTTTCCCAGTTTGTCTTTCAGGATTTGTGCAGGAGTTCTGGTATGTGAAGTGGGCTAGTAATCAGAATGTGTGACAGACTTGTTTTATTTTTCATGGCTCACTTCAATACTTCAAAGGACATTGTTCCACCTTTCAGGAGGGCAGGCATCTCTGAGTCATTTGCTTATCATATTGGTACTACTGAGATTTAGGCATAGTATCTAGGTGTGTATGTTTCATTTGAGGAACCTAATGCTGACAACACAATATGGCAGTGATATCTTTACTAGTAACTAAGAAAGCTGATCTTATGCCTATGATAAAAGTACATGTCCATAGCAGACAGTTAAACACATTTTTTTTAAAAAAAGATACAAGAATATATGGTAAGTCATAGGACTTTGTTGGTCATTTTGCTGTTGATTTCTTAGGGAAGAAACTCAGATACCTCACTAATGGTGGAAGCTTGAAACCTTAGAAAGACACACATTTAGAGGGCTTCTCTAAAGGTATTGACTTTACTATCTAAGCCTGTCATTTAGACATTTAATGAAGTGCAGCTATTGAAAACAGACCAGGCAGAGGTCACTGAAAAGCCCGCTTTTCAGTTGTTCATAGGCTTTTTTTGTTTTTAAAATCCATTCACAGTAGATGCAGACTGTCAAAATTCTTCAAAGCTGGAAGAAGGTGCTGTTACCAGGAGAGTTTTGTTGACATTGTTTACAATCATCATCTTTTTGAGAATTTGTTTAATTGAAGTGTGTTTAACATTTCATGAAAATTAGTTTTTCAAGAAGACAGAACTGTTCAAGCCTGTTTTCTTTTTCAGTTACCATCATTTCCCAAGCCTCTGAATGAGGTCTGCTTTCCACCTCTGAACAGTGTTTTGGTGTCTCCTGCTGTGGACATTAAAAAGTGTGTGTCATTGTCACTGGGCCCACAAGGGAAATGCAGCTCTCCTCTACCACACTCTGACTCATGGTGAAGTGAAAATCATGTCTTGCTAGAAAATATATTGATTCTCTGTATTTCCATCCCACCTGAGAAGCCGTAGGAACCAGTGCACTGTTTTGTTTTGTTTTGTTTTGTTTTATGGTAAGGGTTATACCTGCTGTCTCTCTTATCAGTGGCAAGTGGCAAGAGAGACCCTTTATCCACTCTGATTTTTTGTGGGTAGAGCTGCAAATACCGGTCTGCTTATTTCTTATAACTGCTTTTTTTCAGGGCCAGATTCAGAAATCAGAATGTCATACCTCTCTTACTTTGTTCCAGTTTGAAGAGAGAAACTGCTGTGAGATACCCTAGAGAAATGCTGGTATTTATCATAGATATTTTAAAAGACACTTTCACTTTTATTAATTTAGTTTTTGATCCATTTTGATCTGAATATTAACAATAATAAAATATTTCTTTTAGGTATTCAATAAATAATCTGTAATAGAGTTTCACAACCTGTCAAATATGCCTGTCTGGGTAGATCTTACAGCTGACGTTTTTAAAAGAGAAAATAGTTATAAACTTCTGTCTTGCGAGGAATCATTTAAGGATAGCAACAACTTTTCTCTTTCCAGCCTACAGGGATTGTGGGCTGGTAAAACCCACACAATTGAATGAAAATCTTTAGGTTGTCCAGAATGCTTGTAAACAGGAAGCTAATGCATATTTGTTTTGTTGGAAGTCTCTAAGGGGCCGTATTTGTGGCATTAGGCACTGAACACATGCCTACAAAGAGCCAGCCTGGTCCTGAGGAGTTTATTGACTTCAGCTTTACAATGGAAAGACAAAAGGAAGGAGAAGATAAATGTCATTATTTGTACTTTATATGGTGGAGGACGGAGACAGAGAGTAAACATATTCCTGGCATATAGACTCAGTTAACCTTCTTCTCCAAGGATCACATATCCTGTCTGGGTTCTTTCAAATGACAAGTTCAGAGTGGAACACAAACCATGGCTCTTTCCAGATAATTGTTAACCAGAGCTGGAGGGAGCTGAGCAGCTCCCTGGCTCCAGGGAGATTCACTGAGCAAATTGACCAGTTACGCCTTCCTAATCTTGAACTTGTTTCTCAAAATGCTTTTAAAAGATGGATCTCAGTGAAAAAGCCAAGAGACAAGATCTGATTGTCTTTTCATTATTTTCAAAGATGACTCTGAAAGCCTAGAAGCTTTGAAGAAAACTTTGCTCCTTGTAGAGTCCTCAATGTCCAAGAAAGTTTGGCTTCTCCTCTGGGAAACACTCACATTACAAAGAGAGGTGCTGAGAAAGTAAAATTGTTACCAATGCTGATATACAGCTCTGATTAACACTTTAAGAATAGCTAAAGAAATTACTCCAGTTAATAAACCTCCTATGCTGAAGCTTATACATCCTGCTGTTTGTGCTTTATGCTTGCTTTTCTTTTTTCTAAAGTTGCTTTGTAAAACATACCACCACCACACATTTCTGTTATTGCTAAATTTCTATTGCTATAAAGCTCTTTTTGTTCATTGCTGTGACATTATTACCTATGTCTGAGCTTTCCCACACAATTGCTCTACAGCACAATAATATAGAATTTGAAGCAGGAAAAAACACTTTTGAAACAGGAGTGGAAATGATAATATAGAACAAGCTTACCACTACCCCGCAGCCTATTTAATTAACAAAATCTATCACATCTTGAAAAGGATAGAATGATTTGATGGAATTCAGGAGGAAAACACCTTCTTTTCCAGAGTAGGGATAGTTCCTTTCTGACACTCCCACTGCTTTTTCAAATTATTTTCTGCTGATCCCCACAGAGGAGAGAAAAAATTATGTGTGTTTGCTTTTTTTTTTCATATATATTTAGAATCTCAGTCTCCAGAATGATGAGTGACTTTATGGCAGATTCTTGTCACAAAATACGGCCTTTTTTGTCAAATTACTAGTTAATGCTAAAATGAATTAATTAGTTTAATGTGGTAAATACATGCTTTTTTAAAATACATTTTAAATATAACATCTTCACAACTATACATGCACACATATATGCAGCCATAAATATTCATTAAACAGCTTTTCCAAGTTAGAAGTAAGATATTTATTTTTATATGTAATCCATCTAATTTGTGACTCAGAAGAGTTTTGAATTAAAAAATTTAGTTGAAACCAAAACTAAGTGTACTCTTGTTCCAATAATAAAGGTGGCGAACAGTTTTTCAAAAGTTCTTAACACCTGCTGGAGTAACTGAAAATAAAGACAACTGCAAACCTGTTGCTCTTTATGGATTTCTCTTTGCCGTACAGTAGGATAATGAAATTCATATGGGTGTATTGGATTTGCATAAGTGCATATATGTCAGCCCAACAACTACAGGAGTCAAATCATTTACATGAAGCATATTATCCATTGCAAAGCAGACAGGCAAACAAAAAAATCCACCAAAATCTATTCAAATGAAGTCTCTGTGAACCCAAATTTAGTGAATCCATTTCATCCAGAGGTAAACTTTTTATACTACTCATGGCTGCATAAATTGAGGATTAAAAATCCAGTTTTATGTCTTCTGTCATCTCCACAAGCGTGGAACTGGAATATCGGGAACACTTGGCATTTACATATTTATGGGGTTTGTCTTGTTGTTAGCTTCAAAAATAAAGGTAACAATACTTGGTATAGAGTATCACATTCAATATTCTAGAAGCTTAAACTACTCTGAAGAACTAAAAATAAAGAACAGTTGTAGTGTCTTAGTTCTATTCCTTTGTATATATTATGTATTTATTGACACCTGTATATGTTCAGAAAGCAATGTTAACCTCATTGCAGATTTATATATATTTATGGGTTTTTATTTTTTAAAAAAATTTCTTTATATCTAAGAATTTCGCTTGTAGAAGAATCAGACCTCTCACTTTAGAAATAGCAAAATTAAATGGACACTGTATTTTCCAAACAAACTGAGATAAAAACTATGTTTCATCAGGAATGTTTTAAACTTGAGATTTCTCCCCTGAAAATACGGCGAACTCTCAAAAATGCCAGTTTCAGGAACAAAAGTAAGCTGTCTTGCTCTAACCAAGTAGTGTCACACATGGTTAGTATGGCTGGATAGATTCATGAGCAAGACCATAACTACCACACACACCCAGATGCTGCCAGCTTTTGTGATCTCACTCACATCTCATGGGGGCTGCAGCCTCCTGCAGGTTGCCCATGGGCTGAGCTTAGAAGAGTGACAGTCAAGTTCCCAGGTATTCAAGGTATCCATTGAGTGCAGTCCTGAAGGTTGCTTTGAATGACTGCTCCAAACATCAGCCATGCTTCCTCTCATGTCATAGTGCCTGCTGACCTGAGCTGGCTGCTATCTAACTTTATCATGACATTTCCATATCTGGTGGGGCAGACTGGAGATGTGATGATCTGCCATTGTACTAGATGAGCAACAGAGAAAAAGGCATGCAGCATCCCATTCTGCTAGATCTAATTAGCAGTTTTTTGCTTACGTCTGGGAATGTTCAGACTTCCATGTGGGTGACCCAGACCACTTCTTCCTATCCAAGCCATGACCCTATGTTGTACAGCTTGCAGAAAGGTTTCAGAGAGCAGCTGTCTGCAGGCAGTGATCAGTGAGCAGCCTGTCATGTTGGCTACAGAAAGTCCAGAAAGTCTCTGACATGAAGGTAAGCAGCTTAAAAGCAGTCAGAGGTCTACAGCTTTGACCCTGATATGCTGTCTTGTGTATAGAGAAAAGAAAACAAAATGCTAAGATTTTCAAACTGTTCAAATAGTTAGGGATAAATTTGACTGAACCCTCATAACAGCATGGTATTTTAAGGCACAAATAACCCTTACATGTGGTTTTTGTTTAAAATGGACTTTGCCTTAGCTGTAAAATCTTTATAATCTAATAAACCTGTTCCCCAAACCTTAGGTTTTTAGCTCAAGAAACTCAAACATTTGTAAAAAATTGTCACAAGCTTCCTGCAAATTTCCTTTTACTGATCCAGAACCTACAGCTTCGTTTATTGAATTTCTAATAATATATTTTTAATTGTTTACCTCCCAGACTGTAGGCTGGTTTTACCCTATGGCAAGAAAGTAAAGCTGAAATTAATAAAACAGTAGAATAAATGATGTGCCAATGCCCCACATTTTTCACTCTGAAAAATCCAGTTCCAGCTCTGTATGCTTGTATGACCACTTACTCCACAAAAAGGAATGAGAAAATCTGGGCAGATTTATGTGTTAACGGGCACACCTGAGGGGCAAGCACATAGATCTTCAGTTTTAAAAACGGGATTCAGTTGTTCTTTGTCACATAGTTTGTAATATTGACAAAATTGCTTCTTTTTGTATACAGATATTAATAAACAAGGCAATTGCTGCTCTAACATTGTTTTGCATGTTTGTTTGTTTGTTTGTTTTTTTCATGGTTTTATTTTACTTATCTCCCTCTTCTCATATTGTCTTACAATGAGCAGCTTGCTAGTTCTGGTCAAAAGATAAGGACAACATCTGGTGAACTTTCAAAACTCAGAGTCAGGCTGCTGGTTTCCACTGTTGTATCTTGTGCAAGCCCTTCCCAAAGGGACTATGAAGGGGCATCCCATGTTGCCAGGAGGCTTGCAAGGTATTTCCTTCATTTTTCTGTTTTTCCCTAATGCTTTTCACAAAAGAGGTGGCAAATAGCTTCATGAGGTATATGACAATGATTAATGGAGCTCTTGTTTACCAGGCTGCAGGACATATCCAACTAATTAAATTTCCTGCAAGACCTTCTAGCTATTTTGTTCTCAAATTTGCAAACTCTGTGATATACTTTGCATTCGAAGTGTTGTACGAGACAGCCATTAACTACAGTGACTGAATTACAAAAAGTTGATATGTTTCCTATCCAGTATGACTAGAGTCCTTTGCACTTACTTGGGTTCTGTCTTTGATCTGTGCTTAAAGGAGAGAAAAGCTGTCATGTTTAACTGGAAACCGAATTCCTCACAACCTGCTGTTATGCCCAGTCTAAGGCATTGTGCTTCTGAGAATATAATTACTATTTTTGATAGCTATTTAGACAAAGCTTAAGGGGACCATGTCCTACTGTACTCTAAACATAGTCCAGAATTATGTCAATTTCCCTGGAAGATTGATTCAGAAGAAAATCAAGTCAGAAGTTAAAACCATGTCAAAGAGACTTGTTTGTTAATTTTTCAAGTGACATGCTTACTTTTATTATTTTTTTCAACATTCTTTTAATTTCATGTAGATATTTCATCTTATTAAAAAAGATTTTTTGAAAATAAGATGACACTTTACTCTGCCATGCAGAATCTTTCAAGTAGCAACTACTGATTAGGAAACAATATTTTGGTAAGTTAGAAAATTTACTTTTTTTTCCTCTGCTTGTAAGAATCCTTCATGAAAATTATGCTTGCCTTCCCTTTTGCTGAGCAGTAGTATATCTTTTTCAGTTTTTGTGAGTAGTTTTTTTAGAGGAAGAATGTAATACTGTAGCATCCATGTCAATGAGATCTGCCATCTAAAAGAGCTTCTATTCACAGATTCTATTTGATCTTCTGATACTGAGCTGCAAAGATAAAGAATAAGAGAATTTGGGTACTCATTTCTGAACTGGCCTGCTTAAGAAAAGACAGGTAATTTATTAAAAAAAAAAAAAGAGACCCAGCAAAAGAGAATATAGCTATCCATTATTTTTCCTTAGAGAAAAGAGTATCTTCCTCATATAGGAACAATCCAGCATATAAAAAGGAATCCCGAGTACTGAATTCTTGTAACTGAAATATGATAGCTAAAAGACGATGCTACAGGTTTGGCCAATAACTGGGTGACAGATGCTCTCTTATTCCCCCACCACCATCCTGGGAGAAGATAAGGGAGAGAGACTTTGAGGTTGAAAAAAAAAAATAGAACCGTTTATAATGAAACAGAAAATAATAATAACTCTAATAATAATGATGGTGGTGACCTATATAAAAAGTTGTCAATATATTCAGGTATATAAGTGAATATGCAAATATAGAACCTGTGCTTCCTTGATTACAACTATGTACAGACCTGAAAGTTCCAAAGTCGGCTGGGCAGTGGATGGGGATACCTGTGTCCAGTGTTTTTGCAACAATCCATAAAGGTCCCTGGAACAGCTGAACTGGTCCTACTCAAGGAGGCAGGGGAAGGCAACCTGTCTCAGTGCACAATGTTCTTCTCTGACAAGAAAACAGGATGCAAAAACACCAGCAGCATAGGGAGGGATGACAAGAGGCAATTCCAATCCTGCCAGAACACCAGCCACAGGAGCCAGGAGAGGGCTCTGAGGAGCCATTTTATACTGAGCACCATGAGAAGAAACACTGTGATTGGTCCACTGGGGACACCTGACCCATCTTCTCCTGCCCACAGGCACAGCTGCTCCATCTATTGTCACTGCCCCATGCACAGGTTACAGCTTCTGGGGGGGCCCACTCAGGTCCATATGGAAACTTTTTATCCTGGTGCTCTCAAACCAGGACAGATGATTACAAAGCTAGCCCAATAACTGAACTTTCATAATGGACTCTTAATGTCAACTCTATGAAAACATGAGCAGAAGAGCAAGACAAAGAATTAGCAAGAATCTATATCCAACACAGGATTTGTAATTGAGCTAGCATAAATTATCCATTTACTGTCTCCCACAGGATCCTCATGGCTAAACTGAGGAAGTGTGGTCTGGAGGATTGGATAGTGAGGTGGATTGTGAACTGGTTGAAAGGAAGAAGTCAGACAGTTGTGGTCAATGGGATGGAATCTAGTTGGAGGGCTGTGACTAGTGGAGTCCCTCAGGGGTCGGTACTGGGACCTGTACTATTCAATATTTTCATCAGCAACCTGGATGAGGGAACAGAGTGTACCCTCATCATGTCTGCTGATGACACAATACTGGGAGGGGTGGCTGACACACCAGGGGTTTGTGCTGCCATTCAGTGAGACCTGGACAGGCTTGGAGAGTTGGGTGGGGAGAAACTTAATGAAATCCAACAAGGGCAAGTGTGGAGTCTTGCATCTGGGAAAGAACATACCCATGTATCAGTATAGATNCTATTCTGCCTTGGTGAGGCCGCATCTAGGGTACTGTGTCCAGTTTTGGGCCCCTCAGTCCAAGAAGAGGACTGTCTGCTTGAAAGAGATCGGCACAGAGCCACAGAGATGATTAAGGGAATGGAACACCTCCCTTATGAGGAGAGGTTGGGGGAGCTGGGTCTCTTTAGCTTGGAGGAGACTGAGGGGTCACCTCATTAATGTTTATAAACATGTGAAGGGTGAGGGTCAGGAGGATGGAGACAAGCTCTTGTCAGTGATGTCCTGTGATAGGACAAGGAGGAACGGTTGCAAGTTGGAACATAGGAGGTTCCAGATGAACATAAGGAAGAACTTTGTCACTGTGAGAGTGACAGAGCACTGGAGCAGGCTGCGCAGAGAGGTTGTGGAGTATCCTTCGCTGGAGACATTCAAAGCCCAACTGAATGCATTCTTGTGTGACCTGCTCTAGGTCTTCCTGCTCTGTCAGGGGGGTTGGACTAGATGAATTTCTGAGGTTATCCTCCAACTCCTAATCCTCCAAATCCAACATCCTTCCAACTCCTAATAGTCTGTCATTCTGTGATCTGTAGCAAATCTGTCTTAAAACATACTGAATGCTTGACATTTAGAACAAGGGTGTTGGGGTAGGTCGATGGCATGTAATGAACCAGCTACTTGATAGCCTTGTGAGTTAACCACGCAGCCATATAATAGAGGTCATCTCTAGGGACAGGAACCAGAGACAACATCATCTGCTTCCAGTCGGACACTGGAAGTCACCCGGGTATGCTTCCGGTCATGTGACCAGTACACTACCAGGAAGAGCAAGGACCAATGAGGAGTGCTGATACATGGACCAATAACAGTGTGTCTAACACCATGCCTGCCCCACGTATGGGGGATGTGAACCAATCACTGTGTACGTTCTCGGCGCCTGGTACGAATGTATAAAAGAGATAGAAAGTAAATAAAGTACATCTTTGCTGGCTTCATATTGGAGTAGTGAAGTCCCGAGTGACCCCGCACAAGGGTACTCGGGGAATTTGAAGCTGGGATCCCCTTGAGCTCTTATCTAATTTGGTTAAGTCTGAATTTTACCCTTAGTGTTTGACTTAACAATATCCTGTTAGCTCCATTCTTTGGATGAGCATAGAATATTCTGTCTTTATAGCAATTTCCAATGTTTGCTTTTTTCCTGCTCTTAGGACTCTGTAACACTTGCTGAAGGGGCAGGTGTAGTTGTGTGTGTGCTAATATGCACAGCCCCATATTTTTCAAAGGAAAAGGGAATGTGAAGGGGTTATGCATCAAATAACTTCAATCTTGTATTCATTTATGTCTCCCAAAGACTTTTAATGTAAAAAAACCTGTATGAATCCTTCATTTTTATAAGCAAAGAGAGCTGATTTATATTTAATTTGTGTGAATTTCTCTTGTTTTCCAAGACGGCATTTTAAATTGTCAATTGACTAGAAGGTAAATGAATATAAGAAGAAAACAGGAAATCCAGGCTTCTAAATAAAAAACAAGCTGTATTAAGAAAATAACAGGTTATTTAAGCCAATTCAACTTATATCTGGACAGCAGGACTGATAAAATAAATCTCATGTGTTATAAAAATAAAGATGTGTGGCCAGAAACTGTTCACTGAGAATGCTGAATGCATTTAAATGTGTTAACATAAGAAGAGACTGTACAATATCCCCTTCTTTATTTTATACAAAATAAGAGTGAAACTTCAGTCCTGCAAAAGCATAATGAAGTAGGAAGAACCATGAGAATTTTTTAGGTGAAGTTTCTCTCAGTGTCTCCTGTGGTTATTCAAGTTGGACTGGGTGATCTTGAAGGTCTCTTCCAATCTTAATGATACTATGATTCTGTGATTCTAAATTGTTGATCCATTGGGGAATATCTTTTGAAATTATCAGATTTTAAAACAAAAGAACATCATTTTTAATTGGATGTTTTGTATCAAGAACAGAGTCTTTCTGAAAGCACAGAAGAATGATATTGTAATTTTACCACAGTATTTCAGTATTTCTTACTGGTATTGATTACTAAGACCCTCAATTTTTTCCAAGTAAATATGAATATTCATCTGAGCTCAGTTCAACTTACATGTAAGAAAATCAACATTAATGAAAATTTACTACATGGTCATAAATAGAAAATGGCTATAATGTGTCAAGATATAAATATATTATTTAGCTTAATCTAGTGTGGAATATAAATAGGATCACTGGAATGCATAACCAATCCAGTTGTTTGCCACTGAAGTTCATGGCAAAAGCAACATTTTCAAAATCACCCATATCTTGCTTTCTAAAATGGATGAAATTTTTAGAAGGCCAAGTTTTACTCTTGGGTGTGAAACTCAGGCTCACGTGGGAAGCTATGCTGCATTGAGCCCAAGATTTTAAGGGTATAATGATTTGCCATAGTTAGCAGAGAAGAACCCAGCAAAAGCCAAAATACTGGACACTAACTAGAATCTCAGCATCTTGTGCAATTATGCATTTCTGATAAATACCACTCATTTCTGATAGATGCTATTCATTTCAATTTAAAAAAATTCTGATAAATATCACATTTCAAATGTTACACTTTGCCTTTTGCACATGTATGTAGATGACAAAAGAAAGCATAAAAATCAACTTCTGCTTTCTTACTGCTTTCATTATTAAAATAATACTTAGAGCAGATCCAGAAATCACTTCTGACCTACTACTGGGGAATGTTCCCTATTGCCTTTTTACTGTACACATTTGACTTTCCCTTGACACCTCTAGCTTTCGATGTGTACATTTCTTTTCTCTACTTTGTCAGGAATTGGTAACCTGTGAATTACCATCCAAAACGGACTGTTCCAAAGAGTGTAGTTAACATTCTCTTTCCTCCTGTTTTTTGTGAGATTCTAGACTCATATTTTCTTTTCTGCTTAAAAACACCCAACTCACCACACAAAAAAGTGCCTAAATACCTCAACCTACAATCAAAGGCCTCACGACAGAGTGATGGAAAAAGTGTCCTGGTAGACTTTGATGAGTGTGAAGTCCAATTGGGCAAAATCTGCATATTCTTTACTGATTTTAGAATTTTTTTTCCATTACCATTTTGACATAAGGGGAGAATCCAAAACACATATTCTACTTTAATTAAATTTTTAGCTATAGAGAACTATCATTTTTACAGGCAAAGAATAATGAGGCCTTCCAACCTGAAGATACATGCATTTCAGAGATCTAGTACAAGAAATTGGTAGATTTCCCTCAGCTGGATTTTTACTTCCTTTAAAATATAAACCACAGTTAAGAAAGAAGTCTCTACATTTTCTGCACAAAGTAATATGAAGTTCTACATTTTGTGATATGCAAGATTTCAGTGTAGATGTTAATTTCTTATCTAAAAATATTTTAGATGATCCTCCAGTTTTGGAAGACTCACCAGAGACATGCTCTTGACATGTTATTCCCTACTATAAAAACATATTCTGCAGATAAAATGGTCTTCTGTGTTTGCTGTCTCATAAATTTTGCCTACACTCAAGAAAACTACAGGGCTGAAGAAGTAGACAGTTATTGAGAGAGAGTATGGATTTGCAAACACTTTCCGTTAGTGAGGATTTGTCTGTGATACAATCAGAAACCATTCTCATTAAAGTATTTTTCTAACAAGATGCAGCCTAACAGGAAAGATGAGCCATTAGTGATGAGGAAAGATATGAAAATCTAGCTGCCTTTATCTCCCAAGGCAAGCTATATTTTTAATCAGCAAAACCTGTGCCTTTCTCCCCTAGAACTACTACAAAGGACAGTATTTCTAAACAAAGATCTGGCCTCACTTTTTAAAGACAAAACAAACAAAAACTCAAAGAAAACATTGTCTTTTTTTTTTTTCCAAGAAAGGGGAAAAAAATCAAAGATGCCAAATATTTATTGTTTTGGGGGTTTTTTTTCCACAAACATACTAAAACATGATTTTCTGTATTTTCTTCACTGAAAGGATTTTAAACAGTTTTACTGATTAGTAAACTACGCACTCAAAGATTGTCCTCAGGAGCAATATCAGATTTTTGTCTTTTTGAGAGGTCTTGTTGTATAGGTTAATCTTCTACTACACTGGTGGAAATGAATTTAAGACAGAAAAATTATATTAATAAATCTAAAACGTCATATTTTTTGGCTTTTGTGTGTCTTTATAAGAAAAAAAGGACTTTATTTTAGACCATTGTAAGAATTTAATGAAATTTAGTTGTGTGAATATATATTTGACATACTATGGTCAAGTGTGTCTGAAACACAGCTTACAAGATGTTTTGAGGAAATGTTTGCATGCATCTCCTCCAGGATAGCCATACTTGCAAAAGACAGCCGAATTTGGCTTCACAGAGATTTCATTTTCTGGTCAGAGAGGGTCACAGAGGGTACAGGGAGAGCATCTACAACACCTCAAACACAAAAAGGAGGCCTACAGATGGTGGAAGCAAGGACAAGTATCCTGGGAGGAATATACAGAAATTGTCAGAGCAACCAGAGAACAGGTCAGGAAAGCTAAAGCCCTGATATAATTAATTCTGGCCAGGACATCCAGAGCAATAAGAAGAGATTCTATAGGTATATCAGTGCTAAAAGGAAGACTAGGGAAAATGTGGGCATTCTCTAGAAGGAAACTGGAGACTTGGTCACCCAGGATATGGAGAAGGCTGAGGATGTCAATGACTTTTTTACCTCAGTCTTCTCTGGCAAGTGCTCAAGCCGCACCGCACAAGTCATAGAAGGTGAAGGTGAGGACTGGGGCAATTAAGAACCACCCATGGTAAAGGAAGATCAGGATCTAGAACATCTAAGGAACCTGAATGTCAACAAGTCCATGGGACCTGACAAGGCACACCCTCTGATTCTGAGGGAACTGGCAGATAAAGTTGATAAGTCACTATCCATCATATTTGAGATGTCGTGGTGGTCCAGTGAAGTTCCCACTGACTGGAAGAGGGGAAACATAACCCCCACTTTTTCTTTCCAAAAAAGGAAAGAAAGAAGAGCCAGGGAACTACAGGCCAGTAAGTTTCACCTCTGTGCCTGGTAAGATCATGGAGCAGATCCTCCTGGAAACTATGCTAAGGCACATGGAAAACAAGAAAGTGATTGGTGGTAACCAACATAGATTCACCAGAGGCAAAATATGCCTGACAAATTTGGTAGCCTTCTATGAAGGGGTTTCACAGCTGGTGGATAAGAGCAGAGCAACTGATGTCATCTACTTGGACCTGTGCAAAACATTTGACACCATCTTACATGACAACCTTGTCTCTAAATTAGAGAGGTACAGATTTGATGGATGGACCACTCAGTAAATAAGAAATTGGCTGGATGGTAGCAGTCAGAGTTGTGGTCAATGACTCAATGTCCAAGTGGAAATTGGTGATGAGTGGCATTCATCAGGGATTGGTATTAGGACTGGTTCTCTTTAACATCTTTGCCAGTGACATGGATAATGGGATTGAGTGGACCCTCAGCAAGTTTGCTGATGACACTAGGCTGTCTGTTGTCGTCAAGACACTGGAGGGAAGGGATGCCATCCAGAGGGACCTTGACAGGCTGAAGAGGTGGGACCGTGCAGACTGCATGAAGTTCAACAAGGCCAAGTACAAGATACTGCACCTGGGTCAGGGCAATCCTATGCACAAATACAGGCTGGGTGAAGAATATATGGAGAACAGACCTGAGGAGAAAAACTTGAGGGTGTTGGTTAATGATGAAATCAACATGACCTGACAATGTGTGCTTGCAGCCCAGAAAGTAAAAATATCTTGGGCTGCCTCAAAACAACCGTGACCAGATTCTCCCCCTCTACTTTGCTCTCGTGAGACCCTACCTGGATTACTGTGACCTCTTCTGGAGTCCCCAGCATAAGAAAGATATAGAGCTGTTGAAGCAAGTCCAGAGGAGGGCCACAAAGATAATCAAAGGGGCTGAAGCAACTCTCCTATGAAGAGAGAGGAGGGATGGCTCCAGGCAGACCTTAGAGAAGCCTTCCAGTATCTGAAAAGGGCCTGCAGGAAAGCTGGAGAGGGACTATTTACAAGGGCATGGAGTAACAGGGGGAAATAGGTTCAAACTAAAGGAAGGTAGGTAGATTTAGACTGCAGATTAGGAAGAATTAGAATTTCTTTACTGTGAGAGTGGCAAGACACTGGAACAGGTTAACCAGGGAGGTTGTGGCTGTCCCATCCCTGGAAGTGTTCAAGGCCAGGTTGGATAGGTCTTTGAGCAACCCAGTTTAGTAAGAGGTGTCCCTTTCTGTGGCAGGCGTGTTGGAACTAGATAATCTTTGAGGTCCTTTCCAACCCAAACCATTCTATGATTCTATAACCTTTAGTAGTTGACAGTTAACTTTTTCAGTGGTAACTTTGGCTGTATATATGTATGCTGAATAAATATTTAATTTGGGGAAGGCTGGTTATATTTATTAATGCAGACCTCATAACAGGACCATAATTTAGTCCAACTTTCATTGTTTCAGATTGAAAGACTTTCTTGACTCTGTATGTGTGATATTCAGAATCTTCTTCTCTTTCCAGACACTGTTGATCTATAAATTCTTGAACAAAATGCTTTTAATGAGTCAGGTTGCCCAGAAAGATTGTGGAATATTTAAAAGACAACTGAATATGGTCCTAGGCAACAATATGTAGGTGGTCCTGTTTGTGTATGGGCATTGAACTAGATGACCTCCAAAGATCACTTCCAGCCTCAACCGTTCAGTGATCCTGTAAATCCACTCCTATAAATTCTTGGAGTTTAACAAGTTAGAAACAACTAGACTGGAAACTCACAAAGAAGTTTAAGTTAGTTAAGCACTGAAACACTACTGTAAATTCCAGCCAGGTTTCAGGAAGTTCAGAGAATCACATGAAAAACCCATGACCAAATTAGACTTATTAATAGAGGGCACAATACCTCTTATCCCGACAGACCAGTTTTTGCTTGCCCTTTCCCCTAAATCAGAAAAAAGGAAAAAAAAGGAAAAAAAAAAAGTTTGTCCCAGATTCTCCTTCTTGGAGTTTTAAAGTGGGATTGTTAAATTCTCAAACAGGGCATAAAAAACCAAAATCTGGTTTTCAAATTGGCTGTGCAGGAAACAGCTGATTGACTGATGCTTCTGGAAGTCTGGACTTTTATGGTAAGTGTTGAAATATGGTTTAGGAGCTCACTTTTAGCAGCTGGGTTACAGAATCATCACATATAGTTTGTATGATTAAATGTTCCTTTATGCTCCATGAAGAAATGACTAAGATATGCAAGCGTTAATCTGCTGTTTATGAGATAAAACTATCATTTTCTAAATCTATAGATGAAAATTTCCATTAGCTGTGGTTTGCCTAAGTTTCTCCTGGGGAAGAAGCAAAACAAATTCATATCAGAAAAAATACCCCAAAAAGCCAACAACAAAACCCCTTTGTCTATATCATAAGCCTTTGAGGCATGTGGCAAATTATATCTCCTTTTAGCTGAGGCACAGTGAAACAAATGATGCTATAGCCACTTTTATGAGGACTGATGCCTTGTTTTGGAAGCTAACAATAAACAATTCATAAAAAGGGAAATTTTTTAGCACAATGTAACTTTCTCCAACTTTTCTATGTTTTTATTACTGAGTGACAAAAATGGAAGCAGCATGTATTTCACATCAATAGACTTTATATATTTTCTGTCACTATGTGTTAGTCTAATGCAATCTAGCAGAGAAAACATCTTACTACCCTTAGAAACAATAAACTCTTTTTTTCAGGAAAAGAAATATAGTTTTTTGGATGTAGAAAAGACTTGTATCCTTTTCATACATAAAATAATGCTTAAAGGTTTCTTTTTATACCTAGGGACCACAGGGACTAGTTGTGCTATGTTGATGCTCCAGAGATCATATAGGAAATATATATCAAATGAAGTTTCTGGGGGTGCAAAATGAGGCTAGTAGGAAGAACATTGTGCTCCCTCTGAATTCTGGAGCTTGACTTTTGTCAAAGTGGAGAAAACTGACAGAATTTGTATGTCTCTACCATCCAGAGGTCTTATAAGTACAAGGAAAGCTGTAACACCATATTACCTCTCTTACTTAAACATAATAAATCTATGTGTCCTGGAAAAAACATTTACTGTTATTTTATATGTTACAAAGTATGTTCTCTCTGTAGAAAAATTGTCTATTGATTTGTACATTGTTATTGTGCATTTTATTTTCCTGTAGCAATTTTTTTTCTTTTTCTTACAGCATTTTGTGGTTTTTTCACAGGATAGGGTTCTCAGCCTCCACCTGAATTCTAAGGCTGCCTAGTGCATGGCAAACCAATTTGAAATTTGCAGTCCCTCCAGGTAAATCTATGTGCTTTTTAAAAAGCTTATCACCTAGAGCAGGTGTTTAGGACCATGTCCAGACATGTTTTGAAGGCTGTAGACTCTCCAGCCTCTTGGGGATATCTGCTCCAGAGTTTAATCAGGGTGAAAAACCTCTGGTAGTCTTATGTTTAAAAAGAATTTCCCATATTTCAGTTTGTGCCCATTGCCTTCTGTCCTGTCACTGGACACCATTGAGAAGAGAGTCTGGTTCTATCTTTACGTTTCCCACTGGGTATTTATACAAGTAGAAAAGATGCCTCTGATCCTTCAGATCTTCAGGCTGAACAATGCCATCTCTTTCAGCCTCTCCTCATGTGAGAGTTGTTCCAGTCCCTTGTTCATCTTTGTGGCACTTAAACTGGACCAATATGTCCATGTTTCTCATGTACTGAAGAACTCAGAACTGGATCCAGCACTCTAGGTGTGGCTTCCCTAGGACTGAGCAGAGAACGGTCACCTTCTTCAACCTGCTAGCAACACCCTTCCTGATGCACCCCAGATTACTGTTAGCCATCTTTGCAGCAAAAACACATTGCTGGCTAGTACTCAACTTGGTGTCCACCAGGAGCCCCAGGATCTTTTCTACAAAGCTATTTTCCAGCTGAGCAGCCCCCAGTATACACTGGTGTCTGGGGTTGTTCCTCCTCAAGTGCATGATTGGCATTTGTTTGCATTGCTGATGGTTTAGCAAGGGAACACAGACTGTGTTCGTAATCACAGTTTATGAATTACAGTTAAAATTAAAAGAAAATAGAAATGTTTGTTTCTCATTTTCAGTGAGGACACACAGTGGTGATTAGTGTTTGATAGAGATGGTAACTGCAAACTTCTGTATATGTTGATACATGTACATTTTCTATGATAGAAGCTTGTTTGGGCAGCATATACTGCTGAGAAGAACTACTCTTCCAGCCAGGCATGATAATAAAACCTAATTTTATCTTTAATCATCACTAAATCAGCAATCATTTTGGAGAGATCATAACTCCACCTCCAGAAATGGCTGTAACATTTTCAAGACCTGTAAAACCAAATTGTGTAATGAAACTTATTTTCCCTGAAGCAGTAAGCCAAAAAAGGGAGAGGTGATGCAAGTCTTATCTGGCCCTTCACTAGTGTTTTGTCTAGCTTACAGTCCTTTTCTGACATATTATGCAAAACCCACCTGTACAGATAGAAGTTTTGAGGTTCAATGTGCTTCTTTGAGAAACTACTTGTTTCAAGATCCATTGGATTAGCTTATCTCTCTTCCCAGCATGGAGAACCATGACATGGCGATATCTAGATAAGGAAATTTGGCAGAAAGTGGTAAGTTTATGTATATATTGCAATAGAAGGGCTGTATTGCAGAAGGCAATAAGACACAGATGACATGCAGTTAGGTATCTTAGTAATTCTTGACATCACCATTGTCTTCACTTGTACATCAGATTCCCTTGTGGGTTTAGGTATCTTAACAAAGAAGGAATTGCTCTGGTGAATCTCAGCAAGATCAAAGTAATGTTGGAAACAGTTTGAAATTAAACTCAGAAGATACCTCTCCTTCTCTCATTAGTGGCCTGGTGTACAGGGACCGAAAGGTCCAAGGAATTTTCTAGGCCTTTTTCTGGTGATTTTACATAACAAGTGTTTCCATTGTCATAGAACTTTGTAGAATTTTGTTCACGATATTCTCATTAATTTTAATAGGAGAGAAACAGACACGAAAACACTGGGATTAACAGTGATCTGATTGACAAATCTCTCTTTATGTTTTACTTTTGCCATATGAATTGCATCTTTTCTAACTACTCTGTTTTTAACAATTATATGTTTTGGGATCCTACTTGCTACAGACAGTAGCTGGTAATACATAAGAGATTTCTGCTGTTATTTAGGTATATGAGAAATAAATATCAATGAAATGAAGAAAATGTCATATCATTCCCCTTTTATTTTATCTCTTCACCAGTTGGAAGGCAAGTTTATATGTAGGAATAACCTGTATTATGTCCATTATGAAAAGGAAAAAAAAATCTCAAAAATTGTAAAATGATTCCTTCTCCCTTATATTTTCAGACAAACAAAAATTAAAGGGAAAAAAAATAAAAAAATTAAATTAAAGTTTCATTTAATTTTCAGTTTAAAACATTTATAGGTATATTTCAAATTAGATATTTTCTAATTGAAAGAGCGGATAAATCAAGATATTTCAGTTTTCTCTTTTCAAAAACAAACATTTTATGAAATATTCATTTAATGGCTCATTTTGTCAAAATTGTAATGAACTTGAAATACGTAATCTTTAAACTTAATCCTTATTTTAAATGCAAAACCAATTTCTCATAAAGTGTCTTGAAACTTTAGTCCAGGAATAGTGTTGTGTTATATTTATGTAAGACCTACTCCTCTGCTAATTCCATTGAGCAATACTGACGTTGGAATGAGTTTAGATGAAAAGATAATATTGACATGACAATTAAAATGTATAGCATACACCACCAACACAAAAATACTCCTTGTGTAGTTATTTGGAGACAATATTTTTCAATAAACTCTGGTAAACTGAAGTGAGATGTACAGGAGAATTAAAAAACAAAACAAGTTTAGAAATATGATGGCTTCCAAATTACTCTAGGTCTCTGGAAAAGCTGTAGTGAAGCCAGTACTTGACGTGACTGAAATTCTCATACATAAAAATACATCTGATATTATTCAGATTGAACACCAATATAGTTACATTCTGTATGCTGGACAAATTACATGGAGTGTATGTCAAAAAGATTTCTATATGGAATAATATCCCGCGTGCAGGTTGGAAAGAAAGTAGACCCAGAGAAAATAAGGTTTGTGTGAAGCTAGCAAAGAAAGGAACTTGCCCCCACAAAACAAATATTTTTATTTTAAATAAAAATGATACTACAAGAAAGCAACCACAGAAAATTATTTCTTCTAGACATGAGTAGCTGAAGCAATTTTTATCTGTCGTAATTCTTTTCCATGCTGAAACCAAGCAATGCAATGGTGATAGGTTTGGAATCAATGTATATCACAAAGACAACATAATTGTGTTTTTAAAAAGGGTTGTTTTTTGAAAGGGATAGTGACATAATTAGTACAGATGTCAGCATATTGCTTTAAGGAAAATAACAATATATTTTTCATCATTGTTACACAGTGACTGCAAAATATTCTGCCTCTCCCTTTCTAATTCCTGGACACACCAACATTTTTCTCAGAGTTTCAAGTCTCTTCAGAAGATTGAGAGAAAAATGCATCATATTTGTGAGAAATTATTCTTCTCAACAGCACAAAACACAGCAAATAAATGATATTGATCCAAGAATGGGTATGAAAGAAGAAGGAATTAGGCATCTACATGGTCTAAG
Organism: Aegotheles bennettii; assembly: GCA_013398125.1. Classification (NCBI taxonomy): domain Eukaryota; kingdom Metazoa; phylum Chordata; class Aves; order Caprimulgiformes; family Aegothelidae; genus Aegotheles; species Aegotheles bennettii. The sequence continues at coordinate 20,470 of VZRW01010547.1, forward strand.
AAAACCTGTGTACTGTATTATCCTTGAAAAACTAGATTGTCTCATTGTAAAAGTGAGTGGAATTGTGCTTTCAAAATGATTTTGAAAACTAGTAATTTGTTTCGAGTACACTGGGCTATAGTTGTCCAAGCAGAGACCATTAACACAAACTGCTACCCTAGGAAATGCTGTGTGACATACACACTCTCTTCTGCATTGGCTTAGAACAGGAAACCAAGTGCGAAGGTAAGCTGCAAAACCTCTCTTCTCTACATGGGGGTATTAAAACTCTGTGAAAAAACCTGCCTCTCCAAATGTGGGCACCTGTATAAAATATGGCAGGTATAGCATCTTTTGCACTTGCTGCAGCTTCAAATATCATTGCAAATGAGCCTGCATTAGTGTATGTGAATAGTAAACTGGAAGGTGGTGGATTTGACTCCATGATTTGCCAGTATTACATTACAGTATTGTGTGTATTTATTACCATGATTTGACCTTTCCATTTGAGCCAACATTGTGAATGATGTATTTTTGCAGACAAATCATAGTTTCTGCTTTCCCACCTTGTTAAAAAAAGAAATAAAAAGAAAAAAGACCTCAAGGTTTAACCTTTTATGTCCTCCTACAAGACACGGGGATAGTAGAGCTGCTGTTTTGGCTGTCCACCTAAGCAGTAAACTGGAATACTTCTGCATGGTGCTTGCTACTCCAGACCTAACATTTGGTGACATGGCCTCGCATTCTCAAATGACTTTTATCAGAAGAAAATGCATGTTCATAAAGATTTAGGTTGTTTTTTACTGAGATTTGTCAAATGGATACAAAGTTGTTTTGCAAATAGGTGAGCTTTATCACAGCAAAGTAACTTCTTGCACTGGAATAGAAAGCAGTTTGCATCGAATATCAAGATATCTTGTCATACTTATTCATACCTCTTTGGTATTGTCATGAATCTTTCTACAGCTGTTATGGGAGTTTGAGGGGAGAACCAATGTACCCATTTTGTTCACAGCTAGACCATCTTTCTCAGGCATGACATAGTCTGGCCTGTTAGTGTTCACTTCAGCTCAGATCCAGTGTCACACAGAAGGCTTGCAAATCTTACATTTCACTAACACAAAGCAATTACAAACACAAAGATCACAAATAATTAAAAATACTACCAACACAAATATCACTATATATGACAAAACATTATTTAAACACTAAATGAAGCAGCCATTTTCTCTAGAAGCCCACTGATTTGTTAATTGACCTTAACTGTGGGACTGTAAGTTATCTTCAACATAATTTGTTTAATTATTCTGGGATAATCTGTTTTTATTAGGTAAAAAACATTTGTGAGTGACATTTAATGTTGACTTTATTATGTTAGTGAACAAAACTCAAGCACTTCACATCTGCTTAAATTTATACTTATCTAGGATTCATTTCTTTCTGTTTCTTTCTTCCTTGTTTTGTAAAATTGATTGCCAAAACAGTTTTCTGAAAAGTAACTGTTATAGTGTTTAAATTAATTAAGCAATACAGATGTAAATTATGGTAAAAAAAATAACTGTGCTGAGAGCTGCTGGTAACTCATGACATTTTAAACTTTTAGGTTACAAAAAAAAAAAAGCATCAAGGGAATAAGATATCCAGTTTCTGGTGTTTTATCATTTGGCTGCCTAACTCTAAGACCTTTTTGTTAGGAAGGACTCATTATAGAAGAATTGTTTCAGATTAACTATTTATTTTGAACTTCAGTGCCACTTTAAATACATTTACAGTGTCTGATGAACACAGGCTTGGCAGTAGGCTAAATGCTGACCTGAATTTTTTCTTTTGTGTTGTGTTGAACCAGTTACTAGCTTGATAATTGGCTGGTACTGAAGATGGGAAAGAACTGTTGTTGATGGGGAGCAGTTAGAATTTCTATGTTCCTTTTGGTGAAGCATCTCCAATATACTGGAGATCGCTTTGGGATACTACAAGTAATGATTTCTTTTCCCTTCTGCTCTACCAGATGCATGCAAATTGCTAACTACAGTACTTCTGTAGCTTGAATTTACTGCATCCAAATTTCTCTAAAGGCAATCTAACCTGAGACATTGTGCCTCTAACTTTCCTGTCTTTGTCATTTGACTCTAATAGGGAGATTTTTTTTACCTGTATTGGTCATAGGAAAGACTGATGGGATATATAGGGGTTATCTTGAGAATCTTTGCTCTGAGCCAGCTGGAACATAATTGACATTAGCTTATCTTTCCTTACTTCAACTTACCTAATTATCTAAATAAGTGCTTGAGTCTCTTAACAAGATTGTATGTCTTATGTAAGATTAGAGATTCTCCCTATTTTCAGGATAACACAGTAGACTGCATTATGACAGTCTAGTACTGTAGCTTCTGGATATGGTAACAGGTAAAGACTTAAACTCACACAAATCCATTATCTGAAGAGAATGAGAATGTTTTCTAACCTAAAAGTTTCCTGGATTCAGTTTAGATCTAAATATTACATGAATTGTTGTCTTCCTTTTAATACAGATCTGACTGACCTACTCTGGTGTCAAGTATTGTTATGCAGTTATGGAACACTAAAAAATATCCAAGAAGGGTGGACCTTATGGTATCCTGGGATGAACTTACCAGCTCTTTTCTTGCCTGCCAACCACAGCTTCCCCTTCACCAGAAAATAACATGCAAGGAGGAAAGACTGATGCCCACCCAAATGTCATATCAGCGTGATGCCAAGACACAACAACTCTTTGAATCATGACACAAAAGTTAATTTTTATATGCCTCATAACTCAGATTTTGTTACCTGAAATCAGTGAATGTGTAAAAAGCTGAAGCAAATTAATCAGTTAGTTATTACACATCAAACTGGGCATCATGTATTTCCCACTCCTCTGGAATGCTTTTTTCACTGTTTCATTTGAAAAAACCTTTTCTTGGTTTAACTCCTAACAAGCCTTCTCTGTTCTGCTGTTACTCTAGAGAGGCATCACAGATGAGGGGTGCAATACATAACTTAAGGTTGAGGGAACAAATGAGTCTAAGTCCCAGATAATGCTTCAGGCAGTTGTACTGCTGTTTATGTTTGATGATTATCATTACTGATGAAGATGAGAAAATATTGACTTATAGACTCAGGATGATAATTAGCACAATAATGCTAGGAGTTTTCTCTCAATCTTTCAAAGTGCTAAAAAAAGATCTATTAAATCGATGTTACCAAAGTACTGTAATCTCACGCATGGTAGAATTACAATCCTATGTAGCAGCATGAATTTTTCAGCACCTTAGCAGGGTAAGAAAAACAGTGGATGTGAAAGCTACGTAAGTGACTTCACATAAAAGGTGTTATTTTTATTCTGGTCTCTATTTTCAAAATGGTTCTGGTATGTCCTATGGGATATGATTCAGAAAATTCCTTTGATGGGACTATAACTTAAATCACAGAATCACAGAATCACAGAGTTGGTAAGGTTGGAAGGGACCACAGTTGCTCATCTGGTCCAACACTCCTCCCCACGCAGAGTCATCCTAGAGCACATGGCACAAGACTGCATCCGGACAGTTCTTGAATATCTTCAGTGAGGGAGACTCCACAACCTCTCTGAGCAACCTGTTCCAGTGTGTGGGAACTCACAGTAAACAAGTTCTTCCTCATCTTCAGGTGGAAATTCCCGAGTCTCAGTTTCTGCCTGTTGCCTCCTGTTCTGTCAGTTGACACCACCGAAAAGAGCCTGGCTACATCCTCTTGACATCCACCCTTTAGGTATTTATACACATTGACAAGGTCACCACTCAGTC
>VZRW01010547.1:29572-45048 GCA_013398125.1 Aegotheles bennettii
GTTCTTTGGTCAGAAGAGATTCTTTCAGATCGGGAAAGGGGAAGGGGGAACTCCTTGACTGGAACAGGCTGACCCTTTGCCACACTGTTCATGTTGTACTGCAAAATTTGATTTATAAGCATAATCATCCTATGGCCATTAAGGAAATTCCCTAGAAAAATTATTTTTATGGAAGTTAGTTGTACTCTTTTACATAACTTTAATTTGACTGTGAAAAAGTGACTTGTTTTTGAACAATAAAATTATCCATGTCCATAATTTAGGGCTGTGCAAAAATATATCCTTTGCCATGTTTTATTGTCATAAAGACTACTACAAAATGTCTTCAGTTGCTTTTTCTGTGTTGTTTGATCTCAGATGAACATAAAATAAGAGAAAGAGAGAGAGAGAGAGAGAGAGAAAGAAAGAAAGAAAGAAAGAAAGAAAGAAAGAAAGAAAGAAAGAAAGAAAGAAAGAAAGAAGTAAAGGAAAGGAAAGAAGAAAGAAAAGAAGGAAGAACCTTGGCTCACCAAAATACCAAATCCCTCTTCCAATTGTTCCTAGGAATCATTGAAGCATGAAAGCTTGTGTCATCAGGGGATAACTCTTTTCTCTTTGACTGGCTGCATATTGGTGCACAAAATGCTCAGGGGGAGCACAAAGGAAGACCTCCTGGGGACTGAAGGAGGAAACTGTTCCTGTTTCCTTCTCAACCCCTTTCTTTCTCACACCTCAGCCCCAGACCTGACATTAGCCACTGACAGTGACATGCCCAAAATTCATGCTTAGTATAGCAAAGGTTGGCCTTATTTTCTTCCTTGACCAGCAAAACCAAGTTAAAAACACAGTAATTATTTATCTGGCAAAACCAATAGACCAACAAGTGCTAAACTCTTCCCACTGCCTTCCTCTGAACACTTCTGGCCTTCCCCAGTAACAGTGTTCGTATGCAGTTTCTGTCTTTGCTCCTCATATCCCTCAAAAACAATTACCATGCCATGTATTTATTGCTTCCTATGACCTCAATATGCCTTATATTTCTCCAGTGTCATAGCATAGCTTCATTTCTTTCTCCTTTTTCCCCTTTGATCACAGGTTCTTCCTTCAAAATCCTTTTTCCTTTTCACACTATTTTTTCCTTTTTGGGATCAAGCTTTGCACTGGGACTTACCTCATGGGAGGCAGTGATTTTTACACAAACAAAGATGAAGTGCAGTTTCTTTTATTTATTATTTTTTAGAATGTTTTTGACAGAAGGTGTGTTTATGTTGGCTTTTGCTGTCAGGTTCACGCTCCTAGTTCCCATGCACTGATGTATTTGCAATCACATTGTGCTAAGTCAAAGTTAAAACAACTCACAGGTTTGGCTTGGATTCTTTGTCAAGTTAACAATAGTTATATAGTTTTGGATTGACTATGGGTGTGACAAAGTGAGGCAGGATATCTGCCTGCAAGGCTTTGTAAACGTACCCAAAAGAAGCAAGACTTGTCTCTTCCTTCTGGCCTCACACTTCAACTATCAGATTTAAATATGTTTGGTTTGCTTTGAAAAATACTGTCCCTGTTTTAATGTGGATAATATTTTATCAAAGGAAATCCTGACCGATTAGAAAAATATTCAATTATGTCAGAGCCCAGGAGGATGTTTGTGAGCCTGCATGGCTCTTTCAGTGCTTGAAAGAAGCCTAACAGGCAGGACTGAAAAGCAAATTTGTTTAAGTTCAATGTTAATGTACAATTGCTCATGTTTTCAGAACAGCATCTGAAGGTGCTGGTATGAAGCAGGAGCACATCTTAGGCAATCAGATTTCCTGGACTTCCCCAAGTTATTTTTTTCCTTGTCACATAAGACATAACAAGCCACAAATAAAATTATCTTGAATTAAATCAACTCTTTGTGTGTGATACTTTGTTCTAAAAAAGGAGACCGTAACATGCCTTGGACTTGCAGAAATAAAAAGTCTAGCAGAGACAGATTGATATTTTCATGTATGTTGAAAGCTAAAGGTTACCCTACATTATGCATAAGTAAATGTGATAACCTATTGTAGTACATTTAGATCATTAGATAAATGTTAGATCATAGATAAACTGTCGGAGGATGTGCTGAATAGCTGGCACCATAATTCTGGTTTGTATGGGCCCAGTAACAATTGCTGAGTATTGTGCATAGCATTTGTTTTCCATCTTCCCTTTTCTGTCCTCTCCAGAGCTCTTCCTCTGCCTTCAGTGTTGTTTTATTGGCTACAAGGAGACCTGCAGTCAAATGCCCTTCCTGACCATTGTTTCCTGAGGTGGACAACAACACCAACATTTCTTGATATTAAGGTTTTTCACTTTCCATCACTAATACACACGGGATTTACTAGCTCCAGAAACAACAATCTGGAGACTTCCTTTTTTGTATGTGTGTGTGTTTTTGTTTGTTTTGTTTTTGTTTTGTTTTGTTTTTTTCAAGAAGTCTTTTCAAGATTGATCGATATATTGAGATCAAGGAAGCTCTTTGAGGGGTGAAGAAACACAAGGGATGAACCCAGTGTTCACAAATACTCTTCTCTGTGATCATCTTCTCCCTTAAAGCACACCTCATAGTTTTCCTTTCTGTAGGACATGCTCACCATATGTCTTCCTACTCAGTTGGCTTCTTATATTTGATGGAGAGGAATCTTCAGTCTCAATGTGGCTGGTTTGAAACTGTTTAGGACTCACTGCATTAATTTCTTTTCTGTCTGGTAAATAGTCTTATGATCTCATTGTGTATTCCATAATTTGCCTTTAAAGAGAACAAAAACTCTCCTAGAAATGGTTGTGACAGATGATCACCCTCTGATTCATGTTAATTTCTATTGTTCTGCAATCTTTTTTTTCTGTATGTTATAGTTTGAAGGGACAGGCAAAAATTCTTACGGCTTTTGCTGCAAGGACCCAATGAGGAAGGAGTGGAGTTTAGGACCCTGTTGTGAAAAGGGGTCTGGGGTATCAGGTATCAAGTATCAGTATTCCCTCCCATTTCCTGCCAAGCTCTATAAAACCAGGAGGACAGGAAACTCGCACTCTCTTCTGCTCTTCCGCTCTCTCTTGCTCTCTCTGTCCCACTCTCCTTTTCCTGCCTGTCGCCACGTGGAGCCAGCCCGGAGAAGGCCCAGCCTTTTGTTGCCAGCTCGCCCCTTTTTTCCCACCTGTTACTCCCTTTCCCTGTGCCATAAAATTTGTTATAGTTTTGATTTCCAACCATTGAGCCTTTCTTCCTTGCTCCCCTTCTATTTTCCGAGGGGAGTGATAAAAGCAAACTCTGTCTGGGTTGTGGCTTGCCCTGGCCATTTCTAAACCAGGACACTGTATGTAAAATATCTACTTGAAGTCTACATTGTTTTTTGATCCTGAGTGGCATCTAATTGACTTATGGGTGAAACTAAATCAAACAAATACCGCAGAATCAGATGGGATTCTTGACAAGGTGCAATTCTGAGAGCAGTTTTGGCAGTACTTATGGCAATGACTGAATCAGAAAATATGCTGGCTCGACTTACCACATATTAGTCTATCTAAGTAGGTTTAACACCTATAATTTTGGGTTACTTTTTTTTTCAGCTTTATGTGAAACCTAGCTTCTGTTCTGTTGTTGCTTAGTGGTTCACTGTGGCTGATGAAGAAAATGGGTTTCAACTCATGAATAAAAAGATTACTAAAGACTCCAAGCTGTGGAATCTAATAATGTTCATATGCCAGTTCTTTAACTATTTGTCTGATATTCATGATCTAAAGACAATAATATTAGTCTTAATAAATATTAAGACCACATACATTACCGCAATTTTGGTTTTGCTTATTTTTAATGTTAATATCTTCATGGAAAATAACTCGATATCTAGATGGAAAATGTTTTAAGAGCCAGATATTGTTCTCAATCTAGATTCAGCTGTGCAATTATTTAATGAGTATAATAAACTGATTTTTTTACCATTACAATTCTATTTTCTGCATATCAAAAGATTTCTATTCTTAAAACCAGTGACCACCTTGAAATGATTCAGTGATGCATGCAGTTTAAAATAGCATTTGATTGACCAAGAGGAGCTGTCTACTGGTACAACTTTGCTGAAATGTATCACAATTGTACCCATTTAACCCAAATGAGGATTTCTATTATGAAGACAGGCTGAGAGAGTTAGGGTTGTTCAGACTGGAGAAGAGAAAGCTCCAGGGAGACCTCATAGCAGCCTTCCAGTACCTGAAAGAGACCTGTAGGAAAACTGGAGAAGGACTTTTTACTAGGGCATGTAGTGACAGTACAAGGGGGAATGGGTGCAAACTAAAGGAAGGTATATTTAGACTGCATATGAGGAGGAAATTCTTTCCTGTGAGGGTGCTGAAACACTGTAAGGTGTTGCCCAGAAAAGTTGTGGCTACCCCCTTCCTGGCAGTGTTCAAGACCAGGTTGGGCAGGTCTTTGAGCAATCTGGTCTAGTGGGAGGTGTCCTTGCTCACAGCAAGGGTATTAGAACTAAATAATGTTTAAGGTCCCTTCTAACCCAAACCATTTTGTGATTTTATGATTTTATGATTAGGTTATAATTGTGGGAATTCTGTGCACTGAATACTGTGGTCAACTGCTCACTTCTAGTTTCTACTAACAACCTTCTAGGGAGAGTCAGAGTGTCCACCAGTGTGGATTAGTATAGCTGCACTGAAGGGAGGGGAGAAATACCATTCATATACACAAAATTATTTTCTCACTTGGGGCAAACAACATGCTATTGAAATCCACAGGACATAATAGATTAGGAAAACTTCTGAACATCAATAAGGAGAAAGAAATAATATTAAGTCAACCTAATGAAATAATACACCTGAATGGAAGATTGAATGAGATTAGAGTCTGGAAAATACAAACAAATATATTTTGGAAAAAAATTATTTTTGATACTATACTCTAACAATAGAAAGAAAAACCTAGGAATGTGTAATTGTGTGAAACTTGGAGAAAGTAGTCAAACCAGAATTTGGCCCTCAGTGCTCATTGACTTTCAATAGGATTAGGATGCTAGCTGCACTCTGTACATTCAAAAATCAATTAATCAGCTGGCAGTGATATATGGTGGTGTTTTTTGGTTTATTTTATTTCTTTGTTTTAAAATATCTGGTGTAATATGGAACTGCAAAACAGCAGATTTTCTTTTATGAGTAGGATTAAAATGAGTACAAGTCTCTCTAGAGAGATTCTGTACATCCAGAATACTGCTTGTGCTTCTGGAGAAATTCTCTTGTTTCAGACAACCAAACTAATTTACCAGGAATTAAGGATACTTATATTAGGAGAAGGAAGTAAGTTACTTTCCAAATATACCCCTCATGGTTTTTGTAATGCCAGAACAATGAGATAATTTGGGCAAGATATACTATGCATTTTTTACGTTATGTCTCATTGTCTAAAGAAAAATGGTCCATCAGAACTTACAGCTTAAGGACATTATAACCTCAAATGTACAAGCTACTACATTTATGGCAAAAAATACGTGTCTGCAAAGGGAAGGACTGGACAGGCTAATATTATCTTTACAATGTCAGTTTTTAAGGCAAACACTCAGATGGAGAGACTTAGTTCAGTATATTGCAAAAAGCTTTTGCAAAGCAGAGAGACTCTTGGTTGCTAGGATTCCTATTTTTTTGGAAAAGGACTCCAAACGTGAACCTGAAATAAAGGAGAAACTACTTAACACTCTATGTCCTAAAAAATGATAAATCTGAAAAAAATCTGCTTCTGACAGGCTCCTGGTTCAGCCTTTCTGTGTGCCTTGAAAAGTTTAATAAGTAATATTTTTTTTTCCAGTTTATTCCATGGAATCAATGTGGAATTGCAGACACTCATTTTTAACTCTCTACACCTGTTTTCCCATCTCTAGAATAAAGATGATGTTATATACCAGATGATTAATTTCTTCCCCTTCCACCTTCAAATATTTCAATTAGTTGTTTCAAAGTAAAGCACAAAACCCCACATTTTATTACAGAAAAAAATTATGTATGAAGATTATAGAGGCTGATGAGAAGACCATAGATGGAGACAAAACAGTGGTTCTCTATAGCTTGCTGGGGATATTAACACTTATTTTTTCAACATAATTTGGACAGTTTTTCTGTACTTTGAGGAGAAGACTTCATATTCTGTAACACTTTTCCCATAGAAATGTTACATTCTTTGTCGGGACCTTGTTACTTCTTTTTCTGTGCTACCTATCCACCTCTGGACTCTCTGTCAGGAACTCTGAATCTTTCCCTCTGCTTTACTCTGTAACAAATGGCTGGTGCAAATCTGCAGGAGCAACTGTCAGAACCCTGACTGTCGTAGATGGCAAAGAGTTGATTTTATAGATAAGGGAATTGAATGGTCAGATTTTCTGAGTTTGTGTGCACTGAAGTTAGGCCAGGAGTGATTTGGGAAGGCAGATGCTGTTTGTTTTTTGTTCTCATTATTCAGGTGTCAGCTTTTGAAGTTCTTCTAGCTAGCTGCAAGGTAGCATACAAGACCTTCATAGAAAAACACTTACCTTGAAGATGATTCAGGTCTAGGGGCAATGCAAAATGTTCTTACAGGATGTTGGGACACAACCTCTAAGACTGATGAACCCAGTGGGCAGACCCAGGCACCCAGAAATGCATGGGAGGAGTGGGAGGATGATTTCAGTGTGAGATGACATGGGTTGTCATGGAGCTGTGAAAGTCCTGTGATGCAACCAGCAGCAAAAATATCTTAAAAAGAAACAGTAGTTGTATTATTTCCCCTATAGCAAATACACTTTTCTGGCAGAAAAATGTAGTTTTTCACCTATTCAAAGACTCAAGAGGCCAAGTACTTCTTGATTCAGATATTCTATAAGATATTCTATAAGAGCTGGCATTCAGCTTCTTCCTTTTTCAGCTCTCACCTGGAATTCTCTTGGATTTAGATCAGATTCACTAAGCAAATCAGAGCTGGTGTTGTTACAAAAACCTGAGCCTCAGTGTCCTCTAGGAGAGGGCCAACATAAGTATTTGAAAATACAAGGGAAAAATCAATGGATTGAAGCCAATAATCTCTTAGCTATCATAATTGTCCATTGTCCAAAAGCTGTGAGATATGCAGTCTGAGAAACTATGAGGCAATATGAGCTTGCACTGATTTTGATAGCAGTCCCAGAGGTTTAGCATTTTGCAGAGTATGACCTGAATTAATTTACACTTTGCAGAGAAATCTGTGCTGGTCCAAATTATTTGCTCCTCCCCAGTCCTTGCCTTGAAGTTTTCCTTTTGTCTTTAGTCATGACAGACTAGACTCTTTTGCTATAAAGCCTTTTTTGTTACTACCTCTGAAGGATGCTGTTTAAGAACAAAACCTTTTGTAATGTATTCTTTATTTCTTTCTTCACATACTATGCTGGATTTTAAATACTGTTTTAAAAAACAGTATTTAAATCCTGTGAAAAATCTGACAGAATATTTGCAGTTTAATGCTGGGTGGTGCATTGGGATATATTTAGGGGACTATGAATATCTTCTTCCCTTTGTCTAAAAGATAGCTCTGTATGAATTGTCAAACAAAAACCCCTCAGTAAAGTCTTCTTTAAGCTATATCACAATATTGTTGGTAATGCTTTTTTCATAGTCTGCAAACAGTGTCTTAAATAAATTCATCCAATTACTGCACACACATCACTACTATTGTTCCTACCTAATACTTCTGGACAGTGGAGCTGTACAAGCAGATAATGTCTGCATTGCAGTCCAGGCATCTCTATTTCTTAAGTAGTTTGGAGTATGTCTTTTGTTTTTTATATGAGTAAAGCAACTGTCTTTTGTTGGAAGCAGAAAAGTACCAGAGATCACAACCTCTGAGCATTTAAATGATTTTTCAGTTTGGAGTTAAGAAAACTAGTGCTGACTGATTCAAGGGACTAAACAGGAATGCCTAAATTCCTGTATCTGAGTGTCAGATGCAGAGCAAGACTTCAGCTTTCATGCATACTTTGCGAGTTATGGTCCTGTTTTAAATCTGTATATCTGCATAGTATTTCAACAAGAAACAAGGCCTTTTCCTTATAAGCTTGATTTAGTACAGGTGTCTATTAAGATATCAGTGTAGATATACAGTCATTGCTGATGACTTTTTCCAGTAATCCCCCATAGTTTTGTCACACTGTAGTTTGGGTGTAGGCAATACCAAATTAAAATTGTAACACAGCTTTATCTCTTCTTTGAAGCTGTTTTATCAATCTCAGAAAACCAGTTCATGCTCCCAGCTGTGTACATCCAGAAAAGTGGATTACTATGGCTGCTACCACTAGATACAATGAGTTAGCAGATGTGTGATGTCACTTGTGTATCTGCTATGAGTTCAGTTCAGCATGAGATTTATTTTTGTTTAGATATTTCTACACTGATATTACAGATAGCAGAGCACCTTTCCATTCAGACTCTTGTGTCTTGTAACACCTCCTTCAAGCGGTACAGAGAGCAGATGGATATTGTTAAGAAAACACCTGTGTAACCAGTGTGCATGCAATTCAGTTCTAGATGCCTTGTATGCTACATTAATAAATGTCTGCTCAGGCTAGAGGAGCTTTGGCGTTCAGAATTGATTCAAATTGTATATTCATGAGGCAAATAAGCTGGTTAGGTGTCTGTGTGGATCTGGCCTTTAAAGGAAAATATTACAAGTCACCTACAGACTTCATTCATCCTCTTATTCCAGTTCAAAACTTCAAACTAAGCATCTTAATGAATGAAGAGTTTTCCGTGCAGAAGTGTCCCTGGGGTGAGTAGGAACACTTGTGAGGAAAAACCTGCAAGAAGAGGAAGTTTTACAAGATTAAAATATGAATTGAATTCCCCTTGTTTCTTTTCTCAGGCTTTGTGGAAGGCAGTCCAGGTTTCCCACTGCAAAGGAAAGCTTCCTCTGAAAATTTATGGGTTTAGTCTTATATTTATTCACTTTGTGGTCAGCTTTTCCACAGCATATAATTCTGTTGCTATAAACAGAACTAGTCACATTAATCATGCTAAATATGTATTCAAATATTTGTAGGCAGCAGCAAAGAGGCAATATGGAAGAATTTGTCTTATCTAGTTCTTCCTGTTCCTATGAAATTATTTTTTATTTATCAAAGGACTCAATGGTTCTGAAGCACCTGAAAGGATGTGCAAATGTTTTTGGCTAGAAAAAAGAACAATTGCTAACCATCTCGGAAATCATAAAAATATATTAGGAACATTCTTATTTTAAAAATTAGGTATTGAAGCATTTCTCTGTGAGAAATGAATCAAATTTTCCTTTTTCAATTTTACTGAAAGTCCAGAAAAATGAACATAGTTAAAGGATTTTTAACCAGCTGAGCTGAACCTAAATCAGAATATGTTTTTGCACTTCAAGTTCTGGCATGGAAAAATGAATAATTAAATACAAGTTCATCTGCTTTTTCTTGGTTCATTTCTCAGGTGTAAAATCAATTATTTTCTGAGATCTAGAGTGGCCGCTCCACGACAGCCATGAAATAAAATAATACTTTGCAATCTTTGTGGAAACTTTGCATTTATAAGTTGTGAAATATTAACATTTCTTTTGCTCTAGCACTTTGGTGTTTTTTTCCCATTAAAAAGCATTTGTGGTTTTGTTTGTTTGGGTTTTTTTGTTTTGTTTTGTTGTTTTTAATTGTATAACCTATCTTTCATACTGGTAAATACTTACTTTTTGGCATGGAGAGTCTTTTTCATTGCTAAGATGTTCCCCGTGATGATAGAAATTACACGTATATTTCAGAACTTCTGAACAATCATCCAAACATTGTTTTAATTTATAAACAAGAGTAGAATTGTTGGGATGTTAACAAATGTGATAGTTGGTATGAAAGAAGAACTGAGGTTTTTCAGGAAGATACCCCATGCTGCTAAGCAAATTCAAATGTCTTTAGGCAAAACCAAACAAATTAATCTTCACTTATGAAGAAAATTCTTAAAAACTGATCTCAAAACATAGAAAACATGGTTGATGTAGAATTAGATGCTTTTGGGGAATATATTGCTCCTGATTGTGACAGATGACTGCTCAAGCAGTCACCCACGTGTTCTTCTGTACAAGCCTCTCTACCTTTGTTTTCTTAGCAAGGAAGTCCTGTCATTGATTACAGGCTGACTTCAACTTGCCTTCTTAGTGTTAGTGTTAGTGACTTGAGTAGCAAGTGTAAGGATGATTTTGAGGAGCTCCTTTTATTTAACTTTGCCTACTGATGTCAGACTGTGTTTTATTGTTAAAACACAAAGCTTTTTCTCAAAGATTTTAATGATTGTCATGGCCTGGTGGGTTTCAGACTTATTTCTCTTTCTTTTCAGTGAAATTAATATAGAATAACTTAGCTACACATGAAGAGGCAGATAGAACTGGCACACTAGAACTGGCTCACTTTCTTTTGTTTATTTCAGTAGGGATCTGTGGGTAGATAAGTAATAGAGTTTTATTAAAGAAAAATTTAAGTTCTTTGTTTCTTTTTTTTTATACACAACAATTACCTGTACAGAATGAGAGAGAACCACAATGACTGTACTCATCTTACATGAAGTTAGAGGTCTTGTGTGAAATTTTGCTTTAAAGAATTTTCAGTATGTGCTTCAAATCTAAACAAAGTCACTGAACAGATTCCTACTGACTTCAATGGGAGCTGGACTGGACTCTCCATCACTGGATAAGATAGGACACAGAAAGGAATATTTCCTTAAGCACTTGAAAAAAAATCAAGGTCTCAAGAAGCTCAGCTCATCAAAGCCTAGAGCTGCAGATCTTAAAACAAGCTGCTAAGATCATTGGTCACTGTAAGATCCTGAGGGTAAAAGAGGCATTTTAATGGATGATGGATGTGTCTCACAACACATTTTACACAGGTTAAACGTCATTTATGTTAAAATCACTGTTGATTTTGATCAGAAAGACCAAAGTCTACTTCAAAACTCCATGAGTAGCCACCCAGAAGTGGGCTGTTAAATGCTCGTGGGCAGGGAATGAAATCTGACATTTGATTTTAAGTCAGCATTGTGAAAACAAACAAACAAACAAACAAACCTACCTACCTACCTACCTACCTACCTACCTACCTTTGATTTTTTCTAATTTTCTAATGGAAACAAAGCAGTAACTGAAGACTTATATAGATTACATTGCACATACAAGTGTTCAGCTACCTCTTTTTTGCTCTTTGTTTCTATTCTGTTCTGCAATTCAGAGAAACTATTTTGTATGATTCATAGATCATTGAAGTCAATGCAAAATATCTTCATAGACTTATCTAACTTTGGGCTGAACCCCTGGTTTTATAGGTAAGCATCTGTATTCAAAGATCCTTGGCTGTTGTCTGACTTGACATAAGTAGCTTAATAAATATACAAAGCTCTGACATATTCTGCCATCAGAAAAACGGCCAATCAAGAGAAAGAGATTGAATTTAAGTAAAGGTCAGTGTCAGCTGGAGTAACTTGTGTTCTTCATCATCTGCAGCTGTGTGTTGGTTTAGAATTTCTTTGGCTAAATACAAATGCACTTTTCGTACTTCTCAGTTCAATCAGAAGTCCAAATGAAAATCAACACTATGTGAATTTGTAATGCTCTGTGGAATACTTTATATCTACTACACCAGCATAAATTAGCATCTTCATGATCAGTTTTACTCTGTGGCAAATGTGACAGCTACTCTGTTGGTTCAGATGGCAGGACTCCACTGTTTGAATGATATAAATGTGCTTGTAGTTACAGACGCTAGACCTGTTGGTTATCTGTTCCTAGTTTGCATCAGCTTTGCCTTTTTAGAAAGCTTGAAAGAACTTAAGAAATGCAAGAAGCAAACTAATATAACACATGATCTTTTGAGATGGATGAGTCTTGTAATTCACATGTGAAGTGACAAATTAACCAGAGTTTTCATATCTGTCAACTTGCCACATGAAAATAGTCTGACTTGCCCACCAAAATTACTTTAAACACACAGTAGACTTGTTATGTTTCAAGCTCATAGCATGTACAGATCAGTCCTAACACCACATAGCCAAGGTAGTCTATGTTGTTATATGCACCCACACTATCAATAAAATCCAGATTCAAGGCAGCTTGCTCAGTGGTGAGACTTTTTGAACAATGATTATAAACAGGTTGATTGCTCATGAAAGAGAAAGATCTGGGAAAAATTGATTTTATTCTGTGTTCTTTCTCACTTACTGAAATACATTTTTTGTGGCAAATGTGATGAAGCAAATTCAACCTGTGAAGAGAGAGTCAAAAGAAGAGAGAATATTAATAGGTCTATAAAAGCCTGCAACTAGCCTGGATACTACTGAGGAAAGAATATCTTTTAAAGAGTATGGGCTTGAACCTTGCTCATGAATATGGGAGCTGACAGCAGGATATTATAGTAGATCTAACAAGTTTTAACAAGTGGGAGTCTGGGCTGGAAAGCAGGCATTGGTACTTTTGAATCTTCTGCATTGGCTATATCCCGAGTTCAATCATCTGAAGAAGAAGCCTGTAGAAAAACATTGAAAACAGATAAAATTATTACATTTTTGTGAATTGTTTGGCTTTAGTAGTTTACTGTACCAGTAAATTTGATATTCTAATGAAGGGTTTTTTGGAAAGAATTTGTTATTGACTCTGAATATGCTGCATTTCAACTGAAATGAAAACCAGTAGTTTCTTGTCCTGAGATTGAAATAACACTGAAATGCTTTGCTGATATAATCTGGAATTTCTCTGTGTGTATACATATTTATATTCTTTATTTTGGTCACCTGTGCTACAAAGGCAAAACCCACAATTATTCTTAAAATATGAATACAAGCTCTAATTTTTACCAACTCACACTTTGATGGTGATTTGTGTTGATCATCCAAAGCCCATAAAAGAGGTTTAAATTATAAGACAAGTAGTTCCAGCTGCAGATTTGGTCTTGTTTCATCTAAATAAGTATTGTTCTGCTGGAGTGTTTCAAATGTTGTTTTCTTTGATAGCCTATGCTTTTTGCTTATTTGTATAAAAACACCTAACTGCTTGTCAGTGGTAATACAATACTCACATTGTTTGTGTAGAAGTAAAGAAAGGGAGCATATGAACTGTTTCAGGTCATTGTTTTTTTAACAGTGGCATGAAATCTGATCATTCTATGTCATTGTTAAAAATATATTTCAATAGCTGGAAATTTTCCGAGTTATGAGATAGAGTACCAGATCTAATTCAGACAAGACTGTTGAAGTACTGAAGTTTGGCCAAATGATTCCTTGGAATAATTTGGTAATATGTGCAATTGATTGATATACAACTAATAAAAACCAGAGGAAAAGTGGCAACAATTATTTTTCTACATCATATCTCTTTGCCACTGGTATTCGTACACTTTCTTTACCTTGTCTGATAGCAATACAATGACCTTTCAGGACTGGTTTGTAAAATCCGTATCTGTCATATATCTAGGTATTACTTAATAAATCCTTCAGGTATCCTTATGAGAAAAATTACCTCAGTAATATATATTAAGAAGATTTTTTAAATTTTTCCTTGTTGCCTTAGCCCATTCTCTACAATTATCATCTGGAACTTTGTGACTTTTGAAGCAGAAAAACATGCTCTGTAAACAGAGCTCTAGAAGTTCATAGCATTTAGGGTTTTGAGATCACAAGTTTCTCAACAACAGATGTAGTTAAACGTATGTCACAGTGGGGTCTGAACCTCCGTTACCTCGTAAAAAATTGTGACACTCTCTAGCAACATTTAAGATTTACCAGCTGGAGTAGGGAGGTGATCGTGCCCCTGTACTCGGCACTTGTGAGACCGCACCTTGAGCACTGCATCCAGTTCTGGGCACCGCAGGATGGGAAGGACATTGAGGTGCTGGAGCGAGTCCAGAGAAGGGTAACAAGGCTGGTGAGAGGTCTGGAAAACAAACCTTATGGAGACCGGCTGAGGGGACTGGTATTATTTAGCCTGGAGGAGACTGAGAGGAGACCTTATTGCCCTCTACAACTACCTAAAAGGAGGTTGTAGTGAGGCTGGTGTTGGTCTCTTCTCCCAAATTGCTCATGACAGGATGAGAGGAAATGGCCTCAAGTTACATCAGGGGAAGTTTAGGTTGGATATTAGGAAGAAGTTCTTTACTGAGAGGGTGGTTAGGCACTGGAATAGGCTGCCCAGGGAGGTGGTGGAGTCACCGTTCCTGAGGGTGTTCAAAAAACGGGTTGATGAGGCACTTGAGGACATGGTCTAATGGTCCAGTAGTTAGGAATATGATGGGATAAAGGTTGGACTTGATGAACCTGCAGGTCCCTTCCAACCATAATGATTCTATGATTCTATGATTCTATGATTTACAATGGTTACTTTCTCTGAACTTTAAGCACTGTATTATGTTTTTTTTACATAGCTGTTTGATAGCTAATCCTCATGAATAACAATCACTAGATTACAGTTCTGCTAATCACTACTAAGTAAACAATTTTCAAACCCCAATATTTTATGAACTGTAAAATGAGATTTTTGAAGACATAATTACAGCTCCAAAGTTATTTTTCTGAAATAAATGAAGCTGTTATTTTGATTCATACTACAAATTTGACCCTTATTTCAGACTCATTAAAAGGTTTACTACACTTCATCTGTTTAGATGGTTAGAATCATAGAATCATTTTGGTTTGAAAAGACCTGTAAGATCATGAAGTCCAACCATTAACCTAGTACACTGCCAAGTCCACCACTAAACCTAGTCCCTAAGCATCACACTTACACATCTTTTAAATACCTCCAAGGCTGGTGACTCTACCACCTGGGCAGCCTGGTCCAATGTTTGATAACACCTTCAGTGGAGAAATTGTTCCTAATATCCAATCTAAACCTCTCCTGGCACAACTTCAGGCTATTTTCTCTTGTTCTACCACTTGCAGTTTGGGAGAAGAGACCAACACCCATCTCTCTACAATCTCCTATCAGGTAGTTGTAGAGAGCGATAAGGTCTCCCCTTAGTCTCCTCTTCTCCAGGCTAAACAACCCCAGTTCCATCAGCGGCTCCTCATAAGACTTGTTGTCCGGACCCTTTACCAGATTCATTGCCCTTCTTCAGACACGCTTCAGAACCCCATTATCTTGTAGTGAGTATCCCAAAACTAAACATAGTATTTGAGGTGTGGCCCCACCAGTGCCCAGTGCAAGGGGACAATCCCTTCCCTGGTCCTGCTGGCCACACTATTTCTGATACAAGCCAGGATGCCAGGATGCTGTTGACCTTCTTGGTCACCTAGACACTGCTAACTTATATTTAGCCAGCTCTCTACCAACACCCCCAAGTTCTTTTCTGGTGGGTGGCTTCCTAGCTGTTCTTCCCCAAACCTGTAGCGTTGTATGGGGTTGTTGTGACCAAAGTGCAGGATCTGGGACTGAGCCTTGAGTCTCATACAATTGGATCGCTCTGCAGATCCCCTTCCTACCCTTGAGCAGATCA
>VZRW01010548.1:0-26555 GCA_013398125.1 Aegotheles bennettii
TGTGCAGGCACAGGGGGGTGGGTGTAGGGCCCTGGGTGGGTGTGGGTGTAGGGCCCTGGGTAGGGGTGGGTCTGGGCACAATGGGCTGAACCTGGGAGATGGTGGGGTGTGAATGCAAGGAACTGGGTTTATGGTGTAGTAGGTCTGGAGAACAAAGTAGGGCTGGGGGGGATTGGGTGGGGAGGACATACTGGGAGCAGCAAGGGTGAGTTTAGGGGCTGTATAAGATTAAGGGATGATGGATGAATGATCCTAATTAGGGCTGGTGGTGGATGGGAGCAGTGAGGAGCTGGTGCCGTGGCTGGAGGACAGTGTGGGTGTGGGGCCAGTTCCTGGGTGGGGGCAGAGGCAGGAGAAACACTGATGTGCATGTAGGGGACAGGATCTGGCCGGGAGCAGGTTGGAGTGGGAGAGGAAGGGCATGCAAGTGGGTGTTAGGGCTGGGTGAAGGCAGTAGGGGTGTCAGGGGGGTTTGAGCAAGCTCATCTTGATAGATAGCATGAGCAGATGCTGGTTTGATTAAGGGAGAATACAGGAGAGGTGGGAGTGGGGGAGAGAAACAGCATCTTAAAGGGGGGATCTGGCATGTGGGGAGGCTCAGCCCTTGGGACAGAGGAGTTCGTGCAGGAGCAGTGCTGGATCTTGGGGAGGGACACTGGGAATAAGAGCCTGGTGGAAGGAAGCTCCTGGGTTTGCTGGAGGACAAGGCCAGAGCTGGGCAGTCGGAGGGCATCAGGCAGGACAAGAGGTGCTGTGAGGGTCTTGCCCCTGGGCAGGGTCGAGTTTTTTTGAGAAGAAGGGCTAAAAGGTGGTTCTGGGCAGGGGGATGGAGACCTCCAGGCTGTGTGTGTGCAGAAGGAATATGATCTCTGGGCTGTGCAATACTGGGAAGGGCATTGCCTGCAGTGCCGAGGCCAGTTCTGGTGGCGATGGGATACCCGGTTGGGTTGTGTGTCTGAAGTCTATCCCATAGGATGAGAAATTGGAACTTTTAGGCTGGAAATGCACTCTGGCTTCTCTCTATAACCTTAGGTTTTCAGTGGAAGGGGTTTCTGTAAGATGGTTACCTGCTTTGGTTTCATCAGCCGTGGCAGCAAGAGAGCCAGCGTGTGTGTCTGCGTGTGTTAGGTGGATTCCCTGGGCAGGGAAAAGGTGGAAATGAAAAAAGGATTATTATTATTATTATTATTATTATTATTATTAATGATTGCTTTCTCAGGGAGTTCCTTACAGAGGGTACCAACCACCCTTCGACGATGCTTGCTGTGCATTTGGGGGTAGGGGAGCTGTGTGTGTAAGCCAAGGAGGACAAACACTTGGTGTGCTTTAGGAGTTGAGGTTTCTATTTATTTATTTGTATTTTTTTTTGACAGTCTGTAGATGGATGTGTGATGCAGCCAATTTGAAATGGGTTTTGTGGGGAAACAATGCCTAGCTAAGCAAGCTCTGGAAGTTGAAATCTTCCTTTTTAATGTTTTTTTGCTGCTGTCATGATAAGAATTTTCTCCTAGTTGGGAGAGTGCTTTGTGAAATAGCCCCTTCCTTACCTGTTACTTGTTTTGAGTGGTTTGGGATATTGGTCATTTTAAGGGGACTAGATTTGAATAAAGACAGAGTCTCCTTTTCTGAATGGCAAAACTGATGCTGCTGAGTCAAAAAAGAATTAGTATATATCCACTGCTGATGGCCTTTTTTTGTTTGGTTTAACCTCTTACCTGTTTTCATAAAGGTGCTTGTTTCTTTTTCACATATAATGTCAGTTTAAAATATTGACTGAAAAGATAACGCGTGTTTTATTTAGCCCTTTGTTTGTGATTTTATTAGTGAGTTGAAGTTTCCAGTAATGTTTGTAAACTCTGAGCTCAGAGGAAAGTGTTTTTAACAATATTTAGAGATTTGCAGTCACAACTTTCACATGCCTTGAGTTTTCACTCTGTCTTCTGTCAGAAATTTCATTTCAGGGGTGTTTTTGGTGTGTGTTTGTCAAGAGCTTTGCTTTTTTTTTTGACGTGGTATTAGGTGCTGCAGGTACAAGTGGGAAGCAGGAGGGCAAGTGAGAATTATTTTGTAGATTATTTAGTAAGTGTGGTGTATTCCACACGCTTATCTACTCGCCTGAGAGATGTAATTAAATTTGGCATGTTAATCTTCCTGTCCTTATCTAGATGTATTTGGTGAATATATTTGTGGCCTTGACTTTTTTGTTTATGCTGAGGTTGTCATGATACAACTTGTGCTTCTCTGACCTACTAATCCTTCACATCCTCCTGTGGTAGCAGCAAAGAACGAGCGTGGTAGCTTTGTATTGCAGTCTGCTAACATTCTACTTCCCTCCTGCCCTGGGAAAGTCTATTTAGACTGCAGTTAGAAATACAGGTAACAAACCTGGGGTGCACCAGTTTCTTTCTTGTTTCACCCAAACCACGAAAGGGGAGATGATGCACAGTGTGTTACTGCTCTAAAGCAGATGTGTGAGGGGTTTCTTTAAGCCTGTGTGGTCTGCTGCTGCTTGTTAGAGAGGTGTAGCAGAAGCGTCCCTGCATGTGGCTCTGTTAGTGATTGATCTTGGTTGTAGGAATGGCTTCTGAGAAGACACTGACCTCTGCACAGATCAGTGGTGCTCACATGGGGTGGAAGATTGAGTTGTGGAGGACTTCAGGTGACTTTTTTCCAAGCTGTGGAACCAGCCACTTGAGTTCTTTCAAAATAAAGCCTAAGATCTTGGTTTTTATGGGCAGCTGAAATAGAAAATATAGGACGTGCCTGATGTGCTGATGTTTTCTGTTTCTGTACAAACCTCCAGCGAGCTTCTGTGTCTGCTGCAGGCCAGTGGCTTCAAGCTGGCAGGAGAGGACCTACTGCTGTGAGGCTGTCTGCTGGGAGGGATGAGAAATCTCCCTGTCACAGAGCTGCACCAGCACGCTGGAGATAACGTTTTTGAGCATCGGGTGCTCAGCAGCACTGAAGTCGAGAGTGAACGTGGCAGCGTTGGGTGTTGTACAGTCAAAAGGGTACTGCAAGCTTTCAGACCACAAACTCTTCAAGGAGCTTCAGTGGCTCGGTGACATAACCTCTTATCCTGCTTGAGCTGAATTGTTTCAGCAGTCTGCCTGATTAGCAGACAGAGAGGGGTAAAGCACAGGTTAAGAAATGATCACTATTTTACATGGATTTATTGGCCGGAGATTGTGGGGGTTTGGATTAACAAATCCAATGATGGGCATTTGCTGTGTGGTTGTAGCTGAAAATATGAACAGACTGAATTTTTAACTAGATAATAAAACACCAAACAATTCCAGAAAAGTAGTTTTTGTGTGTAAAGGCATTGGTTCTCCTTCCATAGTGATAAGTTTCTGTTTTGAGGTGGGAGGTTGGAAATGCTAAGCAGTGCTCAACAATACAGCTGGGCAGTTGGAGTTAAAGAAAAGGATTGAAATGTATCTTTGAAACAACCTTTTTATTAATTTAATGGAGGCAGTTATGGGCTGCTGATTGAACATTATTAAGGAGTTGGTGGTTAATACAGTGTCCTTGGCCAAATGATATTACAGTGAGGAGGAATTTTATCTCTAGAAGGTTTGGGTGAATCGTAACCGGAGATAGTTCTTTGCCAGCAACTCTCAGTTCCCATCCTTAAATAAATGGGAATGTTTTTGTCAAAAGCTAGTGTACAAAACCATCATCTTTAAAAAGCTACCTGATGCGGTTTAAAGCTTTAGGAAGTCAGGAAACAACTTAATATATCTAAGGATGTTGGCAATTTGAATCAAATCAGTTTAAGTGCTTCCATTAGATTTGGGCGCTGCATTTGCGCCTGATCTCCATTCTGTTTCTCTCTTTTCATTAGTACATTATTGTGCTCTAAAATGATTTTCTCTTCCATGCTGCTGTGTGAAAGCCTCGCTCCAATGTTGTGCTCTGGTAATAAAAGAATAAGCTACTCGAGTAGGAAATATTTAAGCATTATCAATTTTAAAGAAGGCACTGGGGACAAAAGAACCTTTTTATGGTTTCATTTAGTTCTTGGAGGCATTATTTTCAACTCTGGATTTATAATTTTGCTAGGAGATTTGTGTGTATATCTGTCTGCATGCACATATTCATATTTCTATCTATCTCTACATGTATTCAAAAGGTCTGCTTATCGAGAGAGAAACAAATGGCTAACATTTCACCTGAATTCTTACAGGTTTATTGTTGCTCTCATCGTTTTATTGGCCAGGTTGATGTTTTACTAGGGCTGTTATAAGAACAAAAATCCATCCGTGAAATAATCCAGTATTTATGAAATAGCTGAGATGTTCTACACTCTTTGCCTTACGCTGAATGTCCAGCAGAAGCATTTGACTCACAGGAGGTTTTGTTAATGTTTGCAGTAAGGTTCTTACCTTTACTTTTCTGTCTGCTTTATGGCAAGGAGTCAATAGCAGAAAATTCAGAACAGTGCACGCTACATCCTTCCTGTCATCTCTGCTTCATGCACATCAAACGTCTTCACTGCTGGGGCATTATTTATTGGAATTATTGAACAGCTCATGGTTTCCCCTGTGAAAGAGAGGAGTGAGTAGTGTCCAGCTGCAGCCTTCCTGCTAAGCACGTCTGTGCGTTGAGACCTCCAGGAGTGGTGGAGGTAGAGGATAACATTCCTCTGCCTGTCAATTGCAGGAACATATCACTGCCTTGACTGCAAATGCCTCCTTTTCTGCAGTGGTCAACATGAAAGACATTTCTGTCTCATTTCTGTGTGTCTGTTTGACTATCAGGCAATAGCTACCTGAGTCAGCTTCGCAGAAATTGTCTGACGCTGCTCTAGATTTTTCCATTATTTCACAGTCTCGGTTGCATCTTTCGTTATGGAGCCAAAATAAGCTCATGTCCAAGTGGGATTTCGTTTCCATCTTAGTCAATTTATATTTAACATAAATGACTTCCATTGAAATGCCAACAAATGGCTGAGGTTAGCACTGTTTTCACAGAAATGGTGGTTTTTTTAAGCTTTCGAAAAAACTAGGACCAGCAATGCTTTTATCATGTGTCCTGATAAAGTTAAATAACATTTGGAATGCGTGTGATGGATTTCACTTCCCTGGCTCCTTCCTCTGAAGCTTTTGTGAGCAATCAAATTTAAAACCATGAGCTTACCGCGAGTGTCTGTGAAGATCTGTGCTGAAAATCCTCTCTATATTGAGAGAATTCTGCTGCTGACCAAACTCTTGTGTTATTCCATTAATTTACAACACCCTTGGGTGCTTTTTCCTTAAACAGGCGGTTTCCTTGTAGAATTCTTTTCCAATTTGAAGTTCCAAGCACAAGGCTTGGAATTAGCTCCTTGATCTGGTTGAGCTTTGCTTGTTTTTTTCACTGCGCTCAAAATGTTCTCAGCGAGTAGTTCTTCAGGAGCTCTTATATCCCATCTCCTGCAGCACTGTGAGAAGATGTAGTAAAAAATGCAGAAGGTGGGATTGAGAATGATGTGATTCCCTAGGTAAAGTGGTTGAGGTGGAGGAGAAGCAAGCTGTTACTAGCTGGAATTCACCGTAAGAAGAACAGCAATGATTTTATGACAGTACTTTGCTCTGGTAGAGCCACGTGCTAACATCTGCCTGTGTAACCACTGCAGTGTCTTGAAATCAAGGCTGGAGAAATTTGATAATCGGTTTAAAACGCACAGAACAGAGATGATAATTTGCTTTTGTGCCTGGCTTCGAATCAGATGCTCTGTTTGAAATACTGAACCAGTAATGATGTTTGCTCTTTGTTTCCTGCTTTTGTTCCCGGGCTTTGTTTGCGGCTGATCCACACGGAGTTCCTCTTGAGTCTGCTTGAGACTGTCACTAATGTCCTTCTCACCCTTTGCTTGGAATAAATCTTTATTTGGCAGAGAGGCAGCTTGCTGCGAGGGTTTTGATGGATGTTACAATTCAGGGCATGGCTTTGGCTTGTAGAACCTGAACTCCTTCAGACTCTCCAAACTGAAAGGCTCCATCCTGATTGCGGAGTAGTGAAATCGTTAGGGATGGGAACAGACCTAAGAGATGGTAAAAAGCACTGGAAAGTGTTGATATGAAAATCTGATAAGCTAAATTTAATAAGTCAGAATGGGGGATTTTTAGAATAATGTTTTAAAGGAAATCGACTCAGTGTTTTGGGTTGATAATACATGATAAAAAAGAATTTCAATTTCACCCTGTTTGGCTGAGAAATATTTCTGCTGAAGAAAGGCACCTGAGCTCTGAACCAGATGAAATACTTCTAGGACCCACTATTATTGTTCTCCTGTTTCTATTTCCTGTTTTTCAGAAATCTTAGGGTTTTTTTCTTTGCCAGTTTCTTTAACCTGAAAGGACACAAAATAAAGGCTACGTTACAAAAACCCCCTTTTGAAGACTTTTGTTAGGCAGTGTTTTTATTGCATGAAAATATAATGCTCATCTCCAAGGTGGTGCTTGTCTGCCCAGAGTATAGGATGCTTGGCACAGAAGAATCAGTATTTTTTGTAAACTCCTTTGCTGAACTCAAATACAGAAAGCGAGAACTATTTTTCCATTCATAAAATGTAGATTGGGTTTAATATTATTTCACTGAGAATGGGAAGAATAACTGTGTCTTCGATTACTCTGCTTTTAAAGCTGCTAATTTTCATCCCTGCTGTTTTTCAGTCATTAGTACAGCTATGAAAAAAAATATTACACCTCCAGTGCATTTGGCTTTGGTGAGTTAGATAATGTATAGTTGTGTATTGAGAGGTTTTTGGATTCTTTTTCTCTCCAATGTCTTTGTTTGTGTCATTATATCCTTCCTTTCACAGCTTTGTAATGCTCTCCGTGTTGGTATCGTGGCACTGTTGGCAGATATTTTGAGTGTAATTGCCTTATCTGGAGAAAATCTATGAGTGATGTTCACCCCGTGCACAGTTTTTGGGTTTCATCGCTTGTTACGATTGGGAACGCGCTTGAGTTCTTCTAAAATAAACTTTTCAAGATGGCTTTGGGAAGGTTTTCTGTGTCAACGTGCAGCATGTGTCCTGCCAAAGCTGTGCACCTGCCTGTTTAATGGTTAATTTACACAGCTGATACCCAATTAATGCAGGGTGGAGATGGTGGTGTGAATTTTACAGCGATTTCAGAGCTTGCCACCTCCAGTATTACCCTTAAGGGTCCATACTTTGGTCTTGGAATCAGCAGGGGTGATGCCAAGGAAAAAAACTCTAGCCAGTGCAAGACACTGGAATGGGCTGCCCAGGAAGGTGGTGGAGTCACCGTCCCTGGGGGTGTTCAACAAACGGGTTGATGAGGCACTTGAGGCCATGGTCTGATGGTCTAATGGTTAGGAATATGATGGGATAAAGGTTGGACTTGATGACCCCGGAGGTCCCTTCCAACCATAATGATTCTATGATTCTATTCTATGATTCTAAGATGTGAGATGCGAAGTCGTGTGGGGCTGAAGTGCTGACTGTGCAGGTTGGTGTGATGAGAGGAGATTTGGGGAGAACTCCTACATTATTTCCCATCGAGGACTTCTGGACCACTAGAAAAAAAAAACATTCTACTGTATCTGGATTGTGAGCAGGCATCAAAGTTCCTGTTGTGCTGGAAGAAAAGCATTGAATTCCAAATAATACATTGGGAAATAATTCCTTTGGAGGTCACTGATGGCTCAGTGATTTTTATTTTTCTCAAATGGAGATTAGGAATAGATAGAATTGTATTGCTTTTATTTTTGTTGAAAAATTTGGAACTGAATGCATTGTACAAGATACACTCCGTGTTTCCAGATGCATTTATTTATAGTTGCAGCCTGCTTGCTTGACAGTACGTTAGTGCATTTTTGTTAACTGATTGATTTATTGCATTCCAACACGGAACAGGCAGATCTTTAAATTTGGGGCAGTCGGTGCCTGTTTCGCACAAGCACAGGTTGCAGTGATTCTTTGAAGTCGGGGTGTTTCATTTTGGGAATGGTAATGGGTGTTTAGATATGCCCTCATTCAACTTTGGGAGGATGAGTCATTTTTGAGGAGGTGTTGAAGTGGTTTAGAGTCGAAAACAGAACTTGACTTCCCACCTATGCACAGTTTTTTTCTAAAGCATCCATTCTAATGTTGCTGGAATTTATTTGTTTATTTATTTATTTCCAGTGGACACTGTTGATATTCTATTAATTTATATGGGAAGCCCAAATTAAGCTCGGAGCTATGTAAAACATAACAAAATAGTAATTCCTGGATCCTTTGTGGCTATTCTCAGTAGCCTGAGGTGCTGAAGATTTCTGGGACAGCAGGCAAATGTTGTCTCAATATGTGCATAATTCCCAAATTGGAGTGGTGTAACTACCAACTCTTTGGTGTTTGAATGTGCAAGGATGGGGATTTGGATTTCTGGTGGAAAACAGGAACGTGTGATCCAGCTGGAAAAGCTGTAGTGACTTTGTAGTCCACAACTTTTCTAACAGTACGTAAGGAAGAGTGTGAGGGGATGTCTGCCCTGAAATCACGGAATCATTTGAGTTGGAAGGGACCTTAAAGCCCATCCAGTCCATGGGAAAGGACATCCCCCACTAGACCAGGTTGCTCCAAGCCCCATCTAACCTGGTCTTGAACGTCTCCAGGGATGGGGCATTCGCCATCTCTCTGGGCAACCTGGCCAGTGTTTTACCACCCTCAGGGTGAAAAAACTCTTCCTTATATTAAACCTAAATCTCCCCTTCTTCAGTTTAAAACCATTACTCCTCATCCTATCACAACAGGCTCTGCTAAAAAGCCTGTCCCCATCCTTCTCACAGACCCCCTTTAGATACTGAGAGGAGCAATGACGTCTCCTTGGAGCCTTCTCTTCTCCAGGCTGAACAACCCAAACTCTCTCAGCCTTCCCTCGTAGCACAGGTGTTCCAGGTCTCTGGACACTTTTGTGGCCCTCTCTGGACTGGTTCTAACAGGTCCATGTTCTTCTGACTCTTGGGCTGGATGCAGTGCTGCAGGAGGGGTCTCACCAGAGCAGAGTAGAGGGGCAGAAATGGCAAAGGGGATGAATAAATGAAGAACTGCCCAAGATTGGCACACTGGTTGGTTTTATAGAATATGCAGGTCATTTCTTCTGAAACAGGTTTGAAGTTGAGACTGAGGTGGGTTGGGTTTTGGCTCTCCCATTTCTGCTTTTGAGCCTTGTGGGCGAGTGGCTGCCTGCATCCTCGCTGACAGACACAGCAGTGTGGGGATGCAAGTCCCCTTGCTCAGTGCTAGCTGGAGAGGAGGTACAGAGTGTTCTGGTAGCTTTCCTTCTTTGTCCACATTTTCTGGCCATGTCTTTAAGCAGAGATACCCAGCTTTTATATTGCTGTAAGCTGAGTGTCTCCTCTGAAAGAAAAGGATGGCACCACAGTCAGTGTTGGGTTCTTTCTCCCTTGTTAGTTCTGCCCAAACTCTTTTAAGTACCATCATACCCATTTATCTGCCTTTTACTTGGAAAAAGTTTGGGATGTAGCCTCAGCATTCATCGGGTGTGATTCCCTTGAGAATCAACGACCACACAACTTCAGGAATCAAACAGAAGCCTGATCTTTGTGGTTCAGTCATCTAATCTTGGTTCAGTTTCCCTATCTGTGAAATAAGGACAAGTTATTTATATGTCTTAAAGATGTTATGATGATGATACCATCTACGTAGAAATTTCAAGATTTAGAAGCATATTTTAATGGCAATTTTGCGTGGCAACTGGTATGCAACTTATCTATTCTGGGAATAATACTGTCCTACAGAAGAAATGTGGTTAATGTTGCTATAAATAAGCCTAAAACGTCTTCACTGAGGCTTATGAAAAAGGATATTGTGTGTTAAAAGGGATGGAGTTTAAATGCAATCTGAATTTCTCTGTTCAGTGCTGACAGGAATTTGTCATGTGGACTTGAAAGAGAAAAAAAATCAGTATGTGAAAATCGTGTTATCTGATCAAAGCTGGTCAAGGCATCACAGGATCTTTTGTGCCTGAGGTTTGCTTGTTGTCAGTACAAGATGTGTATGTATGAGAGGATGCGTAGGATGAGACATCACCCTGAAGAAGACATCCTTCACTGTGCTCTGACTCCTAAACACCACTCATCTTTCAGCATCTCAAGACAACCAGGACAGAAACATGGTGAAATGTGAGTGCAGCACTTGTAGGTTTACCCTATAAAGTCGTGATATTCCTCAAGCAGTGCACCATGAGTCGTGTTTTACCAAGAGGTTCACCAAAGCTGGTGAGATCTTGCAGGAGATGGACTGCTGGTGATGCTGGCCTGCAGACCTGCTGCACTGGAGAACGAGTGTCCCCCAGACCCAGTCACTATGGCTGGGCTGGAGGTTCTCCCAGGGGAGGTGGGAGAACCTCCCAGGGGAGGTAGGAGAACTTTTGTATGTTTATTTAACTTCATTCATCCTGTTCTGGGGTAAAAACATAGGCTGTGCTATGGGACTCGGGGCATGCACAACTGCTGTGATCCAAATACTGTTCCCATCTTCTTCTGACCTTTGTGTTCCTTCTCAGTCCCTAGATCTTTATGTCCAGGCTTCATGCAGCCTTCCAGGAAGGAGCTGTGTTTGTCATCTTTTGAGGAAGGATTTGAGAGCTTCTCTTTACACCACGTGTGAGGAGGGGGGAAGGACATTCTGCCCTATTGCTTCGCAGAGCCACTGTAGTTTGGAGATGGTAGCACAGAGTGAGCTTCCCCCTCTTCTCTGTAGACCCTGATTCTGTAGCATTACCTGAAAAAGAGATTTATTTTTTCTTCTATTGAGGCTGGAGAACAGGAGGAAGCTGATTTCTGTAGTGTCCTGTAGCAAAATTTGTCCAGGGAGGTGGTGGAGTCACCATCCCTGGAGGTGTTCAAGATGCATCTGGATGTGGTGCTGGGTGATGTGGGTGAGTGGGGATGTAGGTAGGGGTTGGACTGGATGATCTTGAAGGTCTCTTCCAACCTTGATAATTCTGTGATTCTGAAATGGTTTTGTGAATGCTGTGGCCAGAAGCAACAAATTCACACTGAAAATTTGAGGAGTAGATGGATGAAGGCTGCAATGGGATGATTTCTGTCGTGTGTTTGTCATATCTGAGGAAGAAAAACCACTCATTTTGAGGCAAAAAAGTATTATGGAGAATTTTTAAGTTCTAATTTACACGTATGGTAAGAGCAGTACAAGGTGTTGTGCCTGAGGAACAGACTGAGGGTGGGAAACCCTTGGGAGTCTGGACTTGTGATGGGCTAAAGATTTACAGCGGGTCAGGACTGTGGCTTGGCACAAGTTCCTTTCTTTTTAATCTCCAATTAGATAACAAAACCCCAATAGCTACAATTTTAGTGAGGTTAAATATATACACACACACTCACACATATATCTACAGTGACTGTCTGGCATTTTGACAGAGGTTCTGATGACTTAGAGTGGGAATCAGTCCGTACCGAAGAGTCTTTAAAAGCTTTTTCACTTGGTTGTAAATATTCATTATCAGCTTTTGAATATACAGACACAGTCTTTAAAAGCAAACTCTGGAAGAATTTGGCCCTAATTAGTCTGGTGTTGCTGTAACTTCTGCGTGGAGTGAAAACAGGAGGAGTGGTGAGTGCCTAAATTTTCTGGTTTGGATGTTCTTCTTTTGGTGGGTACCTATGTGCTTCTGTGTGTAAACCACTTGCAGTGCAGGTAAAGCCCTACAGTTCCCTAGGTGTGGTATTAAAATAATTATGATGCAGGTCACTTGATGTTCCTTAGTAGGTAATACCCTGTTTAAGTGATGGAGCTAAGGAGGTCAGCAATGTGAAGTAGTTGTCTTGATAGAATGTGGAGTACATTATGTATCATCTTACCTGGTTAGCAAAGGACTTACTAACTACAATAAAATATCTTAAAGACACCTTTCCTGGCACTGATACTGTTTGAGACATTGGAGTCTATGTGGAGTAAGCTAAACCCAAAGTTTTCATGTGTGGTATTTTGAAATCAAACCCTGCTTGAGAACTAAGAATGTGAGTGAAATTTTGTTAGGAGTTGCCTTTCAAGGAACACTCTCCATGGGACAGGACCGTGTTGGTGTAAGCACTGAGTATTTTGGTATTTGTCAATGTGCCAACTCCAGCCTTAGCCCAGGTCATCTTCAGAAACACTTCTGCAGGAACTTAGAGGTGGCCAAAGAGAGTGGAGCTTGCTTCTCTGCCAGCTTTGCCCCCCAGTGATAGCAAACTCATGGCAGCAAATTGCAGCAGGATTGGAAACGGGGAATAGAAATCTCTGTGCATCACTTGGTCTGGTTTTGTTGGGGTTTTTTTGTTGATGTTTTGTTGTTTGTTTGTTTGTTTTTTTCACAGTTGTGGTTTGTACCTTCACTTCTTCCCCGTGTTTTCAGTGAAGTTTCAATCCAGAAGGTTGTAGCACACTTCCCTCTCCAGGTGAATTAATGCAGGCTGGAGTTGCAGGGTTGATTTATGAACCGGTTAAGTGCTTTGATGCCTAACTAATTCGGTACAAGTAGGTCTGTTGCAGTCCTTTTAGACAGAGGCTGAGGTGTTGCAGACTTCTGATGTGAATCAGCCTTAGCTGTCAATTTAAAACTGGTCTTAGGAAGCTGTTTTCTGCACCAGCATTCTGGAGGATGTAGAGTCCTTCGCCAAGCCGGCTGTAAAAGTGCCGAGCTCATCGGGAGCGCTGGAAATGAGAGCGTGGTCCATATGGATACAGATCGTATTACTTATTTGTACCAAGGGAGTATGTAGGAGTCCTAGTCATAACATTTGGATTGTGTTCCCCCTAAAATAGTCTGTGTTGGAAGTTGTCTTGATTATTTGTGCTGATGGGATTCGGATACACTCGTTAAAATAAAATCTTTCTGCCTTTTTCATGGCTGCTCTTTTTTATCTTAATGCTTTGGTTGGATTTCCAGAAGTTGTGTTATATCCTCCCTATCCTTAATTCACTTTTTAAACCTTTCCTCCTTCTAATTGTAATCAAATTTTGCCCTTGGGCAGGTGTACTCGTAATCTTTTAGGAAGCAGTTTTAAAAATAGTGAGGGTGGAGAGGTGGTCGTAGAAAGTAACATCACTTCTGAGTCTTTGGGCTGTGGAATAGTGATGTGCAGTGTTTATTTATAAAACAAAAAGTTGTGGGAAAGATGATCTGTGTATCTACAGATCCATCCATCTGACCTTGGGAGCAAGCAGGGCTTTAGCATGTGTTTAAAAGGAAAGAGTGATTGGAATCAGACAGAAATTGCCAGGTAGGTTTGCTGGGTGTAAGTGATGCTACTTTAAACAAAATATATCTCTGGCAAGCGTGCTAATGATATGTGTGTGGGGGCTGTTTTTTAAGCATGGCTTAGGATGAAGGCATCTAACAGAGAAATGCTTCTCCAGACTTGAGAAGCCTGTTTGATTCAATGTCACCTGGAACATTACTGAAACAGAGAAGCTGGGCTACACTGTGTGCCGTGTAAAGAAATTTTGATAACCAAGTTTATTTTCCATTCCGTCATTTCTATTGACACAAAATCACTGTGCTGGGCACTGGAGAGGCTGCACCTCGAGTGCTGGGGTCAGTTCTGGGCCCCTCACTTCAAAAAAGCCATCGAGGGGCTGGGGGTGTCCAGAGAAGGGACCAGAGCTGGGAAAGGGGCTGGGAAATGTCTGATGGGGAACGGCTGAGGGAGCTGGGGGTGTTCAGTCTGGAGAAGAGGAGGCTCAGGGGGGACCTCATGACTCTCCACAGCTCCCTGAGAGGAGGTTGGGGTTCATGATCTAATGGTCTAATGGTTAGGAATATGATGGGATAAAGGTTGGACTTGATGACCCTAGAGGTCCCTTCCAACCATAATGATTCTATGATTCTTGGGGGGGGTCGGTCTCTTCTGCCNGTGATTGGGTGTGGGAATGGGTTGCCCAGGGAGGTGGTGGAGTCCCCGTGCCTGGAGGTGTTCAAGAGGCGTCTGGATGTGGCACTGGGTGATGTGGGTGAGTGGGGATGGAGTTGGGGGTTGGGCTGGAGGAACTTGAAGGTCTCTTCCAACTTCAATGATTCTGTGATTCTATGAAAATTAATCAGGCTCCTTCTCAAATTACAGGTAACGAAGGGCAGCAGTTGATTAGGTATCAAACAAACAGAGCAGAGCAGGGGAATATTCTTTTGATACCAAGTTGCAATTGGAAACTGGTTTAATATTTTCATTCATGCCCTGGATAGGGTGTGCAGATATGCCCTGATTACATCACTTCTGACATCATTGCAGAGCCTGGGCACAGACATCACCCTGTCACCCTGGAAGAGCAGAGTGAAGGAAATGACAGGACGGGGATGAAGCAGTGCTGTGCGACGCAGTGTTGTGCTCAGGGTGATTTACAGAAAAAGCCTGTGAGGATGAAGTCATACAAAAAAAGACCCAGAAGCAGTAATTGGTCTTTGAGTGGTTGTTATTTGTCAGAAGGATGCGTTTTGGAAGATGAAGTGGAAAGGCAGAGAGGAGAAAATGGTAATGCAGTTCAAAGCAGTGGTACAAGCATCTCCTGGGTGATGCCATCACCCTTTGATCAGGTGTTTTTTCCTGTAGTCACCTGTTAGCAAAGAGGACACTTCTGTCTTATATCTAGGGAGTCTGGTTGTCATGTATACTTCTGTCCTTCATGTCTATTGATCAGCAAATGCTCTGGCCTGCAGCTGGTTTTTATCAGCATAAGGAACAGGTTTGTATTTATAGAATCACAGGCTGGTTTGGGCTGGAAGGGACCTTAAAGCTCATCCAGTCCCAACCCCCTGCCATGGGACGCCTCCCACCACAGCAGGGTGCTCCAAGCCCCATCCAACCTGGCCTTCAACACTGCCAGGCAGGGGCAGCCACAGCTTCTCTGGGCACCCTGGGCCAGGCTCTCACCACCCTCACACCAAACAATTTCTCCCTCCCATCCCATTTCCATCTCCCCTCTGGCACTTGGAACCCGTTCCCCCTCGTCCCATCACTGCCTGCCCTTGGCACCAGTCCCTCTCCAGCTTTCCTGGAGCCCCTTCAGGCCCTGGAAGGTGCTCCAAGGTCTCCCTGGAGCCTTCTCTTCTCCAGGCTAAACACCCCCAACTCTCTCAGCCTGTCCCCAGAGCAGAGCTGCTCCAGCCCTCTGATTCATCCAACAATGCTTCACGGGTGCTAAACCTAAACTATTATATCAATTACTGAAGATGCACTTTGCCAAGCATGTAATGCTTGTCTTGTGAGTCGGAAAAATGGAACCTATAACGGTGTTTGAGATGAGACAAGCCCCAACATTTCACCCAGGGAGTTGGATGATTCACTTCCACACCAGTCATTCAATGATCTGTGCATCCCAGGGACGCTGCAGTCTGCTCAGATGTGTTACAAACTGGAAGCCAATAATTGCAGAACGTTTTGTCGTGCAGTCTTCCCTTTTAAAACCTATTAAATTGGATTACAAGTCTTTTTTTGTGTGTGTTTTTTTTTCCCCACGTGTTGCTCTCCAGCTCCCAGCTTAGACTGGGAGCAGATACTCTCTTGCCCCATTGTTACTGTGTCAATATTTCCCCAAATGGAAAAAAATATTTTTATATTTCAATTTCACTGTGTACAGAGTTACATAAAGGCCTGTAACGCTCTTAATATAGAACAGCAGCCTCAAATGGAAACAATTAAAGCACAATAATGTGTTTATGTTATCACTGAGCATTGTTTTGAATGGAGAACTTCTGCCTGCAGAGCAGGCTGGGTGTTCTTCCCATCCCCAGCTGAAGTTAACCCCAAACCCCTTCTTTGAGGAAGCCTTTCAGGGGCCTTACAAGAGATCTCAGGTGCTCTTTTCTTTCTTTTCAGGAAATCCAATTTTTTATTGCTCCCAATATTGTACTGTTTGGGGTGTTTTGTTTGGGGTTTTTTTGTCTTTTCTCTTTTAAAGTGCAAGGTTTTATATTTCCCAGCTGTCTGCTGGAAACTTCTCCCAGTTTTAGTCACTTGTGTGATGGACCCATCAGTACCCATAGTTGCTGTTCATGTGATAAAGTTGATGTCCTTAAGTGCTTGTAGGATTAAAACATTAATTTCAACCATTTTAGCTTTTAATAATTTGGGAAATTCGAGCAAAATCATAAAATCATAGAAGGGTTTGGGTTGGAAGGGATCTTAAAGATCACCCAGTGCCAACCTGCTGCCATGGGAGCATTGGAATCTCACACTGGAATCTGTTATTGGTGAGGGATGGTGGAACCTGAGCAACAGCAATTATAAATATTACAGTTTTTATGTAAAATTGCAATAAGGCATGTTTGAAAATTACTCTTTTTTTTGATTTTTAACCCCGGATTTATTTACGTGAATTATTTTTTGTTTGTGGCAATCTTCCTCTTTGGGTCAGAAGATGATTATTTTTTAGTACAATTCTGAAATAATGTTGCTAGTAAAGTTACAATGGTTTTGCACTAACACATAATTTTTAATGTGAGGCTTCACTACCCTGGGACCTTCATAAAATATCCTCTTGCCTGTGCACCCATGTTTGGTCAATGTGGAAATATGATGAGGTTAGGCAGGATATGAAATGCTCTGCAGCAAATGAGTGGCTGGATGAGTATCCAGGCTCGTTTGCAGAGCGATAGATGCTTGTTGACAAGTCACAGCACTGCTCATGGAGAAATAATTCTGTCTCCAGAGAAAAGAGGGTGAAGAGCCACGGGGAAATGTCAGCTTTTGGGTTTAATATGGAGCGGTGAGGATCACAGGGGAGAGGCAGCTCTGAACCAAACCCATGGTGAATGAATCAGCTGTGACTCCGACTCCTCACTCTGTGTGTGAATTACTTATTGATCCTTGTGCCAGCCAGCATGAACAGCATGAAACCCTCTGTCTCACTGAGGCAGTGACTTGTCATGCAAATAGCAACGAAATTCATTTGGGTTTGGACTACTCCTGACTGCCAAATTCTGCACAAACTCCGAAAATGCCCTCTTTGCTTTCTAATGTTAAAAGGGGCTGTTGTGAAAGGTCCTGACCTGTGTCAGATGGCTTAGTTTAATAATTGTCCTTGGCCAAAGAGCCTGGTCTGCTCCCAAGGATTTTGTATGTTTGCTGTGCATGAAACTCATTCAGGTTCTGTGTTAAAACCATCGGCCACACATAACAGAAAGTGGTGGTGAGAGTTAAGCTTTTCAATGCTGAGCATTCTGTATTTATCTGTTCTGGCTTTTTCTGTCCTTCAGCCAATCATTCAGGGCGTGGGGAGAAAAAGAAAATCATTATTTAATTTATGTAGTCGATGGCAAGGGTTTGAACGCCGCTGACCCTGCTTCTGTGGTGGTGTTGCCCATTAACCTTCATTTGAAACGGGTGGCAGTGCTGGGGCAGG
Organism: Aegotheles bennettii; assembly: GCA_013398125.1. Classification (NCBI taxonomy): domain Eukaryota; kingdom Metazoa; phylum Chordata; class Aves; order Caprimulgiformes; family Aegothelidae; genus Aegotheles; species Aegotheles bennettii. The sequence continues at coordinate 17,360 of VZRW01010548.1, forward strand.
CTGTACCTGGGGCAGCTGCTGCTTTCTCACCTGTAATATTTAACTAATGGTGAGCAGTTCATGTGCTTTAATTTTACAGCTCAAATTTAAATGGGCTTTATTTCCTGGGGAATGCCGTTTCCTGGTTTGAGAATTGTCGGGTGCTTCGAACTCTGCTTGTTAAACCTGCTGAGATGAGAAAAACACCCCCTAAGTAAAGAGTTAGGCAGCTGGAGAATCTAACTGGATCCTTGCACTTCCTCTAAAATAGGGATTGTAATTAGTGGAACAATTTGACTGCGAGCCAATTTGAACAGCCTGATTTAATCTAAATAAAAACCCAAAGGCTTTGAGCGAGTTTTGTCTCCCTTTTCCTGAATCAGGCTTTAATAAATGAGATGCAAAAAGCTCAAAATAGTGCTGCAGAGCTCTTGGCAGGTGAGAAAGCATCTTCTTCTGCAGGTGGGGTAGAAGGGTAAAACAAGTTGAGGGTCTCCATCCCTGCCTTGCTTGGCTTTGCAGCGGTCTGTCGTGACATCTCTCCTTCATCCCAGAGCTCATCCCGGCTGGTGATGCTCCTAAGAGCCAGGCACCACCTTTCTCTCTGCTTTCCTGTGAATCACCTTGGCTTTTTGAGATTGCAGCTCTGTGTATTTGAGTATAAAAGAGCCCCAGCATGACCAGTGCTGTAGGAACCGGTGGTTCTGATACTTGGGGATGCTTGGAGGGGCTCTGAAGTTGGACACCAGATGTGTGAGTTTTTATTTAGAACTTTGCACGTGTGATTTTAGCATAAGAACAAAATGGTTCCTGAAAACTGTTCCGTCCAGTGACTGATACCTTTGCATTTTTCATATGTCAGAGGAATTTATTACCATGATTGCTTCACCTCTTCTTCCTTGTTCTATAAATTATCTCGGACAGATTAATTTAAAGCACAGGAGATGAGAGGAAGTTGCTGACCTTATGATGCATTGATACGTCTGTGGTTAGGTCTGGAAAGTGTTCAGCTTGAAAATTCCTCCTTTAAATAACCTAGAGTTTGGTATTTGTTATTGTAAATAGCAGAAATTAAGTCCCAAGACACCAAGAATGCCCCCAAATCTGTGCCCGTGCGCATTCATCAGCCTGAAACAGGGCAGAGAGCTGCTTTCATCCAGGAAGAAAAGTACAGTCGAGAGGAAAACAGCCTCGTAGATGCACAAATCACATCAACACCTTGAAATGTGTCCCACGAAGGCAGAGGGAGGCCTGGCAGACAATGCAGCTGTGTTCGTGGGTGCTGAAGGGCTCTCCATGTGAAGTGGGTTATTGCTTTCTGCTCCGGAGGAGCCCGCAGAAGTGGTTCTCCTAATCCTTCCTGATAGGGTTCATTGAAGTATCATGTCTTCGTTTCAGCAATTTTAAGGCAGGAATGAGCTTTTTCCTACAGGGCTTAAGGGTGCTTATAGGAGGTGGTCAGTGTTGCTCTTATAAATAATCTTTTAAGACATCTCGGTTATGAACAGAGGTAACGAAATGAAACTGCAAGAATCCAATTGGGAAACCAGAACAAGGCAAAATCTTTTCCTGTTTTTGTTAATGAAAAAAAAAAAGAACAGAACAAAATTTTGTGCCAAACTCCTTTTGGTACAAACATACTTTTCCTATGGGTGTTATGGGAATGAGGACAGAATTTGTGATGCCTATATCCTAAATAAAGAGGTGGGGTTTTGTTTACGAGAGGTGACCTGTAAATCATGCCCAGCTTGGGAGTGAGGTGAGGGCTTATTTCAAAACTTTGCACAAGTGACAATGAGCCACCGTCTTTGTTATTGCAAATCTGTTGGGAGCAGATGGAATTCCATTTTTTCCTGCTGCTGTCTGAAAAACCTCCTTTCGAAGTCATTTGGGAGGCAATAAGAAAGGTGCAGGTGGCAAACGCGGGGATGGAAGCGATGATTTTTGCAGCTACACCTTCCCTTGGAGGGTTTGGCTCTTTGCTGACCACGAAACAGTTTGCCTAATGTTTTGTTTTTTTTAAGGGAGAGTTTGTTTGCTCTGTATTAATTATCAAGAGAGCCGCACGCTGCCTTTACTACAAGGAAAGAGGAAAAAAAAAAACCCAAACACATGTGCAGATCCACCTCCGCAGCTGAGAGCTCAGTAGGCTGCTGGTTGTGACCTTCCCTGCACCTCCGAGCTATTTCGCAGACAAACATTCAAGAGCTACTTATCCTATAAAGAAATTCTGACAGGTCCTGGGTTATAGTGATATTGTAGCTAGTCTGTTGCTAGGGCTGCACTGACACAAACCATAAATTCTGCATTGCGTGCCAAGAAGTGTGCGTTGTGTCCAAATTGTCAACATTTACTCGACAAAAAGGGGTTCTCATTGTCTTTGCTTGATTAAAATGCACTAAAAAGTCTGTTCTTTGGAAGGGTTTTATTTTTTTAAGTGAATTTTTTTGCATACTAGTCAAGACTCGATGGTTTAATAGCCAAGAATCCGTCTAGGTGGGTTGGGGCATATCTGATACAGGTTGTAAAATTTATTGTGTGGATGTATTTAATAAAGCATAGCAGTTTATAGTGGCTAAAATCACCCCTTTTCCTGAGGGATTTATACTTGCTGGTCACGATGAGGCTGATAAACACACTCTAGTAGCAGAAAATCATCCCCTTGAGTTGGAGCTGTTGAGTTGCTGGATGTCTCTGACATTCAGTTTATTTTCTCAGGCTCTTAAATAAACGTTGTGGTGGTTTCAGTGGCGTGGGTTTACTTCAGTCTTGCAAGAAGCTGGTGGAAAAGCTTAGGCTAGCTGGTGGAATAAGCTGAGTGTGGTTAGATGGATCTGTGTCAGCTATCGAAAGTTTTAATTTATGGGATAAAGATGGTTAAACTGAATCCAACAGGCTGCCCAGGGAGGTGGTGGAGTCACCGACCCTGGGGGTGTTCAAAAAACAGGTTGATGAGGCACTTAAGGCCATGGTCTGATGGTCTGATGGTGAGGAATATGATGGGATAAAGGTTGGACTTGATGACCCTGGAGGTCCCTTCCAACCATAATGATTCTATGATTTTTGAATAAATCTGGCCTTTTCTCCCTTTGCTAAGCCAGGGTATTGGCTCTGGATTTGAGTGTAACCTGGTACAGGTCTCTTCCCGTCTCATGGGTGTGAAGAGCACCATATAAAAAACTATTTCCTTACAGTGGGAACTAAATAAGGGATTCACAGAGCATTCATAGTGTTGGTCAAATCTGTTGACTCTTCCAGAGGAATTTCATCAGCTGTTTAACTTCTCCTGGTTAAAATCTGTGCACGGGGGGCTTTGCATGGGTGGATTTTTCTGCTCACTGAACATGTGGCCACGTTGCGTTGACCTTCTCGGGCATCAGCATTGCTGGTGCTGACTCGAACATATACATTGGTGTTCATATCTAGATGTGCCTTTTGATAGCAAATTAATTTTTGTGGAGCATTACATTTCAATACACTTATTTTTTTATTCTCCTCCCCTTGTTTACCATCTCGATGCCAGATTTTTTCATGTAACCCATTTTGGCAGCAGTGTGGTTGTGTTTGGGGGACGTATTGCATAGATGAGCCCAGCATGAGGCTGAAATACAGGAGGAATGAGACCACGTTGCTGTGTGAACACTTGGTATTGGCATTTTTAGGATGTAAACGTGGCCCTGCCTAAATTCAAGTCCCTTGGATTTTTCTTTATTTCTGATTTTTGTTCTACTTAACGAAGGAGAACTTCTCAAGGAAGCATAACTGTGTACATCTGCCTTGATTAAATACTTGAAGGGTTCAATATTTAGCTCCTATTTTTTCTACTTGGTGTGAAATTGCTTTCATTAAAATCAGTCGTTTGGGGAAAATACCACTCGTGCTTTTCTGCAAGAGGTTACAAATCATTCTTTTTCTCACTGTTGTTAAGAATTTAGCACAATATTCCATGGGATAGTGGAACAACTGGTAAATATAAGGGGAAAGGAGAAGGACTGATGTGTCTCAGATAGGACTAAGTGTTTATGGAAGGTGATCACAATTCTATACCAATATGTAGGTGGAAATAAGTCCCTGTAAAAGCAGAAATTGGAAGAGAAGGCTTTTTATTCCCATCTTTCTTTCTCCTGGACGTAGATGATCTTAAGTTAAATGCAGCTTATTCACGCTATGAAGGTAGGTGCTCATCTTCAGCTGGTTCTGCAGGTGCTGAAAGATGTTCAGTGGGAGGAGAACAGAGCTGGAAGCAAAACCAGACTCTGGTCAGGAATCACCTGTGAGCTGGGTTCACCTCTTGAATGGAAGTTTGTAATCTTTCAGATGTATGTGCTGGAGGGGCTATTAGGAAGGAGATTCTCATGTGGTTGTAGAGAGTATGTCTGGGAGCAGAATGAGGTACAAAATGGAGTATTTTAATCAGATTTTAGGTGATTGTGTTGATCAAAAAGGTTAGGTTATTTTTATTAATGGTGCTCTGTGGACTTCTCCATCTCCCCTCAATTAATTTCTTCTCTGTCCCCTCCTTAAAGCCAAATAAAGAATGAAAGACAGGTAAATATTAAGGCATTAAATGTGAGAAGAGTATTTTTGGGGCAGACAGTATGTATGATGAACATAGACACATTATTTCTAGAGAACCACACTTGTCTTGTTCTCTCAAGTTCACATTTAATGCTCAATGCTTACGAGGACTCCAGTGGATGTTGCATTACTTGTACTGGTGGCATCCTTGAGAACAATTTCCTTATTAGCATGTTTATCCAGGGATAATTAAATTTTCTTACCTGAAAATCTGTTTCATTAATAAATCCAGTATTTTCTTCCAAGTTTGTGTTTTTTGAATGCTTAGTTGTCAAATGCTACATTGGTAAGCCACTGGTGTCAAGAAGCAGAATAAAAAGCTGTGCTGCTTGTTGTGTTTTATTGGGTGTAGGAGCCCTTGTGAGTATTCAATAAAAACAGTAGCAGCAACAAATCGATGTGAACAAACCCAGGCTGCCCCAAACACACCTTCCAGCCTGGATTCCTCTGTGAATATTGATCCCCTGCTATTTGCATGACCTTCTCTGTGTTACTTCAGCCAGAAAGCTGCTTGCAAAGGTCAGGGATTGTCATTCTGGAGGTTCTCAAAACCCTATCCTGATCTCGGGACATGCTTTGTTATTTTAATGATCTAAGGATCTGTGTCAAAATCCTTCTTTCAGGTCGGAACCAAACAGAATTTAACCTTCACACCGAGCTCTTTCCTGACTTCTTTTTTTTTTTTAGGAACAATTTTCCCAGCAGGTAACACCGACACGTAGTAGCTTAGAAATTTTTGAATGTCAGGCAGGAAATAAAAGGAATTATTTCTACCCCCGTTAGGAAAGTGGGTCACGCTGTGATATTTATTTATAGGATGTCTCAATGTTTTCCTCTTTTTTTTTTTTTTGCTTCAAAACTGCCTGATCTTTGGCTTGAGCTTTTCTGTAAGTGCTGCTAGCAGGTACCACGCTCTGCATTTGGTCTAGGAATCAGTGGTGGTGGAGTGGGCCAGGTTTGTGGCCAAAGGAGATCTTAGACGTGCTGCTGGAGGGCTCGAGTGGAATATTTTGGGGTGTGTTGGTTATGAAGAACTGTGCAGTGCTTTTATGTGTAGCTTTGGAAAGGGGAAAAGGTTGCTGCTGATATATATACGGTCCAATGGTTAGGAATAGGATGGGATAAAGGTTGGACTTGATGACCCTGGAGGTCCCTTCCAACCATAATGATTCTATGATTCTATATAGGGGGTTGGAACGAGATGGGCTTTAAGATCCTTTCCAAAACCAAACCACAATTCTGTGGTTCTGTGATATTAGCCTAGATAGAAGGAAGAAATGTTTTACAGTGAGGGTGGTGAAACCCTGGCTCAGGTTGCCCAGAGAGGTAGCAGATGCCCCATCCCTGGAAACATTCCAGGCCAGGTTGGATGGGGCTCTGAGCAACCTGTTCTGGTTGGAGATGTCCCTGCTCACTGCAGGGGGGTTGGACTGGATGACCTTTAAGGTCCCTTCCCACCCAAACCATGCCGTGATTCTACTTGTAGAGACTTGGGGTTTTGCATATGTCTCATCAAAGTGAAACAGGATGATGGTCCTCTGCTCCATGGGGTGACCTTATATTCCATTTATTTCTGATTCCTGCTGGCTGGAAGGTTAAGTTGGCAGCTCAACCCCATTTCATTCAGACCACAACACCCATCCCACCAATGGATGCATTTTGCCTGTGTATAAATGTAGGACTGGTGACTTGAAAGCTGATCATAGCCAAGTGCTCTTCAGCTGGAGGAGAACATTGACGTGTCTGTCAATTCTGAGCATGTGCTTAAAAAATTTTAATTACTCTGCCTTATTTACAAGGTACACAGGTGTGGTGTGCTGCAATTCAAATGCTTGTCCGTGTACTTCAGATACATTTTTGACTAATTGAATGTTTCTAATTTGGGGAAAGTGCTGAAAAATCATCCAACAAACCTTGCGTGCGGTTTGCGACTGCGTGTGAATCACAATGAACTTTGGGAGCAGAAGGGAGGACAGAGTAGTGAGTGGAAAGATGCTGACTGCTAGAAAAACGGGTTCAAATTGGTAGAATCTGAAGTGCAAATTGCATCTTGAAGTGGTCTAAAAGAGCTCATTTGTAAGATATGTTATTTTTTGTGGATTAAGCCTTGGAGCTTGGCAGATCTTGAAAAAAGTTGTCTAGATGTGTGTTAAGTTCGTTAGGGTTCTGCATAGACTGAATATGTGCAGACTCTTTTCTGTTAAAATTACACTTGATTGTATTTTTCCCCAATCAGATGATACAAGCAGAAATTATCAAACCAGAATCCTGCATGGAATTTGTTATATTTGAATTTCTAACTGGAATTTCAGTAGTGCAACACGTTCGTTTTTAGAAAGAGACTCTGTAACCAATGAGGACCAATGATAGGACAAGGGGCAATGGATGCAAACTGGAGCACAGGAGGTTCCATGTGAATCTCAGGAAGAACTTCTTTCCTGTGAGAGTGCCAGAGCACTGGACCAGGCTGCCCAGAGAGGTTGTGGAGTCTCCTTGGCTGGAGACATTCAAACCCCCCTGGATGCATTCCTGTGTGATGGACTCTGGGTGACCCTGCTCTGGCAGGGGGGTTGGACTGGATGAGCTCTCGAGGTCCCTTCCAACCCCTAGGATTCTGTGATTCTGTAACCTTCCAGAATGGGGTGATGAATTTAGATAATAAAGCATTTTATCCTCACCACACCTCTAGAAAACTAAACAAAAACTTATTGATTGGAGCTAAAGCTTGATAAATGTAAACTGGAACTTGCACACAGGTTAAGGAAGAAAAGAATTAAATTACATGTTTTGGGTTTTTTTACTTCTGAGTATATTAGAACCATTATTTTTTCCTAGAGATGTACTTTATTTAAGCATAGGTTACAAGGTTTGGTTTATGTATCACCTAAAGTCAGGCTGGATCATCTAATGCAGTGAATTTTTTTTGATCTTCCAGTGGTAAACCGTGATGGGACCTGTCTGGCCCTGGAGATCTTTCATCATTGGCCTTTGATGATTCTCTTTGAGGATGGCAATAATGTGCTTTCTCCTAACTTTCCTCTTCCAGGGTGTTGAGTTTTGGGTGATGCTGAGGTAATTTGTGTGGGGTGAGACTGTTTGCAAGGGCCCTTGGCCAAAGATTGTGAGGATTCATTTTGTGCAAGAGAAAGAGAGGTGTTGGTACATTCCTTTTCTGCTGGTTTATGATGTGTGGGCTTTGTTTGCTTCTGCTTTGCACTGTTATCTCTGCCTGGTGTGAAGCAGACAACACAGAATCACAGAATGTTATGAGTTGGAAGGGACCTCGATAGATCATCCAGTCCAACCCCCCTGCCAGAGCAGGACCACCCCGAGCAGGGCACACAGGAATGCACCCAGTTGGGGTTTGAATGTCTCCAGAGAAAGAGACTCCACAGCCTCTCTGGGCAGCCTGGCCCAGAGCCTGGCTCCATCCCCCTGACCCTCATCCTTTACATATTTATAAACATTAATGGTCACCCCTCAGTCTCCTCCAAGCTAAAGAGCCCCAGCTCCCTCAGCCTTTCCTCATAAGGGAGATGTTCCACTCCCTTCATCATCTCTGTGGCTCTGCGCTGGACTCTCTCAAGCAGTTCCCTGTCCTCCTTGAACTAAGAGAACCAGAATTGGACACAGGACTCCAGATGCGGCCTCACCAAGGCAGAATAGAGGGGGAGGAGAACCTCTTTTAACCTCCTGACCACCCCCTTTCTAATGCACCCGAGGATGCCATTGGCCTTCTTGGCCACAAGAGCACATTGCTGGCTCATGGCCATCCTCCTGTCCCCCAGTTCCCGCAGTTCCATTTTCCCTTGCTCTGCTCTCCAGAAGGTCAGACCCCAACCTATCCTGATCCATGGGGTTGTTCTTTCCCAGATGTAAGACAACTTACTGCTCTAAACTCCAGGAGCACTTTGGGACTACCAGAGAATCACAGAATCATCGATGTTGGAAGAGACCTTCAAGACACCCAGTCCAACCCCTACCTCCATCCCCACTCCCCCACATCACCCAGCGCCACATCCAGACGCCTCTTGAACACCTCCAGGGACGGGGACTCCACCACCTCCCTGGGCAACCCATTCCCACACCCAATCACCCTCCCAGGGAAGGAATTGTCCCTGATGTCCAACCTGAATCTCCCCTGCTGCAATTTAAAGCCATTTCCTCTTGTCCTTTCACTGTGGGCACGGCAGAAAGTGAGGGATGGGAGCTGAATTTTTCCAGGCATTACAGGCACTTACAGCTAAATTATCTTTAATTCCAAGAACTGGCCCCGGATCCAATAAATGGATTTGTGACCAGATGGGGAAAGCACAGTGCAACTGCTAGATCAGCTCAGTAGACTGTTGTGTACACCTCTGTGTGGCTGTTGTCTCAGGGAGGGTGTTGGATAAAGGTGGGCTTCGAGGCAACATAATGAAGGTAACACTTCTGCATATTCTGCAGGAAAAGGGTTTGGAAGAATAAAACAGACTGATAATGAAGAGTGGAGTTGTTATGGTGTGGAGGCAGAGATCAGTGATAATGTAGAGATTGTAGAGCAAAGCCACAGAAATCTGCACACACAAAGTACTGCTTGTGTGGAGAAGGTGCTCCTGGGATGTAATGATGATAATATAATAATAATAATAATAATATA
>VZRW01010548.1:30194-101352 GCA_013398125.1 Aegotheles bennettii
AGGGAAGAGAAGGGGCAGGGACCGATCTCTGCACTCCTGTGACAGTGACAGCACTGGGGGTGACAGCAGGAGCTGAATCAGGGGAGGTTTAGGTTGGGTGTCAGGAGAAGGTTTTTCCCCCAGAGGGTGGTGGAGCACTGGCACAGCTCCCCAGGGCAGTGGGCACAGCACCAACCCTGCCTGAGCTCCAGCAGCGTCTGGATGATGCTCTCAGGCCCATGGTGTGACCCTGGGATGTCCTGCACAGGGACAGGAGTTGGACTCGATGACCCTAGAGGGTCCCTTCCAACTCAGCACATTCTATGACTTTCTCTTTTGTACTTCTGATGAAAATAAATACATCCAGCACCCTATTGCAGGATTTAGCAAACCTTCAGTGTTGTGATGCTTTGGAATCAAGAGCCACAAAATGATTTCACAGAATCAGAGAATGGTTTGGAAGAGCTTAAAGATCAATAATGATTTAGTCCTGAGTTATAAGCTACTCTCAACTTCGTGACTCTTTGTACTCAGCTATTAGCAAGAGGATTGCCTTAGATTTATGAGATGGTAATTAGATAACAGCTCGGAGGCTTTGCCTGGTTGTGCAGTTCATGTCTCTGTAGGAACTTTCTCAGTGTATACTAATTTGTCTTTGTAAAATATCCACTGCTCATCTTGCTCCTGTTGTTATTAAAAACACAGGGCGTCATCTGCTCTGCTCCAGGACTCGGGTTGGGCTGGTTACCCCGGAGATGCCATCACTTGCTGCCTCATTTTCTTGGGTTGATGCTGAGCTTCTTGGGGCTCCCAGAACGGGAGGGGAGTAGCTAAATACAGAGAATTCTTTTCCACATAATACAATCCTCTTGGAAGAAAACTCTCTTTTGTGAGATCTTCTTTTTTATTGCTTCCCTTTTGTCTTTGCCTTACAAAGAGCTGACACAGGCAGCACTCGAGGTTGGAGCCCTTTGAGTAAGTGTGCTATAGATTCAGCTCCCTAACTCCCTATTTCCCTTTGATTCTTAAAGCTTGCAGTCCACTTGAAACCAGGGAAAAATGTACACCAGCTGTACATATAACACTGATGCCACCTGGTATTGTTGGAAACAAACCTTGAGTAGTGTGTGTATGCACATGAGTGCACGTATATATTTTGAAATCTCAGTTTTCTAAACAGGTCCTTGCAACTGTTTCTCCATCCTGGAGGTTTGAAAGTCAATACTGCAGGTGCTAAAAGCATTACTGATGCTTTGTGTGTGTTTCTCCACCTGCCTGTGAGTGTGTTTATGAGAATGTTTTCAGGATGATGGAGCCAAGCTTTTTTCAGTGCTGACCAATGATAGGACAAGGGGCAATGGTTGCAAACTGGAGCACAGGAGGTTCCATGTGAATCTCAGGAAGAACTTCTTTCCTGTGAGAGTGCCAGAGCACTGGACCAGGCTGCCCAGAGAGGCTGTGGAGTCTCCTTGGCTGGAGACATTCAAACCCCGCCTGGATGCGTTCCTGTGTGATGGACTCTAGGTGACCCTGCTCTGGCAGGGGGGTTGGACTGGATGAGCTTTCGAGGTCCCTTCCAACCCCTAGGATTCTGTGATTCTGTGATTCTGTAATACTTACAGGACCATGTTTTTTTCTTAGGGTTGTAGCAACTGCCCCTTGCAAAGCAGTAGATGTAACACCCCAGGAGTACAGAAGTGCTTCTTGTGGCAGAGCATCATGGACAACCAACTTCAGCAAGGCCAAATGGGAATTGATACCTTCCCAGACTTCATGGAATCTGATTTTTGTGTCTCAGTGATAAAATTATAAATATGCACAAAGCATTTAGTAGGGTGAAAGAACTCCAAGCCTGGTGGTGTTGGTAGCAGGTTATCCAGGGGTAGAAGTCTTCAAGTGTACATCCTGAGGATGGTTCTAGTGCATAGGCTCATGTATGTCATGAAAGTGTCCCACGTTGGAGTAGAATCATAGAATCACAGAATGGTCTGGATGGGAAGGGACCTTCAAGCTCACCCAGTCCCAACCCCCTGCCATGGGCAGGGACACCTCCCACCACACCGGGCTGCTCCAAGCCCCAGCCAACCTGGCCTTCAACACTGCCAGGCAGGGGCAGCCACAGCTTCTCTGGGCACCCTGGGCCAGGCTCTCACCACCCTCACACCAAACAATTTCTCCCTCCCATCCCATCTCCATCTCCCCTCTGGCACTTGGAACCCGTTCCCCCTCGTCCCATCACTCCCTGCCCTTGGCACCAGTCCCTCTCCAGCTTTCCTGGAGCCCCTTCAGGCACTGGAAGGTGCTCTGTGGTCTCCCTGGAGCCTTCTCTTCTCCAGGCTGAACACCCCCAACTCTCTCAGCTTGTCTTTATAGAAGAGTTACTTTGTTCCTGGAGTGTTTTTCCTCCTGGAGTTACTCCTGTAATCAGCTCCTGAGCCTTTGCTCACAGAAAAAGCCAAAACACTGTGTAGGACACGCCGTGGTTATCAGTGCCCACCAGTCCCAAATGAGACACCATCGTGTTTGGTGCAAACAGGACTGAATTGGAGAGGATGTGGGGTTTTGTTTGCCTTTTTTTTTTTTTACCTAGAGCTGGGAGATCAGTTCAGCTTTCTCTATTGAAGGTAAAGATCAACTCTGATTTTTTTAATTTTTCTTTTTTTAATATCCTTTATTTGTTTGCAATGGCAACAGCTTCTAAAGCTTGGTAAGGAATCTGAGTGATTTACAGAGAAGCATTTAATTAAGAGCATATCAAAGACATTGAGCTTTGGTTATTTTTGAAAAGCTGAATCCTGCGTTTTGTTTTTGCATCCCTGAAATAGGATTAAATGATATTCATGTGGAAATGCTCTTCCCCCCTGCCCCCCCCATGAGATGTGACATGGCAGGGGCTGCAGTACTAACAGGATTATTTATTAATTGTTTACCATGGCTCCTGATAGCATTTCTGCCGTGAACCATTTAATAATCGTTTGCAGAGAAAATTGTTCAAAGGGTTTTGTGAGCAGAGGCTGCTTGGGAGCTTGGCAGATTGCATAAGGTTGTTTTTAGCTTGGGAGACTTGCTCAGGTTTCCAGGGTCTGTTTACTCTTGGTTGCACGCAGAGTGCTGTCAGTGTAGAAGTGTCAATACCATTTCTTTCCGAGCTTTTCCGCAGATAACATTTTCAAATTGATTTTTTTTTTTAGACAAGAAGTCGAGATCTTATTGCCCACAACCTGAATTTGCATCTGTTTTTTTTCAAATTCCTGGTCAGCATGTAAATAATCTGAATTTTGAAGTATGTTGGGGCCTTAAAATATATATATATATGTAGGTGTGTGTATGTTTGTTTATCTACACCTATATTTAGCTGTGTCTCCATAGAAAGTGCAGATGCTTCCTGTGCTCCTGAAAAGTGGAGTTATTTCTTCACTTGCTTAAATGTAGATCCCTGCAAAACTCCAGTAACTGGCTTTTAAAAATCTGAAGCTAAATTTGAGGTTGAAAAATATAAGGAATTAATAAGGAGGAAGAGGAAGGTGGTTTTCCAAATCTGTGGGTTTTGCCTTTTAAATTTGGATCCGAGGTGAACTTTCCAAGGGCTCAATGGAAAAAGATTCTGTAAAACCATTTTGACTCAGTCTAAATAGTTTTAAAAGATCAGATAATAACATGAACAGGTCACTGGGAAAAGAGACAGCAGAAGGTTCCAAGATACTAATTTTGGGAACTTCTGATCTTGCTTTCCTTCTCTTTTCTGCCAAGTTGGATTTTGCAGAGTGTTTGAGTTTTACTGCAGCTCTGGTTTAAGTAGGACACTTTGGTTTTGCCAGGAGGCTGCGATTTGTTCCAGCCTTGATGGAGTTTATGACCTCCCTCAGTAGGAATCCTGTCTCAGGTGCCAGAAGGTGCTCTGCCAGAATATGGTGTTTGGGCATCTTCAGATACTGCTTCCATTTGATGTCACCCTTCCCTGGTAATTGATTTTCTGCCATAGTTCAGCTATTCTTTAGAAGCAATCTGGGATATTTTGACTGATGCATGTGAGATGGGAGCATCCACATGCATCTCACATCCATCTCTGGATCAAGAACTGGTTAAAGGGAAGAAGTCAGAGAGTTGTAGTCAATGGGACAGAATCCAGTTGGAGGTCAGTAACTAGTGGAGTCCCTCAGGGGTCGGTACTGGGACCGGTGTTGTTCAATATCTTCATCAATGACCTGGATGAGGGTACAGAATGTATCCTCAGCAAGTTTGCTGATGACACTAAGCTGGGAGGAGTGGCTGACACACCAGAAGGTTGTGCTGCCATTCAGAGAGACCTTGATAGGCTGGAGAGTTGGGCGGGGAGAAACTTAATGAAATTCAACAAGGGCAAGTGCAGAGTTTTGCATCTGGGGAAGAACAACCCCATGCACCAGTACAGGCTGGGGGCTGACCTGCTGGAGAGCAGTGTAGGAGAAAGGGACCTGGGGGTCCTGGTGGACAGGAGGATGACCATGAGCCAGCAATGTGCCCTTGTGGCCAAGNCTCCCTTATGAGGAAAGGCTGAGGGAGCTGGGGCTCTTTAGCTTGGAGAAAAGGAGACTGAGGGGGGACCTCATCCATGGTTACAAATATGTAAAGGGTGAGGGGCAGGATGATGGAGCCAAGCTTTTTACAGTGCTGACCAATGATAGGACACGGGGCAATGGTTGCAAACTGGAGCACAGGAGGTTCCATGTGAATATCAGGAAAAGCTTTTTCACTGTGCGAGTGACGGAGCACTGGACCAGGCTGCCCAGAGAGGTTGTGGAGTCTCCTTGGCTGGAGACATTCAAACCCCGCCTGGATGCGTTCCTGTGTGATGGACTCTAGGTGACCCTGCTCTGGCAGGGGGGTTGGACTGGGTGATCCTTCGAGGTCCCTTCCAACCCTAGAATTCTGTGATTCTGTGATCCATCCCCACGGTTTGGCTCTTGGTGTTGCCTTCAGCCCACGCGTGTTCCTACCAAGGCAGAAGATCCAGAAGCTCGGTGGCTGTTTTTTGGGGACCCGAGTGATGTATCACATCTTCTGCCCCAAACTCCTGCTGGATCCATCTCCCTCTGCATTGAAGAAGTAGGATTGTCTTCTCTGTTGTCCGTGGTCTTTGGAGAGAACATGTTGAAATCTATGGAAAGGAGAAGTTACAGCTGCAGCCAGTAGATTGCAACCTTCATTTTGTCCTGTGGTGTGGATGTGTTTCATTGTCACCTTTTGAGTAGGAGTCATGGAAATGTGGAAGCAGGTTCTGCGTGGCTTTGCTCACTCTTTCCTGTGCCTGTGTTCATGCTTATTGCAAGGAATGAACATTCCAAGTAATAATGAACGGGAATATCAATTTCTTTCAGACTACAACAAAGGATTAAGCATAGTTCCCAAACACCTCATGAACTTTTCATTAAAACACCCTTCTGAGCTCCAGACTGGGTTTGCTGCTGCATGTTTGGATGTTCCTGCAAGCAGTGTCTAGGCAAATGCAGCTGTCTGGAACTGGCAGTGTTCAGTGTTTTGTTGACAAAAATCAGCCCTTTGCTGGCTTTGGTCGCTTCTCTCTTTCAGTGGCATCTTGAATTTTTAATGGTTTTAAGTGCTGCTGTTCACGGAGTGTCCTGGGATGAATTACTCCAGCTGTACTTTCTTCTTTTGCATCTTTTTTCCAAGTCTTTTGCTACTGTCAAGTTGTCACCTGCTGTTTATAGTCGGGAAGGGATGTCCCAAGGGTAGTGCTGGCACTGTCCTGCTGGTGAGGACCACTCAGCTTGATGGCATGGGGATGAGAAGATGCTGCCAAGGGTGGGGGATGCCTGGAACATCCATGGTCTGACCTTGTCTTGAGTTAAACAGCCCTTTTGGACACAGTTTAGTGGTGGCCTTGGCATTCCTTGGTTGGACTCGATGATCTTGAAGGTGTTTTCCAATCGGAGTGATTCTACGGTGCATGAGGAATTAAGGCACTATTTTCCACTAGAGGGTTGTGGGCACCAGTCCTCCACGCAGGAGCTCATCAAGGACTTTGGGAAGAGTCAGATACAGAATGAACGAGAGGTTGTGCCATGAACTGCATCTGAACATCTTGCAAAAATTGTGTGGTTTGTTGAAATAAACCATTTAGGAATAACCTTAGCTTTTCTTTTAGGGAATTCCTTTTGCTGGCGGGCTTGTATTAGTCTTTGTGGAGGAAAGTATTTTTTTCCTGTGGTGCTGATTTGAAAAAACACCATCAATCTGATGGAGAAACCATCACTCTCAATTGTTTTTCTTTAAGGGTAAAAATTAGGAAGCATGTACAAAGAATTTACCAGGCGAATCCCCATTGCCCGATTGCGTTGTGGTTGGTTTATTCACGGTGGCTCTGAAGTAAATGAAAATCTAACAGTGAATCTTCTAAATTTAGGAAATCCTTTATGAATATTTAATATCATTGGGGATTAATGCTTGTCGCTCTTTTTTATTTACAGACTCACTGGACCTTCAGGGTATGTAACGGATGGGCCTGGAAATTACAAGTACAAAACGAAATGCACCTGGCTCATTGAAGGAAGGTGAGTGTTGTTATAATTCTTGTTGCTTATTGTGACTTCTAGGTGAGGTTTATCTGCACTGAGTATTTTTAGATGTTACGATTCTTTTTTTTTGCTATTTTTAGAACTGGATAAGGCAGCACTTAGGTATTCTTGGTAAATAAGGGGTTTTTTTGAATGCCACTGAGCCCCCCAAACTGACTGCTGAACTTGGGATTTACTGTGTAAATACCCTGCACACTGAAACCACACGTGGAAAAGGAGAATAAATGCATCTGTGTAAATAAATAAAGAACTGAAAGTTATTTAACTGTTACTGTAATGGGCCATTCAGATGTTGGGATTTGTTCTGTAGGGGACTTTTTGGCAGTATGAAAAAAATAGAGCAAACTCTATTACAGCTCTTAGTTATGAAGAATCAATTTCTGTAATGATGCTCTTCAGATACACTTATAGGCCATGAGGACTTCAGAGGGACCATCAACCTTTTTTGACAAAGGTCTTCTAAGCTGCTTAGGTCCCTTAGACCTCTTGCCTTCATTTCTCTGCTCTTCCTATAGTTGGTCTTTATATTGCATATGGTGATTTCTTGCAGAGATTTTAGGAGCAGCCCATTCAGTGCATGTCCTCTGACTGTCACCTGATTGATGGGACAGCAGT
Organism: Aegotheles bennettii; assembly: GCA_013398125.1. Lineage (NCBI taxonomy): Eukaryota > Metazoa > Chordata > Aves > Caprimulgiformes > Aegothelidae > Aegotheles > Aegotheles bennettii. The sequence goes on from VZRW01010548.1 coordinate 37,364, forward strand.
TCAGAGCACCTGGCTTGTTGCAATACGTTTTTCATAGTATCAAGCTGATGACAGGACTCTAAAATGAATTTGTTTAGTCTCTAAAACTTTGCCTGGCCAGTTGGTGATGCTGAGTGTTAAGTCCCATTCCATACTGGTCCCTGAAACTCCGAGTAGAGAGGTTTTTAACCAAGAGGTTGCAAAGAGAGGTTTGTGACCAAGTCACGTGAGAGCATGAACTCACATTGAACACCTCTAAGCTGAGGTCTCTTGGCATCTTGGAGGATCAGAACTTACTAAAAGCCCAGGGTACACATTTTTCTTTCCTCTTCTCTCTGTGTTTGGGAGGTTGGGGTGGGGGAAGGGATTGGTATTCACTCCATCTACTTCAGACGTTTATTTTGGATGAATAACTTCAATGCCTAAGCTCCCAAGATATTAAAAGGTGAGGACTAAGCTGTTCCAGAGAGTCATCCAGATTGCTGGAATTGGGAGCCTTCTATTCACTATTAACTATATAAGGAGCCTGGTTCTTTAATGTGGTTAAGATCAAAAGTTAGAAGCTGTCAGTGGCAACACCTCTTAATTTTTGTAGGCAATAAAAATACAACCAGAGCCAGTTTGGAATTACAAATAATTAAAAAATGTTTTGCAAGAATGTTATTACAGACAAACCAGCCTCAGCAATTCCAGTACAGCCAGCCTAACTCTCACAGCTCCTTTTTCTAAAGGATAATGTGACTCATTTTTTTATCAGAAGTGAAGTGCTGTTCACAGATCCCTGGAAACTCACCATAACTGCTCCTTCAGCCTTTGTTTGCTAGCACCGAGAGGCTTCCTAGAGAACTATCACTTCGAGGGGTTTAAAGTGAGATCTTACTTGCTGTGGAGAGGCATAAGGAAATGTTCCTCTTTCTTTTGTAGCCAGGCATTTAAGGCTGTGAGCTTTCCCTGCTTCTGAGCTGGTTTGTACCCTGCTGTCAGAGGCTGATGGTAAACAGAAAGGAGATAATCACGCCGTTTAAAACAGCTGAAATATGCACCCTTGTGAAAATAACACAAGCTCTCTGCCAAATGTGAAATTCCCAGAGAGATCTGGACTTGGAAAACAGCATCTGCAAAGCTGTTAAATTCTGCTGAGTGCCCTCACCTCGGTGCCAGCATGCTGGTATGTGGAGGGCTTCTGAGGTTAGCAAGGAAAGGTACAATCCAAATGTGCGCTTGAAGATGCTAGAGGAATCCAGATGCACAATAAGCCAGGGGTTCCTTAGGGTATTAAACTCCTCTTTGCACCAGTCCTGACTCTTCTTGGCTGATGTCTGTGCTGTATCCTCATCCTGGGGGTGCCTTTTTTGTTTTTCCCCAAGAGCACAAGACAAGGCAGGTGAGATCCAGCCAGCCTGAGGATCCTGTCTGAGTCAGAACCTGTAGCCATGTGCCTTGCCATTCTGCCAAGGAGTTGATAGCTGTAGCAAAGACAATACCTTTCTTTTTGTTCTTGATCTAAAGCTTTTATTGATTAAGTATTTCTTTCTGCTTTACAGCTGCCACACTGTTAAAATAGAAGCAAACCCCCTACAGTTCCATAGGCCACTTAGTTTTGAAATGATGAGTACTCTTTGTACCTTTTCTTTAAGCAAGACATTATCCTTGAGTTCCAAAGGCCTGGAGTAGATCATCATGCATATCAAAAAATATTCTTTTGCAGAACAACTCCCTAAAGGATTCCCCTTCTGTGGGAAGGACAGACTCCATGGCAGGCTGACATTTTATTAATTTATTTGATTAGGAGGAGCTCAGATTTCATCTGAACCCAAGGCCAATGCTGTTGAAGAGATCCTACTCACTTGCATCTATCCTTCAACAGCTGTGGGTAGGAAAAAGCAGTGCTGCTGTAGATCCACTTTCTTTTTATCTCAGGGTCCAAGCACAATGTTAGTGGTGCTTTCACTGTCTCTGAGCCAACCCCTAAGTTAGATACGTGCTGTGGCTTCTGCATGGTTCTCTTTAGATGTATCTATGCATATGAGCCATGAAACCAATGGTATCTAAATTTACGTTACTTGGTTATGGCTTAGTGGGCATCTTTTGGGTATGGAGTGGAAGAAATGCTGACCAGCTTTGGTGTCTGAACTATTTCTATCCCCACATCAAGGAAATAAAACCTTTTTCCTGCTCATGTGTCTCAGAAGACCTCTTGGTGGTCTTCTCTTGACTTAGGTCAGCAGAGTAGATGCAGGGTGGTGTTAACACTGGGGGGGTGCTGGGTCTACTGCGTTCAGGTGGAAGGTAGCAAGTCCCAGGACTCCTGATTTGTTCATTCTCAACTGGCCCCAGGATTTTGTGTAACACATCTGCAGAAGAAAACCAAGCAACCTCATTAGTGTTTGTAAAGAATGAGGGGCAGTGAGCGGTTACTACACCATTTAGTCTTGATGATCTTGAAGGTCTTTTCCAACCTAGTTGATTCTGTGACTCTGATTCTGTTATCTTGGCAGTCCAAAGACCTTCTTTTTGGGAGAAGTTAAAGCCCCAGGACCTCCTGTTCTATAGAAGACTGGTCTCCTCTGCATTCTCTTGATCTGTTTTCTTCAGCTTCCAGAAGGTGGAGAGCAAGATGGATAAATTCTGTAGTTAGGGTCCACTGAGGTGTACTTCTGATCTCCAGTTTGGAGGAGCTTCCCTCAAGAGGTCCATCTGTACTTCACAAGTAGTAAAGTAGTAGAGGAAAGATTTCTGCCAGCTTCTTGGCAAGTAAATAATCTCAGACCATCATAATCATATCAATCTGCAGAAAATCCCTTGAGTAAGACAAAGAGCTCTGGTTGGTTCCCTGATGGTGGCTGTGATTCTTCAAATGGATTGTCCATGTAGGTTTCCCTTGCTTTCCCCGAGCGTTAGGGGAATTGGTACTGGTAAAGAGCAGAGGGCTGGCAGTGCCTGCTCTTCAATTTCTGCCGTTGGTGGTGGGCAAAGGTTTAAGGCTACAGTTTCTATGAGCATAAAGAATCTGTTGCTTAATATCAGAGGAGCGTGCACCCCAAAGAAGAAAGCCACAGCATGTTTGATGCATCTGCAGTTCCCCTAGTTCACCCAGTTTTAGTCTTGTTCAGAGGGGAGCCTCACACCAGAGGAGTTCCTTGGGAGGACTTTGCCACGTGTGTCAAGTGGCTAATTACAAACCTTTTATTTATTATTCTTATTTTTTTACAGCCCAAATACAATCCTCAGGCTTCGATTCAATCACTTTGCCACAGAGTGCAGCTGGGACCACTTGTACGTGTATGATGGAGATTCAATTTATGCTCCCTTACTGGCAGCTTTTAGGTAAGTTCCCATTGGTAAGAATCTCACTGTGCTCAATGATATTTCTGTCACTTGGAGGCTGAATCAAATGTAGCTTCTAGCAGTGTAAATACATTCCAGAAACCTAAATATATAATACTGCCAATACAGCACATACAGCAAGTGTCCTTTTGTCCAGTCATTGTCAGCATGAACAATTAAGGAGTTGTTTTTGCTTTTACAATGCACGGATCTTGTTACTACGCTGTAGCGTGTGAGTATTGTTTTCCTTTCCAAATCCTGGTTATTGGAGAGACAAAAATCTTGTATACTGGTTGAACTTGAAATGATTCGGTATGCAGGCTTCTGAAATAGAAAACTGCCCCATTTATCAGTTTTGGCTTAAGTTTAACTCGTGGTATGTCAATGCTGGCAGAAGGCAAAAGCTCAGTAATCAAGGTTGCAGACAGATAGGTCTTGCAGAACTATTGTATATCCTTAGGTACCTTTAAACTTCACATTTTTAACTCTTTGGAACGTGTTCAGAAATGGCAGTGGTGGATCAGACAACCTGGTAAAAACATGTGTAAAAATATCTGTTCTTCTGACAGATGACTGGTGTTTGGCTCATCTGTCTGTGGTGATAGACCAGTTTGTGGGTGCTGGTTAACAGTCGGCATTTCAGAAAGAGACCTAAATATAACTTGTGTGTTTATGTGCTTTAGTCTTGCAGTGAGAAAAAAAACACCTCATGTTTTCTATTCTTTGAGCTGAAATTAAAAAAAAATAATCCCAAGTGGTGTATGGAAAAACTAATGGTTCCCTTTGGACTCTGCTTGTTCCAAGTGGCTGATTAACTATTTCCAGAATTAACCTTCTGCTGTGCTTCCTTCCATTTGTGAAATGCAGTTCTAAAAATACTCCACGTTTGTTCTAGAAAATGCTTGTGATCTCTGTGAGAGAAGATCAGCAGAGGAACAAAAAGTTGATTAAAAAAAAATTAAAAACCCCATGGGGTTTTTTTTGGTCTTCAACTGAAAATGCAGAGTTGTTTTGTAGTGAAAGAATGGTTTCTGTAAAGCTTCAGATGAACCTCAGGTCAAAACAGGGCACACAAATGAGTTGTTGTGTTATTCTCACCACATCTGAAGAAGAAGAAGCCTTCTCTCTTCTAAAACTTCCAAAAACTGGAAGTGCAACCTGGAAGCACTCTCTTGTTGTCACACACTGAATTGAGATGCAGGAAGAGGAAGAAATGTCATCCTGACTCGCCGTCGTTTTGCTCTAATTGAGCTAATTCCTAATACGCTGTTGAAAAGGTGAAATGAGCCTGATTTGTGCCTGCAGTTCCTTGTGTGTTTTCCAAAAATTAATAGGCTTTTAAAATTGAGGTTAGAAGTAGTTCACAGCATTAGCAATTATGGTTCAGACTTCAAAATCATCTGTAAATCACCAGGAAGTCTGTGCCTGGGAACAACCAAGCGTGAGCTTAATACAATCATTTTTTTTGCGATGGGGAAAAAATTCAATTCTTTTTTTAATTGCTTCTTCAGATGACATTTGAGTTTCATCTTCATTCGTAGTGAGTTGTGTTGTTCAGCAAACCAGGAAATGGCAGATGCTTCTAATTTGGATGGAGTGTAAAAAAAATCTATTAAAAAATACAAAATACCTTTCTCTCTTACAAAAAAAGTTGCTCTGGAATTTTTTCAAGAGCAGTGCTCATATTTTTTTTTTCTTCTCTTTTCTTGCTTATGTTAAATTCTAATATTAGCCATAACAATATTTTACTGTTCACTGCTTTTGCACTGTGCCAGGGTATTTGCAATATTGAGCTTTGTACAGTTGGACACTGGAAACCTCTAGGGTTTGCTGATAAACACTGTAGATTGCTCCTTGTCTAAAGCTCAGTTTTTGTTACCTCCCTGGCTTTTATAGCAGTTGTCTGAGCCCTCACTTCCTTCATTGCTCTGATCTTGTTTGCTTGACCTTCTGGTGCTCGCTTATATTCACAACACAGTATTTACCCTGAATATAACAAGATCAACTTGGAAATCCTCAGCGCTGCACTATGGAGAAACTTGAAATTGGTTTTATCAGTTTTTAACTGGGATAAATATTTTCATAATGCAAACATTTACATGATGCAAGTGTCTTCATAAACTGTTTACTAAACTCCTTGTAGTGTGAGTGCCCCGGGGCTGTCTGGTCCTGTACATTAAGCTTTTTTTTTTTAATGTATTAAGCAGAGTTAAAAATATCTTTGCTGGTTTATATTTGTGACCACGGGGAAGATGAGACTGTAAATGTGCTGCTTCAAAAATGCACTGAAAGAACGTGGAGGAAACAGAAATCCAGTGTGCTGGTCTGCACAGAATGGAGAAATCTGAAGCAGATAAACCACATTCATTATCTGTGGACTTTGTTGGTTGTGTTTTTAACTTTACTCCATGTTAAACATTTACTGGAGCCCCTTTGGCACCTTGATTTTCATTTAGCATTGGTCAGCGGGGGGGGGAGTGGGTGTTTTCCTCTTCCAAACCAACCTTTCCAAGACCTTTGGCCATGGCTCTGCACTTGGCACTGAGGGTGAGACCGTTCAGAAGTGCCTCATGGTGGCTATCAGGTGCCAGATGGACGGTGGTGGTGGCAGTGCTAGCAGATGGCAGCGGCTGCCCCACGGCCACTCGCTGAGCTGGCTGCTCTGCGGTGCCTCCACGTGAGCTCTTGTACCCTCAGAAAACAGGAGCAGTTCACCTTCTTTTCCTTACTTGCAGGTGAATATGGCACTTGTACATCCAAATTTGAGTGTAGGCACAGAACGTGGGGTGAGTTGGGTTGGAAGGGATCCTGCTCAGATCCCTCACTCAAAGCAGAACCAGACCCTTGCTCAAGACCTTGCCTAGTCAAGTTGGGAATATCTCTTAGGGATGGAGATCTTGATGATCCTCTGGGCCAGTGGTCCAGTGCTTCACCAACTTCATGGTTCAAAACCCCCCCAAAAACCCAAAACAACAAAAACCCCCACCTTATACTAATATCTGATCTACCTTTACTGCAGCTTGTGTCTGCTACTTCATGTCCTTTGTTGGTGAACCTCGTGTCTGGCACTATCTGCTCTGTAATCTCTCCTTAGGTAGTCCAAGGCAGCAATTAGATTTCACCCCACCTTCAGCTGTTTCCTCCAGGCTAAACACACCACACTCCTCCTATCTCTCCTTGTACATCATATGGTTGTCCCCCTTCTATTTTTTTTCCCTTCTATTCCCTCAATTCTTTACCTGAAATCATGACCCACATTGCTGCCACGGGCACACAAAAGGCTTGCTCTGTCCTCAGTGACCTTGTGGAACCAACCTGCAAGCCCAGTTTACCCCTGCTTACCCATGACTTGTCTCATATTGCTTAGAGCAAATAATCAACTGATAACAGCAGGGGGGTTGCTAACAAGGATTAATTACGCCGGGAAAGGTACAAACCATGTTGAGTCAGTACTATTTGTGTTACGAGAGTATCCAGAGGAGCTAATCAGCTTACAACTGATGTTATGGGGGCTTATAGGAAGAAGCAGTCCTTGCCTGCAGCACACAGAGGAAGAGCATGACCTGCAGTTGTATGTGCTCTGTGTAAAGGCTGCGCAGAGAGGTGGGAGATGCCCCATCCCTGGAAACATCCAAGATCAGGTTGGTCGGGGTTCTGAGCAACCTGATCTGGTTGAAGATGTCCCTGCTCTGGATTAGGTGACCTTTAAACGTCCCTTCCTACCCAAACCACGCTGTGATTCTATGAAAGAAGGTGAAGGGACTGTTCAATGCTTAAGTTTTACTGCTCTGCTTCAAAGCATGTGTTGGGTGACCTTTGCTTGTGTGCGTAACCGGTTTTTTGCCTATCAAGGTTCTCTCCCTCCTCTGGTGGAGCTGGCACAGCACGTAATCAACCACCACTCCCCAAATCAGTTTTTATTCTGCATCCTGAGACAGGTGATATATTATATTACGACCCTGTGCTGGACTGTGTTGCAATATGGTCATCACGCACACGCTCAGTTCATGGAGCACTCCAGTTGGCTTTTTGCCCTAGCTGCCTGTCCTCTAAGTATTTATTATTTTGCTCTAATATTTTCTTTGCATCCACAATAACTTTCAGAGTATTGATTAAAAAAAAAAAACAACCCAAAACCAAAGGATTGGTATAAAGTGAGGAGCAAATGCACGTGGGATTTTGCTGGAGCTGTACCTGCCGAGTGATGTTCCCTGGTTTATATTTACTCCATGAGCCAGCTGATCCTTCGAATGAGTGAGAATGGATCGATCAAAATGTCTTTGTAGTAGAAAGTCAGATTTCTTAGAGAAATGGAAATGCATTGCATCAAAATTGCTTTTGTTCACTAAACCTGTAATCCCCTCCAAAAACAGCAAATCCATTGGACGACGTGGACAAAGAGAGTTTTTATTTTAGACTTCTGAAGGGATAAATCCTCTGAGTTAAATCAAAGCCCATAAAGGGAGTTTAGAAGAAAAACTTTCTTCACTTAGTCACTTTCTCAGTTCTTTTTACATAAACTGCTTCTGATGAATTGAAGAATATTTTATTTGTTCTTCCTTAATTCAAATATCCTGTACTGAGCTTTACAGGTATTAAGCAGACAACAGAATTTAGGCTTTAAAAAATGAAAAGGCATTTGCACCGTGGCCCATAGCATGGGCTGTTTCACCAGGACTAGATATTAAAATAATGTTTCAATTTATAAAGTACTTCTTGACTGTCATGACAAAAAAGGTGTTATTTCTCAGTCCATGTGGTCCACATTCTCTTGAAATACAGCTTTTACGATCACACTCACTCTGTGACAATGATTAAAAAATTCTGAATGGCTCATGAGACTCATTCTAATATGTCTATTGTTTGTCCTGGTCCTACTGGTTCCAGAAGGAAGAGCATCATCTCAGAGCTGCAGAGGTTTTTGGGGGCAACCCCCCTTGATCCGGAGGGCTCTGCGGACAGGCAGGCTGGCCCTGTGTTGGTGCTGCAGCAGCTGAATCTGTCTGTAATCATAGAATCATTATGGTTGGAAGGGACCTCCAGGGTCATCAAGTCCAACCTTTATCCCATCATATTCCTGACCATTAGACCATGGCCTCAAGTGCCTCATCAACCTGTTTGTTGAACAGGGACGGGGGTGCAACAAGGGAAGATGGTTTCAAGAAAAAAAATATTTTGGGGTGTTGCCAGCTCTCAATAATGAGGTTTTTTTAAATTATAATTTTTTTTTATAATTCTAATTGTATTTGGTTTGTTTCCTTAAAAGTCCATGTTTGGGAGTTATCTTGCTGCACAAGAATCTGAGCTTTTTCTTTAAGAAAATAGATTTGAGATGGTTCCTTATTCTCCCCCCCCCCCTTTTTTTTTTTCTTTTATTTTTTGGCATTGATGTAGTCTCTTGTAATTTCTATTTTTGGTTTGTTAATTTTTTTGCTTATTTGTATGCTTGTAGTTGTGAGTCTGGTGGTGTGCACAGACTTCTTTTAATAAGGAAGAAATGGTGGTGTTTCGCGTGCACACGTGTCCAGATGAGTCAAAGTATTTAAAGATTAAGAGAAAAGAATGTTTTGCATTGCATTTCAATAGATAGAGAAGCCAATTTACTACTGATTTTTTCAATATCACCTTTATCCTTTCACTTCTGTGATCTGTACTTTGTATTTTCACCCTTTCCTTTCACGGCTCTTCTTCTTCTTTGACTGTTTTCTGCTTACTGGAGCTTCTTATGCTTTTGATCTCTGCCATGCTGGCAGGTTGTGTCTCAGGAGAAAATCATAGAATCATAGAATCAATAAGGTGGTTTTTATTTCCAGCTCAGTCTTATAGGAAGAAAACACATAGGGACCATCTCATGGCTGCCAACACTTGGAGCACGTCTATGGAGAGAAGAGGAGAGGAGAGGAAAGTGGTTGATCCAAGTGTGTCCCCATTAACTCAGTCTGGGATACCAGATATAGAATCATAGAATCATAGAATGGGCAAGGTTGGAAGAGACCTTCAGGCTCATCCAGCCCAACCCCCACCTCCATCCCCACTCACCCACATCACCCAGCNCCTGCTGCAATTTAAAGCCGTTTCCTCTTGTCCTTTCACTGTGGGTATGGCAGAAGATACCAACCCCCCCCCTCACCCCAACCTCCTCTCAGGGAGCTGTAGAGAGCCATGAGCCTCCTCTTCTCCAGGTTGAACACCCCCAGATCATAAGTACACCATCACATAATGCTTACAGCGAATTGAGGAAAAGTAATAGAGGAGATGAGCTTCATTTTAAATAATTCCCATCTTTCTATGGTGTGGGGTGATGTGTGCAGGGTGATGGAGAAGTCAGGTCTCCTGGAGATCGGTTTTCACTCTGCCACCGACTACAAGTCTAGGGCAGAGAAAATGGAAGAGGTGTTTTGGGGCAAAACAGAGGTTTGCCTTTCAATGCTGAAGCAAGAGTGTCGTTGGACAGCTTAGCTGAGTAGGAGTGTTTATTTGCTTTGGAGTAGCACTGATTGGGAAATGTTTTGAGACTTTATGAAAAGGAAGAGAAGCCGTGCGTTGTGAAATGGGCTAATCCTGGCCAGAGTTGAGTCTCGGAGAGATTCTGGGTTGCAGTTTAAAAGAGAGTTTGCATAATCCTTTACATGCTGATTCTGCCTTTTGGATTTATTATTTTTTTTCATGACAAATAAGGTAAATTCTGTTTGTGCTGGGTTGTTCAGAGTGATGCTGAGCACACTGTTATTCATTCACAGCTTTTGAGTTCCGACCTTTCAAGGACCTGATCGTTACCGTCATGTTGTGTTCTCTCCGTGGCTTTCTCTGAATGAATTTACAATCTATGTCTGGTTTCATCAGGCTGTTTTAAACTTGTGTAGGTGGGATAACATCCTTTTGAGTCCATTTATATACGAGTCATCGGGAAAGAAGGAAAGAAAGGAGTGAGCAGGAGACGGGGTGAGAGCATTGGCTGCGGAGTTGCCTGGTTCTTCCCAAACAAAACCCAAAATTGAGATTTCTAAGAGAAAACAAATAATGGTCCTGTGCTAGTCCTTTTGTTGGGAATGGTTATCGAGGGGGATTTTTGTCTTCTCTCACTACAACTGTTCACTTTGTACTTTTATTCTTTGCTGCTGTTACTCTCCCCTCTCTAGGGCCTTCCAGTTAGATTGCCCAATAATATCAGTGGTGGAAGAACAACACCGAAGAAGAATAAATCAGAACAAAGGCATTTTCTCTTGTCCCTGAGCTGTAGTTTGCCTTTCCCTGAATTACATTCAGATGTCTGTTTTCCTGTGGCAGAGATGCACCGTTCTACAGTGTGACTTACAAAGGGAAAGTGTGAACCAAACAGCAAGGAGAAGTTTCTTAGGCTTTTGGTTCTTTGATGTTTCAGGAGACATCTTTTGGGAGAGATCATCTTCAGATCAGAAGTCTCAAGTTTTCAAATGAAACAGGCACCTTTTCAAATGAATCAGGCAGTGAATTTTGCCTTTTAATCCCGTATCCTTAAGATCTGAAAGGGGAAAAAAGTAATTGGCTTTCTCAGAGGGAAATATTTATTGAGTTACAGAGCAGCAAAGGTTGGACTTGATGACCCTGGAGGTCCCTTCCAACCATGATGATTCTATGGTTCTATTCTATGTGCTGGAGTTGTTTAGCCAAAACATGGGGTCAGGTTACTGTGTTTTTATGACATGTTGGTAAAATGAAGGGTATCTTTTTGTCCACAGTAAGACTTGTTGTGCAGGAGAAACTGTAGTTTGCAGATTTACCCCGCTGTAGGTAACATCTTCATGCAAACAGCCCCAACTTCTATAACCAAAGCTTTTGGAAAGGCCTGCTGGGTGTCTGTGTTATTCTTTGAGCACACCATTGTGTTTTATCGTGGGGACAGAAAAATTCAGGTCACCAAAAAATGCTTTGCAGAGGATGTGAATGGGTTGCTGTGGATCTCTGTGAGTCTTTTCCTCGGGTGTAGAAACTCATTTACCCTGTCCCAGGGAACTGTCTTCACACGCATTTGCTTTCTGTTCCGAGCAGAACTGTGAAAAGAGGAAAAGTAAATTCTTTTCAGGGGGAAAAATTCTTCTCGGCGTTGCTTTTTAGTTGGAGGTGCCCTCGGATATTCAGAAGTTGCAGGGCACGAAACCAGGTTTGGCTGCTTTCCCAGGAAAGCTGTGGGGCTCTGGGGTTGTGCCACCTTCGGTCCCCTGCCCCACACGCTCTGATCTGGGCTTTGGAGTCAAAAAGTTTTGAGTTTGCCTTTGAAAATAGGACTGAAGCTGGGGGAAAGATGGTTGTCTACAAGAAAATAACAGCTGGCTCTGAGTAGGTGGTGGTAAACAATAAAGGCTTTAAAAAAAATAAATTCAATAGACTTCAAATTTCTGCTTGCTCTTGTGTCTTTTGTATGAGGGAGGAATTGACTGCTTTGTTTTGTTGTTGTCAGGCTTCTGTTAAAAGAAGAATAAACATTGCCTTTCCTATAGCAGCTGTTTTGTGTAGTAGATAAACAGGTAGTAGTTACTCTCTTCAAGAGACATTTAGTCTCCTTTTCAGCTTACTCCAAGTGTTTTGGCAGAACATTATCTACTCTGTACTGTGGCCAATCTCAAATACCGTAAATAAGTCTTGCCCACCATCCTCCCTTCCACTCCTGGAAAACTGAAAGGTGGGAGGATCTAGCAGAGCGTGGAAGGGTGTAGAGGAAGAGCCAGAGACAACCAGAAGTGTGAAGCAATGAATGAGGTGGGAGCGGTGAGGGTGACAGTCTTGTAGGACAGAAAAGACAACAAATGTGGATGTGATGAGTTGGATGGAGCTTTATTAAAGAGTGGGTGGCAGGAAGATAGTGAGTAAGTGGTGGTTGGACTTCTTTCTCATAGAGAAGGAGCCCAAGAGGCAGCAGATGTGAAGTGAACTTAAGAAGTCCTTTCTCTGCCTTTGCTGGGTTAAATTGTCAACTTCCCTGCTGCAGATTTTCCAGGTGAAAAGGGTATAAATGGCTGAGAAAGGAGTTAGACAGAAGCGTGGACGAATGGTTTATTTAAATGTGCTGACTTGGGTGCGTTCTCTAGGTCAAAGCCCTCAACTGTGGGGTTTTTGGAAGCTGGATAACACATCTCTGAAGTACTCCCTGCTTGCTTTACTTGTCACAGTCATTCCCAAGCATTTGCTGTAGCTCCCAGTCAAGAGGAGATCCTGGGCTCAGCAGCCCTTCAGTTTGGCTTGGTACAGCAGGTTTTATGCTTTTGGGACAACACTAATTTGTGTTTCCAACTTTGTTTTAGGAATGGGTCCTGTTTAAATCACAGCAGAATAATAAGGGGGGAAAGTAGATTTTTGGTAAGAATAACTGGAATTCTAGACAGCTTCAGTTGTACTCAGACACTTTTAGTATGCATTTATCTTTCAGAAGAGCCAAGTTGATTATTATTTGCATTCTTGTTTGCAGCCATTCCTTCTTTCAGACCAAAGTCGTGCCTGTTGAGGGCAGCAGTAATGCTACTCTTGCTAGCCTCAATCTCCTAATTTGTCTGCACTCCTCAGTCGGTAACGTGGTCACTGTAGCTAAAAAAACCAAGCCAAGCAAGAGGGTTTAATAAACTGGTCCCTGAGGAATATGGGTTTATCTTTCTGAGAGGGTCTTGAGGCTTCTTACACCTTGGAGAATGGGATTGTTTTGAGGGTCGATTAAGTACCCATGCTCTCAATGTCCAGACATTTTCTTTTGAATATTTAAGATGTTCTATTGAAGAAAAGCAATCTGATAACTCTGCTCTATGAAAATGATGGTTACTTTACATAAAGTCATTATACTTCAAATAGATGCAAATAAATACTTTGCATTTATATTGTTTTATTAGTACTGATACATTTACTGTTGTTGCTTTGCTCTCTTTTATTTCACTTCTAACATTGGTTTTGTTTTGTTTCTTTTTCTTTTCCAGTGGTCTTATTGTTCCCGAGAAAGACAGCAATGAAACAGTACCAGAAGTTGTAGCTACTTCTGGATATGCCCTTCTGCATTTCTTCAGTGATGCTGCCTATAATTTAACAGGGTTTAACATCACATATAAGTAAGTAGTAGCACCCCAAAGTGACGTTGCAGGTTGAGCAGAAGGAGGTTTCCTCTTTTCTCAGTTTTGTCTTGAAATAATCAATGGCCATTGAAGCATGGAATTATGAGTAGATACATGAATTTAGATTTTTATCCTTATTATACCCTTGCAGCAGCTAATAACTGTAATGTGCTCAGCATTAGCTTCAGTTGTCAGTTGTAAGTGTGGGCAAATGTTTGCTCCAAAAGACATCATATTTATTTGATGTTATTAGACTTATTTGATCATATTCAGTCAACCAGAATTGATGTACTTTGTGCACGTGTGTGCTCTTATGCATTATGCAGAGATACTTCTGCACAAACACACTTTTGCATAGGTAGACAGGTTTCATATGGGACACTGGCCTGTACCTACTGTTGAGGACCCTTTCTTTCTTATTCAGTCCTTGGATTGAATCACTTAATCTGGATCCTTTTTAGTTGGGAGTGGTTTTGTTAAGTTCTTTGGTTCATACTTTAAATATTATAGGTAAGTGCTTTCTGTTCACTAATGTATGTTTAGTCCTCATGGTAAGTTTTTAAAAATAATTCTTGAGTGCTCCCTAATTCCTCAACTGCTTTTGGAAAAGTTTTGTTTTGAAGTAAATGATTTCAGTGTGGACATACTAGCAGAGGTGGAATTTCTTGCTTCTGATGAGGATTACAGGCTTTGAATTTTTTGCTCTTACAGATACAAATTAGGTTTGTGCTGGGGGATTTTAATTTGGGATTTTAATTTTGAAAGTCTCTTTCAAAAAACTCAAAACCCCTTGGTCACAACTGATTTTTTTTTTTGCTAAAATTAAAAGTTTTTCTTAAAATGAGGTGCTTAGCTTTTTGAATACAAACCCTGGCACTTAAACATACAGTAGATTCTTTGAAAAATGTGGACCATTGGACATCCCTTGAAAGCTCAGAAGAAAATGAGGAGCCTTTGCAAAATTCCTTGAAACAGGGCAGCTGAAGCAGTGAGGTTTTGAAAGTCTGATACCGTAAACCCTGACACCATCTACTGTCGGTGTTGCACCATTGCAGTACAACAGAGATGTTCTCTTCAAGAATAACTGGCCTTTTTAAAGTTCCTTTAAGATATAGTAATATTTCTTTAACTCTTCACTTTCTTGATAATTTCAAGCAATTTTCAGGTACTGTTTTGTGCTTTGTTTCTTCTGTGTATTCTGGTCGTTAGGTTTCCTCCTGACATTTTTGCAGAGAGTAGATAAAAGGATGTAGTTATTCCTTTGCAGTTTAACAGTCTTTATAGTCACTACTGGACATAGGTGCTCGACAAACACATAAAATTATGATCTTGGAAATAATGACTTCCCCTGTAGCATGACAGTGAGAATATTGGGTAGTAATCCCCACCTGTGAGTTGTACTGGTTGATAAACCAGCAAAAACTGGAATTTGGAAATTAATAGGGTCTCTGAATTTGGATCTTCACCAAAGTTGTGTCTGGGTTTGCCTCAGCTACATTGCAGATATTATAAAATCAGGAACGATTCAAAACAGACACATCTTGGGCTGGGAATTCATCTCAAGTGTGTTCCCCTGGTAAGCAGATCCCAGAATAGCACCTAATTGTGAGTAGTTTAAGTATAAATTACACAGACACCACAGAAGCCTTATGCATGTATTAACTTCTGTTCAGCATCACTCTTGTTTTCATTAATAGAAGGGTATAGCTTGGGACTCTGTTTCATTACTGACAAACCTTCTTTCCCTGATGTTTGCAGTTTCAATATGTGTCCCAATAATTGCTCCGGCCGAGGGGAGTGCAAACTCAATAACAGCAGCAATGCTCTGGAATGTGAATGTGCCAAATACTGGAAGGGAGAAGCCTGTGATATTCCCTACTGCACAGATGATTGTGGGGCACCTGAGAGAGGGCATTGCAACTCTAATGATACCAAGGCATGCTCGTGCTCTGCAGGCTGGCAAGGTAAGGCTCCTGGTTAATCATAGAATCAGTATGGTTGGAAGGGACCACCAGGGTCATCAAGTCCAACCTTCATCCCATCATATTCCTAACCATTAGACCATCAGACCATGGCCTCAAGTGCCTCATCAACCCGTTTTTTGAACACCCCCAGGGACGGTGACTCCACCACCTCCCTGGGCAGCCCATTCCAGTGCCCAACCACCCTCTCAGGAAAGAACTTCTTCCTAATATAACACAGAGAAGCTCTTGGATGCCTTTCCTGTGTATGGCTCTTACAGTTTAATTGGGAGGATTTGAGAATGCTCTGATTGACAAGTATTAGCATTTTGACTAGGAGCAGAGTATCTGGCTTTTCATATCAAAAGATCATACTCTATTTATAACAAGTGCTTTTAAAAGCAACTGTGCTACAATGCAAATCAGTACCAACCTGTTGTGTGCAGGCATCAGATAAAAAGTTTAATCTTGTTCCTGTGCAACTAAAGCAAAGTTGAGCCTGGTGGCAGTAGTTAACCTGTTTGAACACAAAAAAATGCCTTATTCACAGCCAAGTATGCTCGTCAGCCAGGTCAGTCTTAGCAACAGTTTGAACCAAACATACATGTTTCCTTTGCAAAGATAAACTGATGTGGAAGAATTAATCTTCTATGAAATGCACCAGCTACAGCACTGGCAGCACCTACCACCACCACTCAGCTGTGCTGCAAAACCAGACAGTGTGTTAGGTGCTGTGGAAAGAAGCCAGGTTGGCAAAATGAACATCCTAAGGAGAACACAGCCAGGACTGAGGGCAGCACATCTGCCTCTGGGATATAATATCACACTCAGGTAAATACACTTCAGGGCTAGAAGACCACCCTTATGCAGTGCAGTGCTTCCTGTGGCTTTTCTGGAGGCTGGTTGTGCACTGGCAGCAAAGATGGACTTAGGTTTGCTCAATCTTTAGCCTACTCCTCTTTTTTTTTCCCCCATGTTTAATTTCTACAGCAGGTAAATGTGGAAGGGAGGGGAAAAAAAACCCCAACAAACCAAAACAACCCACCAATAAGACCCACCAAACAAACTACAGCAGGATGAGATGCAAGCTGCTCTCCCCTTCCTTATTCTGAAGCTTTTTTGCATCTGAAAATGGTCACTACAGCAGAAACCAGAAGTTTTTCAAGGGTGATAAACCATATTCCAGTCTGCTTTCCTGAGCTGCAGATTATTGCTGGCAGAAACTTGGCAAGAATGATGAGATGCTGTCTCTTCCAGTTAAGACCATAACTCTGTTACACAGTGATTCAGTTTTATGACTGCCTAAAGGCTTTCCTGATAAACTTATTCCCTTTTCAAGGCTTGAGCCTCTTCAGCAGGCTCTGTGCTCTCTGTTGTCTGTCACTGAGAAGATGGAAGAGAAGATGGGAGAGCATCTGTGTGGCTTTTTCTTTTGCTGAGACCTTGCAGCTTGCTGCTCCTCTTCTGCTGTGCCACGGGGGACTGTGAAGGGAAAAAGTTGGTTGAAGAGCAGCACAAATATAGAAAAAAATAAGAAGTGAATAATTCACAAAATTATTGTATGAAAAGGAGAGGAATGGAAAGAGGGAAAGACAACCACAGACCCTTGGGTTTTCATAGCATGCTGCTCAGCAGGTCTCCTGAAGCTTTCCCACGTTGTGCTGGGGCTTCCACGGGCATGGCACGTGGTAGATTGGTGCTGGAAGATGCCCTCCTAGCGTGGAGTGGGAAGGGGTCTGCACCTTGCCCCTCTTTAATCACAGTGGGGGAAAACAGAGCAGAGTGTCTGCTTTGCTGCAGCACAAATTGATCTAGTCTGGAACTGCTTTTTAGTTCCAAAAACAATTTTAAATTTGAAGTATGTGGTTGCAGTTGGGAAATCACACACAGGGTCCATCACAGATTGCTGGTGTGGGCAAGGAAATGAGGATTGCAGCTTTCATCTGCTACCTGACCATGCACCATCTTTGTCACTGGTGGTGCAGGATGTTGAGCTCCAGCTGAAATGCAGGCTTTGGAAAAAATCAGCTTAATTTTTAAACCTTATTTTTCTAGGTCCTGGCTGTTCAATTCCTGTTCCTGCAAACCAATCGTTCTGGACCCGGGAGGAATACTCTCTTCCAAAACTTCCCAGAGCATCTCACAAAACTGTGATCCATGACAATAAAATGTGGATTGTTGGAGGCTATGTCTTCAATCACTCTGACTCTCAGAAGGTTTTAGCGTGAGTATAAACCTCGATAATAAAGTCTAAGCAGAGGAACTTAGATTTGAGAGTTATTTTTAGAAAATGTCATCTGCCATGCTGTGCTTTGGTCTTCACTCCATCTCCAGGGGGAAACAGCAGTAATAAAAACTTAAACTCACATTTGAGATGCTGGAGGATGCTGCTAAGGGATGCTAATTTTGGAAAAGTAAAAGCGTAAGGTTCCTGCTGTTCAGTGAATTTTTGATTCATCTGCTTCTGACAGCATTTAACTGTTCACTATATATTTCTAGGTTAGCTTCTAAATTATATCTGGCCTCATATTCAAAGAGGGTGGTTTTGCTTCTGTGTTATTAGCCCTTTCCTTATATCTGTGTGACTTCAGAGTGTTCGGCTTGGGCGTTGTGCAGTCACATCCAGAGTTAATAATCCTTATAGGGGAAGCTAAAGAAGAGCTGAAAATGCACTTAGTTGTAGAACAGTTGCTGATTGCATTCACAATTTACTCTTTCAAAGTCATGCCTGATTTTTCAACAGATGCCCCGTGGCTTCATTGAACACTTTCTCAGAGATGATTTTATCTTAACAAGTCTGTAAGCCTGGCGAGTATAGTTCATTCTTTTATCTAAAAAGCACAGGACATTTTCAGGGCAGAAGGTTTATCTTGCTTCAAATTCACAGAAAAAATATGCTTGAATGACAAAGACGTAATTAAAAAGTGCCTTTTAAACACTGGCAGGGTTTTTTTTTATATATATCAAGTATTTAGAACTTAGTGTAAACGTTTTCTGCTCTTTTGGGTGGTGTAAGTTGTCATAGCTTAATAGACAATGCATTAGGTCTTGGTTTTGCATGGGAAAGAAAACTCAGGGTAAAGGAAATCAATACATTACAATTAAGTAACAGAGCAGGCTTGACTGGATTTTTTAATCCATAAGTAGTCTCTGAGTGCTCTGTGCACGCTGAAATCTTGGTAGGACCTTTGTTAAACAGAATAATTTCCCACAAATCGTGGAAAGGGTGAGCAATAATTTTCTGGACGTTATTATCTACTTCTCATATAATGAATTAAGTTTTTATTTTACAGGTATGATCTTATTTCTGAAGAGTGGCTTCCACTGAACAATACTGTGAACTCTGTTGAGATGAGATACGGGCATTCGCTGGCATTACATGAAGTAAGTTCAGTGCTGCAGATTCATCTCCCAGCTGGTTTTCCCCTTTTCTCCTCCTACACCCACCCCTTTCCACACATCAGACTTGCTTTGGGAGAAACATTTCACCTTCAGAGGCTTCTCCATGGATTTCCCAGACTGTGTATTTGTACTCCAGAGAGTCCTTGGACTGGTATCCGAGGAAGTTGGTAGTGCCTTTGCTTGTGTGTTCCTCTTTGGCCCTTTGCTCAGATTTTAAGGCTGGCTGAGGTTGGTGAGTCACAAAATCACAGACTGGTTTGGGTTGGAAGGGACCTTAAAGCTCATCCAGTGCCACCCCCTGCCATGGGCAGGGACACCTCCCACCACACCAGGTTGCTCCAAGCCCCAGCCAACCTGGCCTTTAACACTGCCAGGCAGGGGCAGCCACAGCTTCTCTGGGCACCCTGGGCCAGGCTCTCACCACCCTCATACCAAAAAATTTCTCCCTCCCATCCCATCTCCATCTCCCCTCTGGCAGTTGGAACCCGTTCCCCCTCGTCCCATCACTGCCTGCCCTTGGCACCAGTCCCTCTCCAGCTTTCCTGGAGCCCCTTCAGGTACTGGAAGGTGCTCTAAGGTCTCTGTGGAACCTTCTCTTCTCCAGGCTGAACACGCCCAACTCTCTCAGCCTGTCCCCAGAGCAGAGCTGCTCCAACCTTCTGAGCATCTCTGTGGCCTCCTCTGGCCTTGTTTTATTTTCTTTTTACTCTTTCTGTTTGCAAGATGTGTTTGATGGCTAAAGTTTGCTGGACTTCATCTGATTCCTCAGTTGCCTTTTGTGTAGATCACAGAAATGTTTTTCAGCTCAGTTGTCCAGGGCATCAAAGCAGAGCTGGTGAATTAGGAATTTTTGAAACCTGCTCTGCTTGTACATTAGCCCCATGATTCTCTTCTTCCAACATCTGAAATGACAAGTGGATTTGACTGTTCCTTAGCTCATTTCTCACGTGCATGCCTTGCTGTGGGTGCAAGCCATGTGAGAGCAGAACAGCAGCCTTTGAAAAGGAAATGAGCTAATCCTTTACTGACCTTTGGTTCTGGAATGTTAATTAGCTCATCACAGTGCAAGCCTAAATAAAGCATAATTATAAACACTTGTAGAACTCTGCAGAACAGCATTAGCACATGGAACACTTGAAGAACCTTGAGAAGAATGGCAATTCCTACCTGTGAGGGCTTGATGCACATTCTGCAAATAACTATCCAAAAGTAGGATGTGGTGAGTGGGTTTGCCAGCAGTGACAGGCAGTGGTTCTCAGGCATTCCCCAAGAATAGAGAATTTCCCTGTCTGAGGTTACCACCTTGTCAGTAGGGAAACTCCACTACACACTTTGGTGGGTTCATGACTGATTCTGAGAAGCTTTTAGAAACCCCCAGAGGCAAATGGGTAGAATTCTGGAACTTACCTCTAACAGGATGATTAATAAAACTCTTGACTGTCCTTGCTCCCTTCTTTCCTCATTTTTTGTCAGTGCATTAACTTGGAAGACGAATCTTTTAGTGTGCAGACACAGAGGAGTTCCCATCATAGCTGCCTTTCTTACCAGCTCTCTCCTGCTATCTGCATTTGCAAGCTGTGGGAGGGATTCAGCTTGCTAATTAAATTGCCTAACTTTGGGTGCCTTTGAGAGCCTCTGAGCTCCGTTTGTAGTGAAAACAGACCTAGTCAGTACAGGTAGTGATATCTGGGGAGTGAGTCAGCTCACTCCAAAGTAGACACACCTTCCTTGCTTTGCATCAGTTGAATTGTTCTCCAGCTCCACTATATTTTATAGTGGATGCTTAGACACTCAGCTAGAATACAGACACCTACATTTTCATGTCTGTCACCTGAAGGTCAGTTGTGCCTCATGCACCCCTTCCCCTCCATACCCTGCTGTAGGGTGAGCTGTGTGAAGATACTCTAACGTTCTGGACTTGGGTACAACCCCTGGCAGTCGTGGTCGCTTTCATATCAAATGTGACTGTTGAAAGAGATGTATGGCTCCTTAAGAGGAGAAAAACTTAGGCTGAGAGGAGTTAAAATATAATAATTTCATTACTTGCATATCAGCTGTTTCCTGAATGCCAAACTCATTGACCCTGGCTGAGGGAACTGGGGTTATTGAGCCTGGAGAAGAGGAGACTGAGAGGAGACCTTATTGCCCTCTGCACCTACCTAAAAGGAAGTTGTAGTGAGGCTGGTGTTGGTCTCTTCTCCCGAATTGCAGAGGAACTGGCCTCAAGTTCCATCAGGGGAAGTTTAGGTTGGAGATTAGGAAGAAGTTCTTTCCTGAGAGGGTGGTTGGGCACTGGAATGGGCTGCCCAGGGAGGTGGGGGAGTCACCGTCCCTGGGGGTGTTCAACAAACGGGTTGATGAGGCACTTGAGGCCATGGTCTGCTGGTCTAACAGTTAGGAATATGATGGGATAAAGGTTGGACTTGATGACCCTGGAGGTCCCTTCCAACCATAATGATTCTTTGATTCTATGATTTGAAATCTGTCTTCTTTCAGGATCGTATATACATGTATGGTGGAAAAATAGATGCAACGGGGAACGTGACCAGCCAGCTGTGGGTATTCCACATCCCCACCCAGAACTGGACTCAAGTGACACCAAAAGCCAAAGAGCAGTATGCTGTTGTTGGCCACTCTGCACACATCGTCACCCTGAGAGACAACAGCACAGTCATGCTCGTCATCTTTGGACACTGCCCTCTCTATGGATATATCAGCAATGTCCAGGAGTACAACCTGGGTGAGTGGGGCCCTACCTACCATTCTCTTTAGTTTTAACAGTTGGCTTGAAAATATAATCAAATGATCCATATTCACATAGCAAAACAAAGACAGGTGTGTTCTCCTTCTATTTTTGCTTATGAGAAGTTCAATTTAACTTCAGTGTTTGTATAACAGAGTGAGCAGGTAGCCATGTGCTTCCAGCTTCATGCAGCTTGTTAGGTCCTGAGGACAAAAAACCTCTAATTGAGAGACAAAGCAGGATAACTGGGGGACAACTTAAATTAATTTTCCTCTCTCCCTCTGAAAAATCAAATGCTTTTGAAGTTATTTTTGTATCTTGCAAATACAAGAATGGCTGTAACAATAGAGATCGAGTATCTCCTTAACCTGATACCCACGTCCCCAGTAGTGAATGCTTAGAACAGGCAGTGAACTTGTGGACTCCCATATCTCTGATCTGACCTCTATATCTCTGGGTATAGTCCTGAGTCTAGGATCCAGAGATTTCTAATATCACCAGTGGAGGAAGGTAGGAGGCTCTCCACATGAACTTCTGCCTAACTTAGCTGCTCTGAAGTGGCTCTCTGAAGGCACGTCCCTTGTTCCACTGACCAGGTGGAGAACATACTCAATGAGCACAGGATGTTCACAGTGTGAATGTGTTGGTTGCCAGAAATAGTTGCCCAATCTGCACTTGCAACCTGTTATTCTTGTCCTTCAGTCATCGTGGATCCAGAGGGCTTACCGGAGCCTGCTCTGGTTTGCTGGTGTCCCCATGAGTGAGATTTCTTCTTCTAGGAGAAGGCTGGAGAAAACCAGGCTGTGTGGGGCAATGATTTGGTTTTCTGCTGCTCTGTTTTTCCCACATGTGATCTTGCAGACTGTTGAATTCCTTTGCCTTTTGTGTGCCTGATCTGCCCTGGAGTTAGGAAGCCTGTGTAGGGTTTCCTTCTCTGCTTGCTACAGAGATTTGGTGTATAATTTAGCATTTTTGTTTCAGTTACTATTATATTATGTCTAGAGTGCTTCAAACAATGTTATTTTAGTGAGTGAGATACGGGGCCATTAATCACATATTAGTTTTTAACTGCAGTGTTCTTCACAGTCATACTTAACTTGGCCTCAGTGCTGTCTGGATTGATATATATATATATATATAAAATAAAAGTGCTCTTGGGTACCATTTCAAATCAAGCCATGGTGCTGGCATTTTAATGTCATCGAAATGCAATATATTATTTCCATACTTTTTATCTCTCATTTACTTTGCTTGTCTGCAAAATGCAATAAATGGCTGTAGAAGAGCTGTTTCTGGTCTAATTAAAAATACTTGACAGTACTTCTTGACACCAAACTCCTGGAAGGAGAATATTGCTTGATATGAAGTGATAGAGACAGCGTCTAGATCTGAGCCAAAGGAAACCCAGTTTGTTTCACCCCCAGATTTGTTGATGAGTTATTAATGGAGATAAATTAACCAGGTTTTGTCCTTCTCATTTTTCATTTCTCAGCCACAAACACGTGGAACATTTTACAGACGAGCGGAGCTTTGGTGCAAGGAGGATATGGTCACAGTAGTGTTTATGATCCAAATACAAGATCAATTTATATCCATGGAGGCTACAAAGCATTCAGTGCCAACAAATACAGGCTAGCAGATGACTTGTACAAATATGAAGTTGATTCCCACATGTGGTGAGTAGTTCTCCCTCCTGTATACTACTCCTGCTACTATTGTTTGTAGCAGACAAAAGGAGTACGTAGCTACCTGCATTTCAGGTTTGCTCTTGGATCTGTTATTTTTGTGTCCCTTTATGAATAGAGAATCATATAATCACATCTAATCAAGGCTGTGAACGAGCCAAGAAATCAATTTTAATCTATTGTTGTATTAAAGGTGAAAAGAAAAATGTTTGATAGGATTCTCTTGCCAGCAGTACAGGCTGTGCATACGAGTGCAGTTGCTGCAGTCAAGTGAGTGATAATTCATTCTGCAGTTAAGACTGCAAAAGAATTTCTATTATAACCCCATTTTCTTTTGGCTCTGTAACTGCTGGAGATGTTCATTTCTTAAACTGAAATCTGTGATTTGTTTCTGCCCAAAGGTGAGTTTTATTAAAAAGCTATAACTAAAACTTCACCACTTGAGCTAGAGAGGTGAAATACGTTTTTCTTAAAGATTTTTTTTTAAAGGCTTCTGACAAAAAAAGAAGGAGACTGATCCTTTCAATTAATACATGTGAATTTGAGTCACCATATCCCTTTTTTGGGGGAGTTTAGGATAGCTTGTATTTCTACAACAGCTGTTTGTGAGTCCATAGTGATGAGTAAAGTAACCAGTGATTAATTCCCCAAACCCTTCCTTCCTGCTCTGGACGTGCAGCAATAGCCACACTTCCTTTCCTGCTTCATTTCATCCTCCACTTCAGCCATGGAGTGGACAAATCTGGCTGAATAGGCAGAAAATGTTGCAAATGTGACAATATTCTTGCAAACTGCTGCAGCACTGACTTCCTTTCATCATGTTTGTCTTGTGAGTCTGGAGGGGACTGTAGGATCAGGCGAGCAGCTGCCTTGCAGCAAGGCACGTGGAGAAATCTTTGCTCATCTTTATCCCTAGGTTTTTTTGGTGTCTTTGACTCCTTTGTTTTGTTCTTCAGTAATTCAGGCCCTCTCTCCCTCTTGTGATTTCATGGAAGGACAAGAAAGCAGTCCCTTGATTTTTATTTTTCCAAATGTTTTTGTCCCCGTGTTCCCTCTGGTGTTTGGCAGCTTCACAGTCTGACACCCTGGCAAGGATAGAGAAATGCTCAGAAATGCTCAGTGGTCTTCTTGGCCACTTTGCCCAGGTGACCAAGAAGGCCAATGGCATCTTGGCCTGCACCACGAACAGTGTGGCCAGCAGGAGCAGGGCAGGGATTGTCCTGCTGTGCTTAGCACTGGTGAGGCTGCACCTCGAGTGCTGAGGTCAGCTCTGGGCTCCTCACTTCAAAAAAGACCTCGAGGGGCTGGGGGTGTCCAGAGAAGGGAACAGAGGTGGGGAAGGGACTGGGAAATGTCTGATGGGGAACGGCTGAGGGAGCTGGGGGTGTTCAGCCTGGAGAAGAGGAGGCTCAGGGGGGACCTCATGGCTCTCTCCAGCTCCCTGAGAGGAGGTTGGGGTGAGGGGGGGGGTCGGTCTCTTCTGCCGTGCCCACAGTGAAAGGACGAGAGGAAACGGCTTTAAATTGCAGCAGGGGAGATTCAGGTTGGACATCAGGGACAATTCCTTCCCTGTGAGGGTGATTGAGTGTGTGAATGGGTTGCCCAGGGAGGTGGTGGAGCCCCTATCCCTGGAGGTGTTCAAGAGGCGTCTGGATGTGGCGCTGGGTGCTGTGGGTGAGTGGGGATGGAGGTGGGGGTTGGACTGGGTGAGCTTGAAGGTCTCTTCCAACCTTGATGGTTCTATGAAAGCCCCAGTGTGCTGTGATACAGCAGCTCAGGCATTAGGAACGGGTCCCCTGGTCTGAGTTGTTGATATTCCATTTGCTGCATATTTTGGTGTGAAAGCCTGGGCTTGAGTGCAGGCTGTGTCCAGGATGCTGCTGTTCTGCAGAAGGGGTGTGACAGCCTGCAAAACCCCGACACTGCTGCCTGCAACGCAGACGTGGCCACGTCTGGATCTCCCTGCAATCCCATCCTCTCAAAATAGTAGGGAAATTCTACCCAAGGCTGACCCTTAGTTTTCAGTGCTGTTAATGGTGCTGATTAGAGGTGAGCTCAGTGGTGAGTTTGATTAATGCTTCCCATGATTTAGTCACAGATGAGGCTCTGAGCTTTGCAGGTATTGAGCTACAGGTCTCCGTTATCAGCAGCGACATAGATTTCCTTAAAATAGTTTTTTTTAGTTTTGAGCAACAGATGTTACCTAGTTTGGAAGAATTCTTTAAGTTACTATAAAAGTAGAGTTACTGCGAAATGTTGGAGTCCTCCCAGGCAGTGTCCCTGTCAGCAAGTTTAGCTGACTCTGCTCAAAAGCCCTGTTAGTGTGAAAACTTGATAATCCTTAGGGAAGGAATTGATTATTTTAAGATCCATAGCTTTGGAAAGAAAGAGGCTTTCATAGATATATTTCTCCTAGAAATTGGCAAGCAGGTGGGAAGATGAGAGAATGGAAATTACAGGAGGAATTGAACAGTGTGGAAAGGGAGTTGTTAGGAAAAGTAGTTCAATACTATCCCCCCCCCACTCCTCCCTGCACTCCTTCAATTTATGTTTTGTCTTTACCAGGCACTAATCAGTTTCATTAACACATATATTTATATTTCTGAAGGACTATCCTTAAAGACAGCAGATTTTTTCGCTACTTGCACACGGCTGTGATAATGAGTGGAACCATGCTGGTGTTTGGAGGAAACACCCACAATGACACTTCCATGAGCCACGGAGCAAAGTGCTTTTCTTCAGATTTTATGGCCTATGATATCGGTAAGTTCTTGCAGAAATAATAATAATAATAATAACAATAATAATAATAATAAAAATAATAATAAAAAACTTCTTGCATAGTCAAAAAGAGCTGTCGTCAAGAAGACTTAATTTACATGCTGGGTATATTATACCAAATGCTGCTAAGCATCACTGCAGAAGAATGTGTAATCAGGAGAGGCTCATTTAGCTTGCTAAACATTACCAAGCAAATGAGCTTGTGCAGTGATTTCTAGGCAAATACAACAGCAGTTATTTGGTCAACAGCTTATACACAACCGTGGGCATTAAAAATTATTCCTTAAACAGAAAGCATATTGTTCCATCATCCCAGCCATAAAGCTATCCTGCTATTTTGAGTGTGTTTTAATCTGTGGTTTATCAAAAATAGAGGCTGTTAGGACTGTTATAAGCACTGGCCCCTGCTGAAGCTTAACTTGTACATTGCTCTCGTTTGAACTGTAAGCTGGTGGACTTGTTTGGCTGTGCTGTTTGTAATGTCTGTTTCTATGTATGCTTTATAGGCATAAATATCCCCATAAGCACTATTTCACAACAAAGCCAAGCGATTAGATTTTATTTGGAAGGATTTGGTTTCAATAGAATAGCCAGAAGAGGGCAGCATTTATTTGTGAATTCGAAGTCCAGGTACGATGCATTGAAGAGGAGAAATGATATGAAAGAAGGTGCATGCACATCCAAATAATTCACCCTGGAGGAAAACACCATTCTGTACTTGTAGCAGATTCTGCCTTCTGCTCTCAGAATTCCTTAAATGTGGGCTCTCGTGACCGATTCCCTGAAATAATCATGTAAACCTGAATTCTCACTGAGATGGCACTCCTGGTTTGTGAAAGAAAGGTACAAGTGAATGGATTGTTTTCAGCAGCACGGGTTGGCATCCTTGTCCCATTTTGCTGTTACAGAGTTTATTCCCTTCTGCTTCCTGTGATTTCAAGTCACACTCGTATGGAATCTATTGTATTCTCCTAATTAGCTTTAATTTGAGATTTTCCTGGAAGAATCAGGAGGAGGCATTTTGACAGTCACAGACAGTGATTTAGGTGTTTTTAAACTTTGATAGCAACACTGATATTTTTTCTTGCTGCATTTTACTTCTTCCCCGATCAATTATTAGTTGTAAAACACAAACTGCCTGAATTTGACAAAATACACCACTAATTATGTTCATTTTGATTCAGTTTAGTTAGCAGGCAGGTTACTGTTACATGAACTAAGTAAACAAACCACAGGCATGGAGTGTAGTGAGGACATCTCTTCTCTTTTTGTGTGTGTACCATAGACAGATGTCACCCAGATGTGTGCTGAGATTCTCTGGAGGTTTAGCAGATTTAGGTAGATCTGAGAATGCATTAGT
The DNA here is from genome assembly GCA_013398125.1 of Aegotheles bennettii. Classification (NCBI taxonomy): domain Eukaryota; kingdom Metazoa; phylum Chordata; class Aves; order Caprimulgiformes; family Aegothelidae; genus Aegotheles; species Aegotheles bennettii. The sequence continues at coordinate 64,672 of VZRW01010548.1, forward strand.
GCTTCTCATCCTTTTATTTCCCACTTGACCATGTTGGGCTTTATTCACTCCAAATTGTCCAGGTAATGGCCAGTTTTGGAAGGTGCTGGGATAGCAATCCAGCTGTCTGTGTGTGTGTTTTCTTGTTGCTTTCAGGACAAGCTGTTGCATTGTGTTGGCGTTCAGGCTGGCTGAGCACTTGGGTAGAGCAGTCTGACAGTGTTTTCTTTACATTTGCACACTGCAATGACTAGTTAGCACTTCTTTTCCCCAAAATTGGTCTCTCTGGCTTCTACAGAAGAGTTTCGTGCTCTGCAGCAGTTTTGTCTCAAAGGACAAAGCCTCACTTGAATGCTCTCCCTCCTCTCAATGATTCATAGCAGCAAAGGAGCCACGTGTGAGCTTACTTTGGTTACTACGGTTTAAGAAACCATTCTTATTAATTTCTAAAAAGTTTTAACTTTGTTTTTTTAAAAATCAGCATGAAATGTTCATGTAAAGGCTCTACTCCTATAACAATCTTTTCTCCCCACAGGAGAGAAATGAAAACTCTTTTATTTGCCCCATCAAAAATCCAGTTACATAGAAATCCAGTTACATAGAAAGAGGCTGGATGTTTTCATAGCGTGTGTGTTCTATCTGATTAGTATATTTAATAAATTCTGTGCATTGTAAGTTTTAGGTTTCACTCAAGTCAGAAGTCAGGAAGGAGAAAATTCTGTGTATTTTCAGAATCGTTCATTTTTCCCAATACTTGATCTTCGGTTAAAGATGGGAAAGAAGCTTAGAGAGCAAAACATTCCTGGCCTTCTATTAATCTGGAAAAATATGTTTCTTGGCCTCACATAACTCACAACTTGCTGGGTAAAAAATTGCAAATTGCTGTCCAATTTTGCTGAAGTCTCCTGTTAAAAATTGGAACCGTGCATGCTTGTCTCAGGAGTGATGCTGGGCTAGGTTGAGTTCTTTGAAAATCGAGCAAATGACATTTAAAAATAAACTTCAAAGCCACGATTCATCAAAGTATTAAATCTAACCAACTGGGTCCTGTGTCTTTTATTTATCAGCACTCTTGAACACAAGTTTCTGTTGGAGCAGAGAGTAGGATCAGTTGTCTTACCCAACAACTATCCAATTAAATTAGGTGAAGAATTAATAAGGTGTTTTTTCTGTTCTCTCTCTGTTTATTTACCTACTGGTTTGGGTTTGTGAACCTTTTTTTTTTCAGGGGTTCTGTCTGTGGCCCAGGAGTTTTATCTTGTATTAAAGATTCTGCAAGTATTTGAGGGCTCTGTATTTATTTACAGCAGATTGACTTTTCAGTCTTAATTGCATGAATTGCATATGACTGGCTCTGGGACATTAGCCCCAAGGTGATTCCGTTCCCTTTTTGAGGCTTGAGTTATATGAATTGGACTGACTTTTCCTGCTTTTGTTCCTTTGATTGCTCAGTGGGATATATGTTTCTTAGGTTGTTTTTTTCATGCTGCCTAAAGGAGGAAATTACCTGCGAAACCGAGTAAAAAATGAAGCAGAACTTATAAATGTTATGCTAATAGAAAAAGATGGAATAATCTCACATTATATTAAAAGAGAAAAACAACCACAAATCCTTAAGCTATGTTGAGTGAAAAATATTTTTAAAAACATGGATATCTACCCTCTAGGAGCATAATTGCAATAGGGAGAAGAAAAAAGATAAGTCTCTGTTCTCAGTGATACTGGTTTGGGGCAAAACTGCAAATAATTCACATATAAACAGATAAGGATTGAACTTGTTACACAGTGAAAAATTCCACTAGTAAAGGAGAAAAAACAACTCAAGCCACTGCCATTTAATGAGACATGATTGCCAGAAAGTTAATAACCTCTTCTGCCTCTGGAGAGGGACCTTTTGCAAGGGTGTGTAGTGATAGAACAAGGGGGAATGGGTTCAAACTAAAGGAAGGTAGATTTAGACTGGATATTGGGAAGAAGGTCTTTACTGTGTGGATGGTGAGACACTGGAACAGATGACCCAGGGAGGTTGTGGCTGCCTCTGCCTGGCCGTGTTGAAGGCCAGGTTGGATGGGGCTTGGAGCACCCTGGTGTGGTGGGAGGTGTCCCTGCCCATGGCAGGGGGTGGCACTGGATGAGCTTTAAGGTCCCTTCCAACTCAAATCATTCCATGATTCTATGATTCAACACAATGCCCTGAAACTTTCCTTTTTCATGAGCTGTTTAGATGATGGAGCAGAGCCATTACATCCTTCCTTTCCCTTTTTGTAATGCCCTGGTAGCTGGGGTGAAGACTGAGTCTTAAATCTTGGAAAAGGAGATAATGCAGTGCTTTTGTAAACTGTCCTGTTTCGCTCAGGATTTGCATTTTGGTGGTGGGTGGAATGGTTATTAAATAGTTATTAAAGTACTTTGGGATCCTTCAGGAAGAAATGTGCTATGTAAGTTGTGTCCTTAATGATACTGAGAACCTTCTCTGAAATGAGCTTTCCTTAATTCCAGCCTGTGATCGATGGTCTGTCCTTCCTCGCCCGGGTCTCCATCACGATGTGAATAGGTTTGGACATTCTGCAGTGCTCTACAACAGGTAAAGCTACAAACAACCTGGGGGGTGTTGGGGTTTTTCATCCCTCAGTGAGCTCGTGCACCCGTGTGTGTCAGTGCAGATGTGTGCTGATGCGTGTAAATCAGTAACACTGAGACCAGAGGGTTAAGAGTCTGTTGTAAACCTCTCAAAATTCTCAGATCTTCACTCTTGTAAAGTCTTCAGCCTTTTTCACTAAACTAAACTAAACTAAACTAAACTAAACTAAACTCTCTCAGCTCGCTTAGTTATTTCAAAAATTTGATTTTTTTTCATATTTCTATCCCCTTTTCTTATTTGTATATATATTTCTATTTCTTACTTATTTCCTATATTCATTTATTTCATATTTCTATTCCTTATTTAGCTGCACTGACATCTTTTCTCTCCGAATCATATTTTCCCCTACGGTTGCTAAGTTTGTCCATGTTTCAGTTTATATAGTTTATCCTGTGTGGCTCCTCTTTACCATTCACAGGCTGTACAGTATTTAGGTGAAATTATAGGTGAGTTTTCTGCTGTTAAGCATTATATCTCTGTAATAGTGCTCTCAGGTGAACCTCTGTTATTATGTTTGAGTCTGCAGAACTGAGTTTGAGAGATGCTTCTTAGGAGTCTTTCATTTTGATGCCTTTATCCTTTTGAGGATACTTCCTGTAAATCAGTAACATTATTGAAAGCTCAGTTTAAGCCAGGCAGATGACTGTCACTGCCTTGGAAAGGAAAGTGTGCTCCTAGATAGCCTTTTTGTCTCAAAATCTCACTCACTATCTATTTGTTTCAGCTGATACTGAATACCAGCTATGTGTTTGCTCCCATGAAGGACAGTTAAGCCTATGCATTAGTTCTTTCCTAAACTGGGATGAAAATCTTATTAAAAATATTTATTATTCAACCAAAACTTCTATTCAGTAGTGTTGACTCTTCACTGTCCTATTAAATGTACGTTTACAAACGTGGATGCACAGGGTGGTTTTGATAACTAATGAAATTTTATGTCTTGCCTAAAGCAGTTGTGATACTGAGGAAGGTTTAAAAAATCATCTTTCCTCCCCCTAGAAAAATATTATTATGTTTTGGGGGTTTTTTTTCAGTCGACACAAGGACTCTTTGCTCATTGCCAACAGCCATGAAAATAACTGTGGTTTTGTCACAGCAGAGTAGCAAGATGTGACAAGGCTGAATTGTTTTGTCACAGTTTCTGGATGCTGATTTAATGCCATGATACCCTGAGTTTTATCCTTCCTCCCAATTTTTATCCTTCCTCCCTCTCTTGCAACTGTTCTTTACAGGGGGATCCCACGTTTCTGCAGCATTTTGTGTGTAGTCACATTGACCAGGTGTCACCCAGAGTTTTGGTTGAAGGAGAAGGTTGGTCCATGACCTTGGAATGGTTTGACTCTGTCTCAACACCCACGTGTTACAGAATCACAGAATCACTTGAGTTGGAAGGGACCTTAAAGGTCCCCTAGTCCAACTCCCCTGCCATGGGCAGGGACGTAGAATCATCAAGGTTGGAAGAGACCTTCAGAATCATCCAGTCCAACTCCTACTTACATCACCACCAACCCACATCACCCAGTGCCACATCCAGACACCTCTTGAACACCTCTAGGGACGGTGACTCCACCACCTCCCTGGGCAACCCATTCCCACCCCCAATCACCCTCACAGGGAAGAAATTTTTCCTAATGTCCAATGTGTTGAGACTCCCTGGCTTCTCTGAAACAGTGGAACTTGACTGACCTTTTCTTTAGTGCCTTCCTTAACCAAGAGCCATTTATTTGGATTTATACATATGGGAATGTAATAAAATGCCTTGCTCACCCCTTGAATCACACTGACTTGCAGCAGTGCATGGTCTGTAAACACAGTCACAAGTATTTCTCTCTTTTCTATCTTTTCTCTAGCACCATGTATGTGTTTGGAGGCTTCAACAGCCTGCTCCTGAGTGACATCCTGAAGTACACACCTGAGAGATGTGAAGCTTTTGACAATGAAACAGCCTGTGTGAGAGCAGGTCCTGGCGTGCGGTGTGTGTGGGCTGCCAGCCCTCCTCGCTGCATCCCCTGGGAAATGGCAACAGTAGAGCAGCAGCAAAAGGTCTTTGAGGACTGTCCTCCCAAGCCAGGTATGTGTCACGTTCTTTCCCTTTACAAAAGTTGTGTAGGGTCTTTTTCTTTTCCAGATTCTGTATTGTTATCAAATTTAAGATGGGAGGGCTCTAGTTCTGCATCCATACGTGCCGTTGGGAGACCTTCCTGTGACCAAGTGACTGCAGTGGCTTGGAGATGTTTCCACCTCTCCTTCCCCCTGAAGCTGCTTGCTCATTAGATTTATTTTTTTTCCTACTGCACTGCTTGTACTTAATTTTCTATCCCAAACAGACCTCAATTGGTCAGGAATCAGACCTGGACTGTTGCTCTGTAGGTGTCTGCTCCAAGAACCGACCATGTGAGAGCCAGCAATTCTCTGATGAGCACCATGGGCCATGGGAGGGGAATCTGGATCCTGTGGTGTTAACCCTGTGCTCTTCAAGAGAGACAACAGGAAGAGTGTTTAAGAAAAGTTACTTTATTTCTCCTTCTCCAGCATTACATGGATAGGGGCATACAAAAAGAACAGAATCACAGAATCCTAGGGGTTGGAAGGGACCTCGAGAGATCATCTAGTCCAACCCCCCTGCCAGAGCAGGGGCACCTAGAATACATAGACCATTTGTTTTAAGGTCTGATTCCTGTGTTCTGTGTTTTTAAAACAACTTTTCAGTGCTTTATCTCAATGCATTTGTTGCTCTGAATTGAATTATATGAACCTTGATTCTGTAATAGATAGCAGCCTTTAATTATTTAAAAGAAATTGATGTAAAGGGACATTGCTTTGATGGGCTTTCAACATCCAATAAATTCTGTCAAAACACGGGCGATCAGCAATTGGAAAGATGAAGTGGAAAGTTGAAGCTTTGCATGAAAATGCTCCATGTAATTGGGGGCCAGGCTTACAGCACAATGGGCTGTGGTGGGAGATTTTCACCGTCCTTGTGAAGTGTGCTCTGGCATCATTTGCATGGGCATTGACTGAACATGTGTGCTCTTCCATGTCTTGGTGCATTTTCTGGTGGGTTTTATGGCTCCTTAGGCACTAAAAATGATTGATGCTGCCAATGAATGCAAGTGTTTCTATTGCTTCAATCAGGGGAAAGATCTGATTTACTAAGTAGTCGATAACGGGAAATCTACAGGCACTGCTGTTGGGTTGTATCTTTTGCTGTATATAATCAAGTTCTTGGAGCTCTGTCAGGAAATGCCTGTTTTTGGTCATGCAGGTTTTTTTCTTTAATAGTTGTAGACAATGAAAAATGTGATCAGATTACAGACTGCTATAGCTGTACAGCAAACACAAACAACTGTCAATGGTGCACTGACCAGTGTGTCTCAATGCAGAACAACTGCACAGAGGAACAGGTAAAGGCTCTCTAATCCTTCTGTAGTTTAAATTTAGCCTTTGAAATATCAAATGTTCAGATGCCTTCATCTGTCAGTGTTGTGACCCCTGTTGTTTCATTATTTCTAGCTCTGAGCTGAAAACTAATTCAAGCCTGTTAGCAAGTTGGTCCAAGGGCTTTTCATGGGGCTCTGCACTTAATTTAGGAGCATGGCTAAGGGCAGGGGAAGAGGGGGTGTGATTATTTATTAAGGCACATGTAGCCATTTGGTTTTGCTGTCAATAGACCCTTCCCTAGAAAAAAAAACCCTGACCCTTTTGTAAAAGCTCTAATAAGAAAAATGTGTCAGATGGTGGCCTGGGGGAATAATGAATGTATAGGCTCTGTCCAGTGTCACAGCTTCTGCATAAATAAGTTGCTTTTTGGTCTGAACTGTGTTAGTTGTGGCTGTTATAAACTGCCATTGGCAGGCTGAGAAAAAGCCTGATATGTTCTATTTATTTTAGGTTCCTATTGCTCTGTATGCTAATTGTCCTAAGGATAACCCTGCCTATTACTGTAACAAAAAAACGAGTTGTAAAAGTTGTGCCATGGATCAAAACTGTCAATGGGAACCTAGGAATCAGGAGTGCATTGCTTTACCAGGTAGGTATTGCTTTGTGGAAAAAAAACCAAACCAAATTTACCCAGTTCAAAAGATGTTGGTTTTTTTTTTTTTTGGGGGGGGGGGGTTTCTTTTGGGCTTTAGGGGTTTGTTTATTTATTTATTGATTGATTGATTGTTTTAATCCCCAAATCTGTAATCTTTTAATGCTAAACTGGAGTAAATAATGTTGTTTAATCATACCAGCTTTGAAGCTTTGATATGAAACTTCAGTAAATTCAGAAAGTCTGATGGAATATTTTTCAGACTCGGTTGTCTGAAGAGGGGAGTGATCATTTGTATAATTATCAGGCTGTATTTCATCTCTCTCTTTTCATTTGATAAAAGCAGTACTGTTAATATAATAGGCTTCTGCAAGATATTGGATTTAATAATGCATGCTATTTAACTTTAGAAACTAGACTTGTGCAAAAGCATAATGGCATATGCTGGATGAATTAGACAAATAACACCTAAGGTGTGTAAGGAAAATTCTCTTATTAGAGTGTTTCCAGTGGGAGCTCGTAGGAGTTAGTTATTAGTCCCCCTGTAGTAACATTTATTTTTTTTCCCAGTGACTGGGAGAGAAATGTGGCATCTTCAGTGATTAACATCTGCAGTTAATAAAATAGAGAGAAAGGGAAGAAGTCAACACAGACAGGACCTTTTAATGGGCATGGAAAGCCTTCCCCTAGTAACTCTGATAGGTCTGGATGTGTCCAGGTCTGGCATTTGCTAGTCTGGAAGAGTGGAAAAAATGAAGAGACTTCAGACAAGAGCCATGAGAGCAAGAAAAACATCTTCTAATGAGATGGATTTATCCAGCTTGGTCTGTTGAATTTGTTGTAGAAAAGGGGGTGTGTGAAAAGCCCATCTGAAGAATTGACACTTGGGAGCTTTTCAGCCTGTTAGCTAAATCTGAACCAAGACATTGGAGCTAGACATCAGGTCTGCAGAAATTCACACTGAGAAGGTCCATCGGGGTTTTTTGTGAGGGTAATTATGAATGAGGGAAATAATTAACCAGAAAGTATAAGGAGTTCTTGCTGTGCTCCGGATGAAAGAGGGATTAATCCTGGAAGTTTGGTGCTGTGGATGAGATTAGTACAACAGCCCTCTTCTGTCAAAAGGTATCCTAACACCTGTGGGTGAACAAGTGGCTTTAAGCCTTCAGCAAAATACTCATTTGCTTTCCTTTGCTCTTTCTTCTGTGATTATTTTACTAGTTGATGTTGTAATAAGTGCTTTGACTACCTACTGCAGATAAATGCTGATGTTGTGCTTTTCCTCCGGTGTTACTACACACAGATACTTCTGAGTCGTGCTGGGTTGGGATGGAGCTGCAGGTTTTGTTTTGATGGAAGGGCTCTTTCACTTCTTTGAACGTTGTGAAGGTCACTTGCATCACTTTGCTTTCTTTTCTTCCACCCCCAGAAAACATCTGCGGAACCAACTGGCATTTGGTTGGCAACTCCTGCTTGAAAATCACAAATGCAAAGGAGAACTACGATCATGCCAAGCTGTCCTGCAGATCCAACGGTGCTTCCCTGGCTTCCCTCACGACCCAGAAAAAGGTGGAATTTGTTCTAAAGGAGCTGCAAAAGGTGCAGTCCTCGGTGAGTGCTTCTCTTTTATGTCCCCTGAGTAATTAAGCTCTGACTGTGGAAAAGTCCTTGCTGTGGTATTGTGTGCTCTGTACAGAACAGACACGGCTCTTAACTGAAAAGGACTGATTTTTTCTTTTGAAATTCAACATACCCTATGGGTGCTTTTGAACTGAAATTGCAGAGAATGTAAATGGGAAAGATAAATATAAACATGCACGGTGCCTCAAAGGGATCGCTTGCTATAATGAAATCACACATGGATTTCTCTTGTGGGATACATGACTGCAGCAGGAGTCCTCTCGTGACTTGTACACAACATTTCACAAATAAAGGTCCCTTTGGGGCACCAGAGGTGTTTAATGTAAAGCATTTCAAGTTATTTATTCCGCTCAGAGAAGTGGCTGTTTAAAATGTCGGCTTCTTGCTCTGTGGAGCTGCTTGGCTTATTTGGAGTTATTTATATTTGATTTGATGGCAGGTGCTTTTCAGTCAGAGACGGCGAGGGGTGAATTGGAATCTGTCCCTCTTCATGCACCAATAAAATAAATACATGATTTTTGTTTCCAGTCCCTGGCAGAAGCATTCAGGGCAGGTTGTGTAGGTGGTGCTAAAGCCCTAACAAAGAACGATGCTGTGCAGCTTTGCTGAAATCCTGCTTTGGGCTGCAGAGCTGTTGTGACTCGACGGCACATCAGGGCACATCTTGGGTCCTAAAGGCCACTGTGGGCAGGGCTGGCAGTCAGGAAAAGCTTTATAGGGGAACAATAAGACTGGAGGCAGCAGGATTGCTGCTTCTCAGAGGAGGACGTGCTTCAGTACTGAAGAGAAATATTCCCCTGTTGAAATGAGAACATTCCCTGCTTCAATTCCCTTTGTAATTTTTAAGTGGTGTTTCAACAATTATGGGGTTTTAGAGGGGATTCAATTTAGCCAAGAAAAGGTAAGGTGCAATTCAGATTGTTAAATCTTTTGTAAAGAGAGGAAACTGAGCCTGGGATGTTGTAAAACTACGTGGTTTGAACAGCTCCAGGTGTTTCTGGATATCCCAGTGGTTAAGCGTAGTGTAAATGCCTAAAGACACATGGAAACCCTTCCCTAATAGTGCTTGAACCCTTCTGCTGGGGAGGAAAAAATGTTGATTTATGGGTTTTTTTAAAATCTCCAGTATCATTTAAAAAGTGAGCCTTAGGAATCTAAAGAAACTATTAGCCCTATTGGATGGATATTAGTATTAAGTGCTCATAGTGTGGGAAAACACCTCTGCTAAGAAGCCAGCCTTACCTGGCACTTGAATTTTTGCCATTCAGTGGCGTGCTGGTGCTGTGCTGGAGCAGGCTGTGCTTTGCAGTTACTCCTTTTTTTTTAAGCAAGCTAGGTATAGGTGTTTTGTAATAACAGAAAAACCTGCTGGTGTTGGCACATAGTGCTGTGTAACCCTGTTGCTGTGAGAACTTGAAGCTCGAAGGTTTAAGAGCGCATAAAATCAGTTGGAAGTAGGTGATGGTTATATGTAGCAGTAAGGGAAGATGTATGGTCTAAAGCTTTCCTAAGACAGCTGTGCTAAAGTGTTTTGATGGAGAAAAGATTTTAACAGTAAAATAACATATTGTACCAATACAGTCAAAATGCCTCTCCCCAAAATACAAGCGTGCCAAAAAAAAAATAAATTGCTGGTAGAAATAGTTGTGTTATGGGTTCTTCATATTGAGAATTTTATTGCCAGCAATACAAACTTAGATTTGACCTGCTCTGTCTCTCCACCCCTCTGTACATACACGCTCTTAAACAGCAGAGGTCTTCTAGGCAGACTGTAGAGTAGGTAGATTTAAATTTAAATCATATAGGGGGATCATATAATTTTCTTCCTCACGTCAAGCTGTAGCTCCAGGATTTTTTTTCCTGTGTCTAGCCATTTATAGGAGTTACAAACACATAAAGAGCAACTTGTGTGAATCTCTGGCTTGTTCTCCTCCTGGATTTCTCTTCCTCTGACATTTAATTCTGATAGCACTCAAGAACAATTATTTCCCTTATTACATTTTTGCAACATGAAACCCGGCAAAGTTGTTGTGATCATGATATGGTGATGTGTATTTTCTTTAAACACCTAAGGTAATAAAACTGGGTATTAAATCTACCATTTTCCTTTATTTCCAGCCCAAAACATTGACTCCATGGGTTGGCCTGAGGAAAATCAACGTATCCTATTGGTGCTGGGAAGACATGTCTCCCTTCACCAACACCCTCCTCAAGTGGCTTCCCGACGAGCCGAGCGACGCCGGCTTTTGTGGTTATTTAGCTGAGCCTTCCCAGCAGGGACTGAAGGCAGCAACGTGCATCAACGAGGTCAATGGCAGTGTCTGTGAAAGGCCAGGTAACAATATCAGACTCGGGTGTCTCATGGGGAGTAGGTTGGCTAATGAATATTTCCATTTCCTAGAGAGTAAAGCAGAAACCATTTGTTCCATTTAAAATTATCGACATCAAACTTTGCCAAAGAAAAGTAGTGCTGAAAAAGTGTCGCCTGGAGTTATCTCATACAGCAGTTGGAGATTTTAAAAATAGCTCTACATATACTCTATTAGCTGTAAAATGCTTGGAGTACATTGTAGTTTAATTATTTTTCCCCCAATTGCATACCTGAATGTGACATTTAGGTTAATTACGGTACGGAGCAATCTCCTGTCTAAAAAAGAATAAAAATACTAAAGGCTGCTTCCCATCGAACTCCCTTTTACCCCCATCCCTGCTCCATAGCCACAGGAGGATTTTATCAGAGTTTGAAATGAATTGGGCAAGACACTTCAGAGATATGGGAACTTTGAAAAAGAAGTGATTTGCTGTTGGGAAAACTCTCCTGGCTCGGTTGGAACTGGGGGTGTCTTTTGAAATGGCTTGGTCTGTTAACTCTCCATGATAGCTGATTATTTCTGAATAACAATTAGTGCCTCTTAAGTTTTAAGAAAGTTGGCTGATTACATAGCATTTCGAAGTAAACCACACCACTTTAAATCATTCTCTGTGGAAGTGCAGGGTGCAGATGATGAGTGTGGGACCTGAACTCAAAATTCTGCCTATTTTAACTTGCAGCACTTTGAGTTGGTTTAAGCTTTAACTTTTAGGGTCTGAGAATAATTACTTGCAACAGATGATAAAGCATTGACTCACACCAGAAACTCCTGAGTTAGTTCTGCTTCCAATGCTCACTTGATGTTTGGAACTGATCAAATAACTCTAAACACATCCCAATGTGGTCACATAAAATGGGGGGTTTCTTCACAACACTTCGGTTGGGAGAACAGCTGAGGAACACATCAACAGACCTACAGGGAGAGAGAAACCACATCCATAACCCCTTTTAAATTGTTTTTAAGATGCATACCTTAAATAGCATTAGCACTTATCAAGGATACATAAAAAGAGAAATGATTTTACAGTTCTTGCTGCATTTTTCATATTCACTGCCGTGCCTCTCCAGCTCTATCCATAGATGAAGTGTTTCGAGTCTCTGAGATTGAACTATTATTCAGCCTGAATAATAGACAGGGCTTTTTACCTTCTGTCTTTCTATCTCGGGGCTTGTTTACCTGTGTTTTTCTGGAAGAAAGCTGACTCTTGCCCTCCTGTCCTCAGCGAACCACAGCGCCAAGCAGTGCCGCACACCCTGCGCCCTGCGCACCGTGTGCGGGGAGTGCACGAGCGGCAGCTCCGAGTGCATGTGGTGCAGCAACATGAAGCAGTGTGTGGACTCCAATGCCTACGTGGCCTCCTTCCCCTACGGGCAGTGCATGGAGTGGTACACCATGAGCAGTTGTCCACGTGAGTAATCGCTTCTGCGTCTTGATGGGTGGGCTGGAGTCTTGTATGTGCTGATGTTTGCTAGCAGAAGTCATTGAGCTCTACACGTTGGTCCAGGGGTTTTCAAAACCAAGAAGTGCCTGACCCCAGGAGCTTCATGTGTGCAGCTCCATCCTGCATCATGCAAAGAATTGGGTCCTGGCAACAAGATCTATCAATTAAACTACGTGGCAGATAGTGAAGGCTTTCAAGTGAGATGGTGAAATCTCCACTGTTTTTTGTCTGATGGAGAAGTATTTATTTAATTATTTGAATTCCCACCCTTCAAATGAATTGTTAGATAATTTCATGTGATTAACTTCTTTTTGCAGCTCTTCTGTATATCTTTTATTCATATATGGAGCCATGTAATTTAATATTAGATTATCTATATCAAATCCCAGTTAGGATTTACGCGACTGTTTTATTCTGAAATATTGTCTGCATATAGCCCACAGTAGGAATTTCTGACTTCCTTTAAATAAATTATTTTCTTTTCCCCTCTTATAGGTAGCTTTGAGCAAACTGTAAAAGATTTATGGTGCTTTGGAATATTGCTTTCTGTTTTCAAACTGTGAGGAAATAGCAGAGAAATTTAAAATCAGTCAAACCATTTTAGATATTAATTTTATTTCTATTGAATTCTTTGGCAGCTGAGTGTGGGCAGGGGAGTCAGGAAAGCCAAAGCTCTTGGGGCAGCAGGGGCAAGGGAGAACCTGTGTTCCCCAGGAGGGAAGTTGGGCAGTTTGAGTTGTTCAGGAACTTTTGGAAGCTGATGAGAATAAACTCAAGTAGCTCACTGTTGTAAAATAAGAGATGGAGAAAAGTAGTCTCAGGTAACTTTCAAACATGAGAGCGTGAACTTCCTGTGTTGCCAGAGGTCAAAAGTTGGAGGAAGCATCAGACAGGAGATGAATGGGCTGGAATAATGGAAAACAGTGTTTTTCTGCAAGTTCTTTTAAAGGCAAATATTGTCAATTTAAATATCAAGATAGAAAGCCTGCTCATCTTAGAACACCAAGAATGTACAAATTTTGTTTTAAGATGGTATTGGGAAAGGAATAGAAAAACTTTCCTAGATATAAATAGTTTGTCACCCCTGAAATACAATTCCATTTGAGAAAGGAACAGTTAAAGGGTGGCACTGGTTTTTGCTTGATTTAGTTCATTGCTGGGCCCAGGGGACCTGCAAGTGGCACCGAGCATCTGAAGAAGACAGATTCTATTCTGGATTTGTATTCTGTGTTTTTTGGCTCAGAGAAATACCTGAAATAGTAGTGTGTGATATTGAAACGTGTGGTAAGAAGAGACTCAAAGCAAGTAAACAAACTGATTTTTAGCCTTTGCCTTCGGGTGACTGATTTTATAATCCGAGCCATTGTAAATCAATCAGAGATCTTTTGTAGCTGGGAACATTCACCTCTGCTTTCAATGGGTGGTGTTTGATGGTAAGAAAAACTTTGTTTATTGTGTTGTTTCAAAACTCACTCACTGATTAATTCAACCATTGTGTTAATAGTTTATAGATTGTAGAATAAATAAGCTGGTAGGAATAAATATATATATATATATACACACACGTGTGTTACTGTGGAAATCAGAATAATTATTTACAGAGATGAATACTGAAGGTCACAAAAGACACACAAAGGTTTCCACGTTTGTTGCCACCTGTGTTTTGGGACACTGATTTATTCCACAATTTGATGTTTGTGTTTATAGCTGAAAACTGTTCAGGCTACTGCACGTGTGCTCACTGTTTGGAGCAGCCTGGCTGTGGCTGGTGCACTGATCCGAGCAACACTGGCAAAGGGAAGTGCATCGAAGGCTCCTATAGAGGTCCTGTCAAGATGCCAACCCCATCCACAACAGGGAAACACAGCTTGGAGCCCGTCCTTAATGTCAGCATGTGTGCTGTGGAGAACAACTATAACTGGTCCTTTATTCAGTGCCCAGGTAAACGAGCAACGTTTAATTGTTCAAACATTTCACCGGTAGCAAGGGGAGAGGAGAGTTTTTAAGACTGTACTGATGTCTGTGTTGAGGGTTGTGACTGAGTTGTCCCTGTTGAGGGGGGGAAGAAAAGAGAGTGAAAGACAAATGAGGGAGGGAAGAAAAGAGTGAAAGACAAATGAGGAATAGGATTTTGAGGTGGAAGGGATTCTGTAGGTATCTGCAGGTGAGCCACGGAGGTTTGCTGCATGAAGACTTAGCTATGCATTACTCTACAGAAACCTTTCCTTTCCCTACAAACCTTTAACTTCCATTTATTTAGTTCGTTTACTGTTGTTTGAAAACAAGGCAATTCTTTCTTTGAAGGTTGATTTAACTGTTAGTAATGCTCAGGGTTATTCTGAAATAATGTTTTTGACACCAAACATAGAATAAAATTACTTGGACTGCTGCTACACCCTTCCCTCCCCGTTCCTCCTTGTGCCACCTGCCTCCAGTTCTGTCTTCCCAATATGCATGTAATGTTTTGGAGTTCAGTTTTCTGGGTGTTGTTTTAAATTTCAGGTTCTCAGTATGCACTTCTCTTTGTGGTCAGTTGTCACTAGCAGGACTGCAAGGACCTCTTAGGAAAGTGCATGAAATGGTTTCGTTCAGCCCCCGCAGACTTTCGAGGCTGTTTGAAGCACCGTGTTTGAGCACAAATACTCATTCTTTTCTGTTTCCTTCAGCCTGCCAGTGTAATGGGCACAGCAAGTGTGTAAATGAAAGCATCTGTGAGAAGTGTGAAAATCTGACAACTGGCAAACACTGTGAAACTTGCATCTCGGGCTTCTACGGTGATCCTACTAATGGAGGAACTTGCCAGCGTAAGTGATGCCTTAAATCTTCCTGCACTGAAGTATTTTGATGTTTTTTCACCCTTTACTCATCCCTCTGCTATCTTAACTGAGATTATATCCTGATAATGCATTATTTTCTTTCCAGCAAACAAGGCACAATCCTTGTTTCTTCAAATCAAAGATAAGGAAACGGCTCTGTGCAATTCTTTGGCTCTCATTGCACAAGAGAAAGATGATTTTTTGCCCTCCTTTGGAAAGTTTAGATGACCACAGTGAAAAATGTGTGCATTTTAGTGTTTGGTGATCCTGATTTGAAAAGAAACCATGTTAATCCCAATGTCTTGAGCAAATTTCTGCTTATCTAAATCCCACCTTTTATTAGATTTGGTTAATGTGTTGTGTGCTTATTGTTTAATTGTCTGCCTCATAAAAGGCTTGCCATATTTCACTGAGTAGTTGGCTGGATTTCAGTGGAGGATTAGGTGATCCTTGTTAAAACTGCATTTTGAGTTTGTAAAGTGCTTTGGGACTCTCCAACACAAAGAATATTTTTTGGTTGTGCAAGATCCAGTAAACAAACTGGGGGAAAAATACAGGCAATACTGAGAAGTGGACATGTAAGACTGGAAGTTTTGACCTTGAGCCTTGCAACATTATTCTGAATTATTGCAAATTTTGTCATGTAGCATGGGGAGACCAGTTGTAAACCAGAATCCAAATGGGATAGGTGATATGCAGACATAAGGGAAAATGCTTCTTTGTCCTTTAATGGAATATATTTAGGTGGAGTGATCGAAAAGGTAGAGCAGAAATAACATTGTTTGATGTCAGAGTAGTATCACTACTTCCATGAAATGTGCATGGGTGGTTTGTAGGCATCATGGAAGAAATAAGTGAAGGTGATTAATGAGAGGACATTGAAGACTTTGAGTTGCTTCTTCCAAGTGTGGAATCAATCCAGTAGGAAATGGGTGGAAATTAATTTAGTATCTTTACTGGAAGTAGCATCGACCTTTTAAATGGAGATGAGAGTCTGTAGCTGGAGCATCAATGTCCTGTTTTTGTATGAGGAATGGCTGGGGGAGCTGGGGGTGTTCAACCTGGAGAAGAGGAGGCTCAGGGGGGACCTCATGGCTCTCTACAGCTCCCTGAGAGGAGGTTGGGGTGAGGGGGGGGTCGGTCTCTTCTGCCGTGCCCACAGGGAAAGGACGAGAGGAAACGGCTTTAAATTGCAGCAGGGGAGATTCAGGTTGGACATCAGGGACAATTCCTTCCCTGTGAGGGTGATTGGGTGTGGGAATGGGTTGTCCAGGGAGGTGGTGGAGTCCCCGTCCCTGGGGGTGTTCAAGAGGTGTCTGGATGTGGCGCTGGGTGCTGTGGGTGAGTGGGGGTGGAGGTGGGGGTTGGACTGGATGAGCTTGGAGGTCTCTTCCAACCTCGATGATTCTGTGATTCTATAGCAAGAGCAAGTAGGTGATGTTTGAGGCTGTGAAGAAGAACCTCCCAACAGACAGATTGAAGGTGAAAAGGTCAGAGACAGGGACAAGGCTGCCTTACTCAGAGAAAAGAGTGTTGTAGTAACTGGGACATGAAATTACAACAGACAGCACGGGTACAGAGGAGAAGGTGCATCTCTGACACTTGATTTCCGAGCATTATCTGCGAGATTAAACACCACTGATATTCTTCAACTCGTTTCTCGTGAAGATAATGTGAAGTGCAGGAATGAATAAATTGAGACCGAGTTGGCCTGAGAAGATGAGTAATTCTACTGTGAGCATTCAGGTTTAATCATTGGATCACAAGATGCCTTTTGCTGTTTGTTGCTTTCCTCTGGTTTTGGAAATTGAGGATAAGTTACCTTGGGCTGCTTCACGTGAGGATTGTCCGAGAATAGTTTGTTGTTGAGATAATGAATGATAGACTAAAGTCATCCAGATGCCTGAAAAAGAAATTAGAAAATGTGCTGAGAGACTGTGGAGCAGTGTTCATTTGTTATCTGATGGAGCTAGTAGCTCACGTCAAAAGTGCTTTGCTCTCGAGTGCTTTGGACCCAGGTTTTTAATTTGCTGTGATTTAACACTATTTGTGGTGGAGGGAAAGGGATGAGGGAAGCAGGAAGCTGAACAGAAGGACCAAGGTGGATCAGAAGAGGGAAAGCAAGAAGAAATTACCCTGTCTGATGCAGCCAGAGCGGCTGCTGGCCATTACTGGTTTTTACTCAGCAAAAAGGTTTCCAGAGGGGAATTCTTCAGATATAAATTGGTTGATGGGCAGCAGAGCCAACTCCTGCCTTTTCCCTCCTTTGAGCCACGGTCCTTCCTTCCTTTCCCATTAGTTATTTGCTGATTTCAGTCTTCTCATGCATGCATGTGCAATGTTGTGTTCAGAACCTGTGGTCACAGCCATGCTGGACATGGTTGTGGGCACACATCCATCCTGATGCACGAGCATCACTTAGTGCCCAGTGTGATCCTTCAACGTGCAGATCTGCAACGTTAGACCATAAATATCCTCGGGATGGCAAATATTCAGTGCTGGAAAAAGAGGAAGAGGAGACTGAGAGGAGACCTTATTGCCCTCTACAACTACCTAAAGGGAGGTTGCAGTGAGGGTGGTGTTGGTCTCTTCTCCCCAATTGCTGATGGCAGGACGAGAGGAAATGGCCTCAAGTTCCATCAGGGGAAGTTTAGGTTGGAGATTGGGAAGAAGTTCTTTACTGGGAGGGTGGTTGGGCACTGGCATGGGCTGCCCAGGGAGGTGGTGGAGTCACCGTCCCTGGGGGTGTTCAACAAACGGGTTGATGAGGCACTTGAGGCCATGGTCTGATGGTCTGATGGTCAGGGATATGATGGGATAAAGGTTGGACTTGATGACCCTGGAGGTCCCTTCCAACCATAATGATTCTATGATTCTATGGAAAAAACCATTAGTGTTTGGTATTTCCCATTCTGCTGAGCCATCAGGAGTCTGAGCAACACTATTGGGATTTTGGTTAATTTTGAACAGGTAAGACTATGAAGAACTGGAAGTGGTAGTGATGGGGTTCAAAAGCTAGAGGGGAAGAAGAGGAGTAGATGGCATAGGATGCCTTTTCCTGCTGCTCTGTGCTGCCAGGGCAGGTGAATATTGCTGTATCACTTGTGTTAAACATTTCATTTATTATTTATTATTTATTATTTTATTTACTATTTCTCTAAAAGAATTGTTTGCATATCTCCACAGGCACTGGAGCTGGGCAGATAATAACTAAGCAGTTGGTAACTCACTCCTCAGCAGTTACTTTCAGGAGGTGTCCAACGTAGAGCAGTGTTAATCGTGAAGGGCAGGGAATGCAGCACATCAAATGTAAAAATAGCTGCAAGGTGCTTTCTCTGCATTCAGGATTTTTTGAGTTTTCTGATTAAAGTTTCACATGGAAATATGCTGGCAGGAGATAAGGAAGTTATTTGCAAGGGAACGGAAGGCACCATTATGCCTGAAATCAGATTGCTGCTGCGGCAGAGCAGCTGAACACCTCCGTGGGGCGTTTGCTGGTGGCCCACGATGAGCTGGTGGTGCTGTGCTCCTGCCTGTTCCCCTCTCCCAGGGCTGCACCGTGGCCTTGGAGGATGGCTAAAGCACTTTGCATGGAAAAATGGTGCTGGGCAGGTGAATGATGCAGTTGCCACTGGGAAGCTGGACTGTCACAAATGTAGGAAGAAGAGTGGAGATTCCCATGGCCATCTCTGAATGAGTCTTTGACCCATGGGTTGTGAAGAAGGTGAAGGGAAACTTGCTGCGAGGTGGTTCCTCATCAAATTGTTACCATGCTTCACAGTCAAAAAGCCATTTCCAAGAATTTTGGCTTTTTAGTGTCAGAATCTGGATGGAAATGTTCAGTTCCAGACTCCAGCGAGGTTTTCCAGTACATTTTGTCAAGTTGGTTTCCAAACTTCACCAGTTGTCTGGAAAGCTGTGAGAAAATTGCTCTTTGTGCATATTTATTTAATGAATGATCTCCAGTTATGGGGCTCATAGGAAAATGGATAAATAAACAGACTCTGGTGTTTTAAATAGAGGTGTTTGAGTGTTCAGTCTCCTTGCTGTGACTAAGGAGCGAGGTGAGGAAGCATTAATTTTAGCACTCAATGTACTGTGATCTACACCTCAACACCATTAAATTTGAAATTTCTCCTAATTTTTATGTATGTTAGTGTGGAATATTGATTGCATTTCACCTTGCTTGCTTTTTGCAAAGCATAAGGAAGGCATTGCAGGGCATTAAGAATTATTAAGAATTATTTTTTTTAAAGTGCCACTAATGAGAAGTGTGTTTGCCTCACAGGGTACAATTATTTTGTCAAGTCTTCATCCAGTCTACTTGTTTCCACAATAGGCCTTTATGTTTCTTGATAATTTTGTTTCATGTTGCTGCTAGGAAACCACTCATCCACATCTGAGAAGCACAATTAAGTGTCCCTGATACAATATAGCTTCCATTACATGCCACTGTAAAGAGCACATCAAAAGGATTCATAAAACAAGGTCCAAGGTTGTTTATTCAGGATGGGGGACTTTATGTCTAAGAATCTGCTGGTACATCGAGTGGCACATGATTTCATAGAATTATGGACCATAGAATCATGGAATGATTTGGGTTGGAAGGGAACTCAAAGCTCATCCAGTGCCACCCCCTGCCATGGGCAAGGACACCTCCCACCACACCAGGTTGCTCCAAGCTCCATCCAACCTGGCCTTCAACACTGCCAGGCAGGGGCAGCCACAGCTTCTCTGGGCACCCTGGGCCAGGCTCTCACCACCCTCACACCAAACAATTTCTTCCTCCCATCCCATCTCCATCTCCCCTCTGGCACTTGGAACCCGTTCCCCCTCGTCCCATCACTGCCTGCCCTTGGCACCAGTCCCTCTCCAGCTTTCCTGGAGCCCCTTCAGGCACTGGAAGGTGCTCTAAGGTCTCCCTGGAGCCTTCTCTTCTCCAGGCTGAACACCCCCAACTCTCTTAGCCTGTCCCCAGAGCAGAGCTGCTCCAGCCCTGTGAGCATCTCCGTGGCCTCCTCTGGACTCTCTCCAACAGCTCCGTGTCCTTCTTGTGTTGGGGACCCCAGAACTGGACCCGGCACTGCAGGGGGGGGTGTCGGGGTCTCAAGAGAGTGGAATAGAGGGGGACATGTCTTTATTATTTCTAGCAAGCTCAGGGACCACAAATGAGGGATCCTAAAATATATTGGGGCACACCCAAACCACTTACAGCATGGACTTTGTATTCCTGACACTGACTGTTTTATGCTGCAGATACACAGACATTGGTGATAATGACATTATTTTCTCAAAGACCTATTTATTTCTTTAAAAAGCCCTAAAAGCACCACGAGCTTTGCTTTATTTGCAAGATGTCTTCTCAGGAGTTTAGAGTTTAAAATGTCAAGCCTAGAACTATCCCAAATATTGTCTTTTTCTTACCAGTTTTGGTATCCCTGGTGCTAACTAACAACAGGAAAGAAAGTTAAATAAACTTTTGAGGCTAAAAAGCACAGTCTGGTCATGATTTCATACAGAACATCAGTCGTGGAGCCTGCACTCACAATTCTATTTTTGATTGTCTTCAGCATCACAAGGCAACCAAAGAGTACCAACTGGGTTTTCATAGGCACTTTAATTGTTGATGCATCTCAATTTGGCAGCTAAAGGACTTAATTGCTATTAAATCTGTTTTTCTTGCTTGATTCAACACTGCACCTTTTTCCCCTCTCTGCCCAACAGCTTGCAAGTGCAACGGCCACGCGTCTGTCTGCAACACAAATACAGGGAAATGTTTCTGCACCACCAAGGGAATCAAAGGAGATGAGTGTCAACTGTGAGTTCATTTCATTTTGTTATTTGCACGTACCCGTATGGAACCCCTACATTTTTAAATGACTATGTTGATGATGGCTTTGCTCATCAATTCTTGCTACAGTTGACTAATTTCATCAAGGGTGCAGCCAGCCGTGCTTCCCCTGGGGGGGAGGGGGATAACACAACATTATTTCCTGAAGATTTCCTTTGTTAAGAACATTTTAGGTGGGAATTTCACACAGAAGGCATGGGATGAAAAAATAACACCCCCAGCCCCTAAACTAGACATCCCACTTCGTTTATCCCTCAATAGTTTCTTTTTAATTGGTAGATTTTTACTGTTTGTGTGCTCTGATGCTGCTCTGGGGGAGTGTAAATATATCTCAAATAAGACTTTGACATTCAAACGTTTTAATGGAGCAGTTTCAGAGCAACAAATTTGCTGGAGATTTCTCTGTAACATAACAGAAATGTGTTTAGTGGAAATAATTTCATTCCAAATGATTTCATCGCCAGGTTTATTCTTAAAAGGTTCACATGCGTAAATATTTATAGGACTAGATCCTGGAATAGCTATAAATGTAAATGGAAACTTCAGTTTTTGACTGTGCTAATCCAGTTCCATGCACTGTGAAGAGCTAACAAATACATTCCAAGTGGATGCAAAGGTTAACATCCAGAATTTCATGTTTTATTTTTACTGCGTGCTAGTTTGACTTGCAGGGATCATGGAATTTCTTCAGCAGCCCAGTATAGCTCAGACATGCATCTTTTCTTTTTAATTGTGTACCATTATCAGCACAGGTGGTGTTTTCTGATTTTTAGTGACTGGGAATAAACAGAACTGAAAAAAAATATCCATTTATTAAAAAAATATGTATTCTTTTTAGGTGTGAAGTTGAAAACAGGTATCAGGGAAATCCACTCAAAGGAACATGTTACTGTGAGTACTCTTGGGATTTTGTTTGAAGACAGAAAATTTGTTTGAAGTTTAAAATATCTTACTTAAAACTAGTTTTAGTTGCCTCAGCATCTATTTAAAATACAGGGGATTAAGGAAAGGATTAAAAAATAGTTTTAAAAACCTTCAGTTTTCACAAAAGTATTGTTTAAAGAGAATGAAAAGACTCTCCTTGATAAGATCTGTGTGATGATTGGATCTTTTCACAACAAACTCTTGAATGTCTTTCATGTGACTTTGAAAGTAAATCTGCTCTTCTGGAAACTACCCTAAAATATATATTTAATAAGTCAAAACCAAAGCATGTCTTTTAGAAGTTATTTTTTTCTTTGAAAATTCTGTTCCTTGCTAGAATGGGTAAGATTTCAAAATTGCCATGTTTCCTCTGAAGGAAACAGTTGGATTCCCATGCAGTTCAAGAAGATGCTTTGCCAAGATCCAGATTGCTTATTGGAAACTCTCCAGCTTCTATTTGCAAATATTAACAATCAGCACACTGGCAGGGATGGATAGATGTAATCTTAAATTACAACAAGATGCAAGTCTCAAATAGTGTTTTTGTGCAACACAGAAATTGTCAACAAATCTCTGTTTAGCAAATTTGAATTCTGCTTGTGTAGCCAAACACGGGCACTGATGGGTTCTCTTGACAGTCCCATTGCAAGGATGAACCTTGCTGACCATCGCTGCCAATGGCAGTGGTGGTAAAATGGGCAAAAAGGGGTGAAAGACAGATGTCAGAAGCTCGTGTCTATCCAACAAGGGGTCTCCAGGAAGCAATAAGGGAATAGTAACACCTGGTGTGTAGCTTCATATTTATTCTTGCTTGGAATATCTCTGCATGGGTTCAGGAAGATGTACCAAGCCATAATACTGTGTTTTGGTCAAAGGATACTGGGACTGGACTGGTGGATGTATCGCCAACACTGGCTGTGTGCTGTCAATTAACAGAGTTGATAGCCCAGCCCTAGGCAGAGATGAGCACAGGAGGGCATACAGGTAGACCAAAAACTGGTCCTGGCATGCCTGGACAGGATGTGATCAGAGTAGGATGGCAGCTGGGTCGTTAAGAGGTAGCTGCTCTGTAGAAATCCCCCCTGGAGAGTCCACTGATGTACAGAAACTTAGCACACGTGGAACTTGGTCCCCTCCCAAGTGGGGATTTTATTTTTTATTTATTTATTTATTTTATTTTTCTAGTATTCCCTTAGCACGTGGAGGTACTGCAGGATGGAGAAAGTAAATGTCTTGGCATGTTTTTTACAGTGTATAGGTATGAACAGGCATTTGGATTAAGGCTGAAGGCTGTTGCCTGGAAAATGTAAGCAGAATCTTTTTCCCCTCTAAGCTCAACTTTAAAAAGAGGTTTTTTTGTCCTTTTTGTGTGGATTCTTAGATAGGTTGGAGCCATTTGTGACTCCTAGTTGTGCTCTCAGCACAAGAAACACTTCAGCAACATCATGCCTTACTTTGTAGAAGTTTTATTCTTCATTCTAAGTCTTTATTCTAAGACATAACTTTTCTATGCACCCCTTGCAGACACTCTTCTCATTGACTATCAGTTCACCTTCAGCCTTTCTCAAGAGGATGATCGCTATTACACAGCAATCAACTTTGTAGCAACACCTGAAGAGGTAAATTTTCTACTTTCCCTTTAAACTTCATCCTTTGGGTATATGTTTGTCATCTCTTGGCCGTGGGGGCAATCAATTGTTACAATTCTGCAAGTCTCCAGATGGAGTCCCTTAATGTGGCATGGGTATCCAGTTCCACAAAGCAACCAGAACTTCCTGAGCTTGGCTTGGTGGTGCAGTTTCAAATCTTCGTGGCAAAATTTCATCAGGAACCACAGCTGATTCTTTACAGTTGTTTGAACAACTGCTGAGCAGCTCTGGTTTTGCTTGTTATTCACCCCGTACCTCATGTCTCTATTCTTCCTGTCTTATTCCGTGCACATGATTTGTTCTTTATTATGCTTTCCTTGGGGAGGAGGATACTGCTTTCAGGATAGGTAAATAGTTTTGTGTTTGTATTTGCTTCATGTAAAAAATTTCAAGATTTCTTTTTTCAGTGAAGATTTGCTAAGAAAAAAATAAGGTAAAATTGATATCCTAAAAATGAGTTTTCCTTTTTTTTTTCCCCTCTCTAGCAAAACAGAGACCTGGACATGTTTATAAATGCATCCAAAAACTTCAACCTCAACATTACTTGGTCCACAAGTTTTGCAGGTAAAATGAGCATTATCTAAGTTGTTTGATAACTTATTTCAGTTACCAGTTTCTGACAAATGCAAATTTAATTGGGGAACCTTTTTTTTGTAGCAGCCTATTGACTTTTCTCTAGTGTTCTTAAATGTTGGGTCTGAGGGCAGGGGTAAAATGTTAAAAAGAACTGGTTTTCCCTCTGAATAGCATATTTTGGAAGCATGAAAGGTGTAAATTTGATTTTAGTAATGCAATATTTGGTGATTTTGGTAATGCACTGCAGCTTAAAATAGTGGTGTTCAGATGAATAGTTAATTTTGTAACATGAAAATTCAGGGTTCTTCGCCCTTTTTGTTTGGCACTTAAAGCGTGCGTTGAAACATCTTTTCTTGCTACTTTTTAACATTTCAAAACAGCTGGCACTCAGGCTGGGGAGGAAATTCCAGTGGTTTCAAGAACAAATATAAAAGAATACAAGGACAGCTTCTCCAATGAGAAATTTGATTTCCGCAACAATCCCAACATCACTTTCTTCGTTTACGTCAGCAATTTCACCTGGCCAATAAAAATACAGGTAGGAGCTCTTAAAGAGTGTATAATTCTTTCAAAAAATGGTTTTTTCTTTCTCTCAAGCAATGTGGCAACTCGGTGTGCTTTGTGTTGTCCAAGCTGAACCAGTTCTCGGTGTAATTCTGCAGCAGAAAAAGGGTTTGTTCCTGATTAAGAGCAAAAAAGGTGTCGTCTTCTGATGTTGCCTCAGCCCAAGAGATCTGAAAATGTGCTGTGAAATAAAGTGGGATGCTTGCCTATTAACTGGGCTGTGTTCTAATGAGGTCTCTGACTTTAAATAGGGAGATATTGATGTTGAAGAAGACAAAGACTTGGCCAAAAAACAGAGGAAATGTTCTTAGGGTCTTTTTTTAACGTCCTGTTCTCCACAGGCACTGCTCGAGGGCCAGCCCCCTTTCTCCCTGTGCTGCCCAAGACTGGTTGTACCTGCAGAATAAAACAAAGCTCATTCTTTCCCTGAATTCAGTGCAGTCAGTTAACACACGTTGCCTTGGGTGTCAGCCTGTGAGGGTAAGAGTAATGCTGAAGAAGCAGTAGATGATGCTTGGTGGATCATGAAAACACTCACAGATCACAGACTGCAGTCATGGAGACTGCAACTGCTGCAGCAGCTGATAAGTCCAAGAATCCTGGGCCACTGTCTTGCTGTGGGCTAAGTCAAGTATCAACTCACAGTGTACTCAGAGTGATATGGGCACCCCTTGAAGGACAAAAGGACTTCTAGGTCTGGAACAGAGATTGCAAATGGGACTCTGTATTTGAATTCTGCCTTTTTGAAGAAGCTTGGTAAAATGTGGGAACCCAAATTCTTCCTTCTTCACCCTTATTCAACCAATTATTATGTGAAAGCTGGTAACTTCACATGAGTTTGCTTGATATTTCAGACATACCAGTCGCACAAATTCATCTTCCAACAAAGGTAATGCACATGATGGTATTGAACAAGGAAATAAAGTCCACCTGGAAAAAACGTCCTTAAGCTGTAGTGATATTTTCTAAGTTATTTCCTGAACTTTAAAAAAAATATTAGGATTACTTGTGAAATGTCTCCATCACCATCTGGTAAGGACTGGGTTTTATGTACTCAGGAAGCTGTCTTGTTGATTACAGACCAGTAGATTCTATAGGCTGACTTTGGACTGCATTTGGGTTCTTTTTAATATCACTTACGATATTGGTAATCACTTTCCAGCTGAGAGTTTTTACTTTACAAATTGGTAAAGTCTTAGTTCATTGTCAAGTCCTAATTTTTAGATATGGAGGTGTTTGCAAGAGCTGCAAAGTAAGACTTTTCTATCATTGGACACTCAAGCAGCAAGCACTAAGCCTCATTGTTTTCACTTAAGATAAATAACTGCTTTCAGTAGAGGAAGTAATGTCCCACAGAGGTGGGCACTTGGGTAATGATTTATTTAAATATTCAGGCTTTCTTTTATTAAATTGGTAGTCACGGGAGTCAGAGAAAAAAACAGTATTTTATTTTACTTATGGATTATATTGGTTGATAGTTCTTTCCATAATCAATGCTGGACTGAACCTTACCCTGAGTTATTTGTTATTTCTTCATGCAGAGCAGTGTGTTAGGGCTTCCTAGATTTTTAAGAACAGTGCTGTCTCCTGTCCCTTAAGCTCTCCTGTGTTTACTCCAGTCTCCACCCTTCCTGTACCTTTTTTCTGCTACCTTCTTCTCTGCCAGTGTTGTCACTGAGCTCAGATGTCCCCTCCATCTGCTCGTTCAGCAGCTGGCTCTCCCGCTTTCCCCCTGGATGAATATGGACAGGTCATATCCTCTCTCTGCCTTCAGTGTTTGTTGGCTTAAGCAAGACAAACCCTCATCATCTTGTCCTGTGAAACAGGTTATTCAGGTTCAGTTGCCCCATTTGTTTTGCCTCTCAGCTCACTTGCATTAATCTCCCTTGTACAGTTTTGGTCAGCTGTGTGTAAGGTCATGGAGCTCAGGTCTCACCATTGCTTTGTAGGTTCTTTACAGACCTTTCCAGGTCCTTTTATGGCAGTATTTTGCTTTGCTCGTTCTCATGGCTGCAGCAATTAATAGATTAATAGTCCTTTTCCATTTTAATGTGGACTAATACACCCTGTTCTTTCACATCTTTGTTTCCCAGCTCACAGTCTTGATAGGGCACATTCTTCAGTCCCTAATAGCACCATAAAATGTTATCCCACTGCTGTTACTGGATAATATTGCCAGTCCTGAGGATCATCTAGTTGTTATTCTGTGAGGTTCTTTTCTGTATTTTTATTGATGATCCCCTTTGACTTTGTCAGCAGATTGTGCTCTTAGCACACTTCCTCTTTGGGTCCGTGTCACTAATGAAGGTATCAGTCAACATCTGTCCAAATGCCATTCTTTAAGTAACTTCTGTCCTTCTTAACCACTACGACCCTTGAAATAATGTTCACCCTCTTTATCTCTCCCAGGAATTGCCAGTGTATTGAAATTCATAATGAAATTTGGATTAACTTAGCTGTACTGCCTGGGTCCATACAGTTAATTATTTTTACAGACAAAAAACCTGGGCTGACAGAACACAAATTAATGTTGTCAGCTCTGTTGCTTCTTGGATTCAGTTTTTCATTTCAGCTCTTTTATTCAAAACTTGTCCTGGAACTTTGCATACTACTGAGGTCTTGGGAGCGTGAATATCTCTGTTCTCCCTCCTCCTCTAAATACAAGTTGTAAATTCTCTATAGTGCCGTGCTTGGCTGGTAGATTGCTTTCACAGCCCTGCTCCTGGAGGTGTTACTTCACGTGCCTTCCCTGTTGGAATGCTGGGATTCATGCTGTCTGCTTTCACTGCCTTCGAATGCATCAGATCTTTTCCGTTTTGTCTCCACCTCTACCTAAAGGGAGGTTGTAGTGAGGCTGGGGGTGGTCTCTTCTCCCCAATTGCTGAAGACAGAACGAGAGGAAATGGCCTCAAGTTCCATCAGGGAAGTTTAGGTTGGAGATTAGGAAGAAGTTCTTTCCTGAGAGGGTGGTTGGGCACTGGAATGGGCTGCCCAGGGAGGTGGTAGAGTCCCCGTCCCTGGGGGTGTTCAACAAACGGGTTGATGAGGCACTTGAGGCCATGGTCTGATGGTCTGATGGTTAGGAATATGATGGGATAAAGGTTGGACTTGATGACCCTGGAGGTCCCTTCCAACCATAATGATTCTATGATTCTGTGTAGGACCTTGGTTGTGCATCTTTACAACTTCATTCCCACTGGACACTTTGCCTTGTACCTATGTTCAGGCTCCTTGTCTTTAATGAAGATTCTGATTCAGTTTTAGGTTTTAATCTCTTGCCTGTCCTTACATCATACCCTCTCTTCCCTTTCTGGCCTCCTTTACTTGTATAGCTGAAACATCTCTTGCTATTTTGTTTTCCTGAGGTCTAACACAGCTTGACATTGGGCAGTTCTTATTTTTCTCTATACTACTTGCTGGCTTCTTGCTAATGAATCCTTTCCTCTCCATAAAACGCAGACTCTTATATTGTTTCTAATGTCCTTTTTGAGGTTAGTTCTGAGGATACAGCTTTCAAATAGTTTTGCATCTTTGACCCTTAGAGAAATATTTAGCTGGCTGCTTTCCCATTCTTATCTCCTTAGTCCACTTGATTGTAGTGCCTTGTTTAATTTTTTATCGTTAAAAAGAGTGAACTTTGATTCTGTTATAACACTTACCTCATTTTATCCTTAATTTAATGTGAATGTGCTTGTCTGCACTCAATCTAAGGTAATTTTATATCACCAGCTCTTCTTAATGTCCTTCCTACTTGCCAAAACTAAGTCAAAAATAGCATCAGCTCTTATTGGTTGAGGGACTCATTTTGTGAAGAAGTCTGGCAGCGATATCGTGTTCCTTACAATTTCTATTAGCTTGCTCTTCAGTTCATAGCTAAGAAAATTCTTTCCCAAAATTGTTGTTTTTCTGTCATCTTTCTCCAAACACCTGTTGGGTTTGAATGTCTCAGTCCTCTCTCATGTTTGCAATAGCAGTTCTTCATTACTTTGCTATGGCTTTGTTGTCCTTCTCCAGGAAGCCCACCTGCACCTCCTTTCATTGGAGATCTCATTGTAGTTTAACAGAGCATTCCACCCACCTCACTATCTCCTCATCTTAGCCCATATTGCTAGGTCAACCCTTGTGAGGGAAGTCACATCTTCACAGAGAGCCTGTAGCCATATGAGGCCATGGTCTAATGGTTAGGAATATGATGGGGTAAAAGTTGGACTTGATGACCCTGGAGGTCCCTTCCAACCATAATGATTCTATGATTCTATGATCTGCTTGTGGCTTTACTTCCAGTCTGTTCTCCATCTGGTGTAACTGTGCTGTCGGATTTGATGCCCCATGAGAGCTTTCCCACACTGGATGCTAAGACACGACACAGTTTGACCCTGCTCTTCTCACCCCACCCAGGGGTACTGCTTTACTTTTGACATTTCTTTTCTTCCTCGCCAGCCTGATAATTTTCTTTTCAGAGCAGTTGATGAGTAGGAGATGGTATTATGAAAAATAATGGCTCCATAGAGAAAAACTAGAGAAAAGTCAGTAAAAATGTATGATTTGTCTCCAGGACTCACTGAGTCCTTTCAGGTCTTGTGCAATCTTCCATGGTGGATTGAGCTGCCCCCAATTGCCCTTAATTGCAATCTGTGTTCTCCTTTCTGTACCTCTCTCCTATTTGCTTTCCCTATTTTTCCCTTTTTTGTAAAGTCTTGGCTCTCTGTAGAAGTTTGTCTTTAGTAAGATAAAATAGAAGATAACTCAAGGTATGGATGTTTGGGGCAAAGAGTTTCTCGCAATCGATCCTTGATTTGGATTCACTGCAAGGTTTAAAGTAAAGCCATGGGGTGACCTCTCTGCTTTCCTGACTGCTCCTTCAACACTCACCCTCCTTTCTTCTCAGGAGCAGTTTTTACTCTGGTTCCTTCCCATATTCCCTCTCTTATTTCTTTGCCCTTATTTCACTGTGTAAAAGTCTCTGTGCAGTTGGGTTTAGTCCTTCATGGCAAGCTGACTCGTTAATTAAAACAACATGTTGCAATGTGGCCAGGATGCAAACTGCTTCTCTTATCTCCTGCAGCTCTGCTCACTGCAGTTATGCTATTAAACTTTTTTTTCTTTGCAGCTACAGAGCATGTTTCAATTTCCCTTTTGAAATGAGTGTTTTTAATATAAGGAGTGCAATGAAGTCAGTGACACTCGGCTACTGCCAGACTGCTGGAAAACATTCTCACCCTGTGTGTGTGTGTGTGTGAGCATCACCTTGCAGCTTACTCATGTGTTTGGTCTGTTCCTGTGCAGTGCAGCATCTCCAGCTGGTATTTTTGGGTTGTTTCTTCATTATTTGAACACCATAAATATCCTCGGGATGGCAAATATTCAGTGCTGGAAAAAGAAGAAGAGGAGACTGAGAGGAGACCTTATTGCCCTCTACAACTACCTAAAGGGAGGTTGTAGTGAGGCTGGTGTTGGTCTCTTCTCACGGATTGCTGATGACAGGACGAGAGGAAATGGCCTCAAGTTCCATCAGGGGAAGTTTAGGTTGGATATTGGGAAGAAGTTCTTTCCTGAGAGGGTGGTTGGGCACTGGAATGGGCTGCCCAGGGAGGTGGTGGAGTCACCGTCCCTGGGGGTGTTCAAAGAACGGGTTGATGAGGCACTTGAGGCCATGGTCTGATGGTCTAATGGTTAGGAATATGATGCGATGAAGGTTGGACTTGATGACCCTGGAGGTCCCTTCCAACCATAATGATTCTATAATAAGCAGTCTTTGTGCATACACTCTCTTATCCTGCCTTGTTTTCAATTTAGATACAGTAGATATATCTAAACAGAAGTGTGTATGTAGCAGAGAACTTCAGGAATGTCCAGTCTTCACTGCAATTAATCTACAATCCATTTTTATTTTATATTAATATTAGAAAACTTACTCTGTGCTCCTTGATTGAAATCTGTCTGCCTTTCCTTCTCTTTCTGCCTGTTAAAATCTGGACTTGGAGAGTATAAATGCTCTTTTGTGTTAGAGATAGCTGTGTCCCTGCCAATGCTGAATTCTGGCTTTTTTTTTTCCCCTTCTTGCTCCACCTCTCTTCAAAACCACTTCAGTTCAGGGTTGTTCTTTTTTTTGTTTTTGTTAAGTATATTGGTTTAGGATGTCTTTCCCTGCCTGCCTTAATGCCTTGATTATTTTGCGAAAGAACTAAACCTGCAAAATGCAGAAAACCTTTAAAAAGCAGCAATCTGCTTCCTAATACCTCCTGTCCAAGTGGTTTCCGAGCATGAAAGCTGCTTTGCGGAGCTCACTTAAGACCTTAGCTTGCCAAGCTTTCTTGAAAACCCAGGTAAGGTCTTGTTGAAAATGTCTCTGTGTTTCCATTCTCGTTGCTCTGCAGCTCCTCTCTGCTAACAAACTTTGGCTCTGGCACATCCACGGTGACTTTACAAGTGTTGTGCAAACCCCAGCTGTTTGCTTTGCTCTCTTCTGCACTGCCCTAAATATTCCTTATCTTCCACCCTTTAGAGAAGGGCTTTAGTGGATGTTGTAAGGGTTGTTTTTCTGTAGTTGTGTAAATGTAATATGATCTTTTCCTGCCCTGGTTTTTACTGTTTTCTTAACGTTTGTCGTAAGTTTGCTCTGTATTCATTCAAAATATATCTTGGATTAGAAAAAGAGCTATAGAAGGCAAATAATCAGCTCTACAATATTATAATAAGGAAATTCCATGCAGAAACTTTCAGAGGACTTCTGTGCTTGAGTTTCAGTCCAGACAAAAGTCAGCTCACTCAGAGGGGAAACTTCAGTTCTGGAGCTGACAAAGTAGTTAATGGTAAGAAATTGAAACTGGCTT
Source organism: Aegotheles bennettii (assembly GCA_013398125.1). NCBI lineage: Eukaryota > Metazoa > Chordata > Aves > Caprimulgiformes > Aegothelidae > Aegotheles > Aegotheles bennettii. The sequence goes on from VZRW01010548.1 coordinate 95,992, forward strand.
TGATACTTGTGTAAATATCAGCAGTTTTTAACAGTGTTTAAGGTAGCACATATTTACCTGGAGCAGATTCCAGTGAGTGAGTCCCTCCCCTGCATGCACAGCAGCTGGAAATTAGAGTTCCTGCTATAGCAAACTCCAACCCCTTTTTAATAGCTGTAAGCTTTCTGCTCCATTACAGCTTACTGCTGGTGGTGTTTTCTGCCACTCACTGAACATCAACTCGTGTTCTTGTCTTGTTTCAGACCCAAACTAACATTTTCATTAACATTCTGTCCCATTTGATTTTTAGATTGCTTTCTCCCAGCTTCAGAGATCTCACTAAGAAGCCTTTTGATACGAAGCATTGATCTCTACTTTCTGAGTACACACGAGATGCCTAGGAGCTGATTAAGGAAAAAAAAAACCCCACAGTTTGTAATTGTATCATTAACTGGCAATTGCCTCCTCTCTTTCCTTCGTGTTGTATGAAGTATTTTAATTTGAATGCGCTTAAACGTTAATTATGAGCCAAATGCTTTAAGGAACACAAAGAGGCGAATGGATTTTGCAGCTTCTTGCATACAAAATATTCTGTTGGTGAAATCTCACTAGATAATTCACTATATATTGTTTGCTTGGTAATTCATCGTCACGTTGGGCTTCAAAAAAGTGCCACTGTGACTACGTAGCATCGCTGCACGTGCTCCTTGGGGAGGGCTACAACAGCGTTGGCTCACACCACTGTTTGAGGACTCAAAGCATTTGATAAGTGGTCAGAGATTTTCAAGTCACTCAAATTGCTGCCTTCCCCTCTGTAGTGGAAAAAGAGCTAAAATTGCTCAGCTGTCCACGTTTTTTAGCGTCTCAAACTTCTGCCTGGGTGGGTGAAGCCTTTTTCTGGGTTCCTCCAGCTGATTTATTTCAGGACTGTGTGTCTGTGTAGTCTCTTCCTAAGCTTTATTCCTTCCTACACAGAAAGTTAACGTGTTGTGGGTAGCTTAATTCAGCCACATAACATGTTGTCATGATTATTGTCTCTATTTCAAAAGATGCTGTTTATCCTGATAGGGAAATATTTGTGAACCCACTCGTAACGTTGAATTTCTCTCACTGAACCTCTGAATGGTGAACTGAGAGGTAGAAACAATTCATCTTTCTTAAACTGCTCACTGCTTTCCGACAAGCTGCCAGAAGCTCAGGAGTGGTAGCAAATGGGAGACATGAAAATTGGGGACGGCCTCAAGTGTGCTGTGATTAAATGGGTCTTTTGTGGGCAGTGCTTTTGGTGATGGACTTGGTGGCTGTCAGGAAGCGCTGGTGTGCACCGTGTGCCTGCTGCTGTGTGTACACAACCCACGGAGTGTGCAGTCCCAGGGAATGAAATGTAAACTGATAATGTGCAAACCTCTTGGATGATGTCCTCTCTAATGAGCTGCTTTCCTTCAGGGCCCTTCCATCACTGCCTTGTGTTACTTTTGTTAACTTACTGTTGGCGCGGACCTTGTCGGGGTGGCTGCGTCCAAGGCTTGAAGCAAAATATACATTTTAGTGCTCCAGTTAAGAGCTGCATTGCTGAGATTGAATAAGATTTCATGTAGATGTGGGAGTGTGATGTTGCTCTGAATAAAGCTTTCAGAAATGACGTTTCTTGGGTTTGAATGCTTTGTGTATTAGACCCGCGACTGCTAATTTTGATAACGTTTTTACGACCTTTTCTTCTTTCCTTAGTTGTTAGTCTAAGGAAACAGCCTGAGCTCTCTTTATTCCCATGCATAAAAAGATTTCTGCTCTGCCTCTCATTGCAACCAGAGGGTTTGCTCTGGGATTGCATTATTTTTGCTAACAGCCTCCTTTGACTGGTAAAACAGTTCCCACTGGTTTACAATAGCATGCTGCAAATGTGTCTAGGAACCTGAGAATGCAGATTGTCTCCACGGCTGTTAGGCTTTGTAGAGCTGGCCATAACATTGTAAATACGTCTGTTTCTTAAGCCAGTAGATATTTCCTGAGCTGGTATTTAGGCAAAGCTCATGTGGAGCCGTACGCTCCTGGTCTCAGCTGTGTTTCAGAGTAGAGAGAAATTATGAATTAGATGGAGATTCTTCTAAGGAGTGGCTCTCTGGCTGATTGGAACAGGTTCATTTACTCTCATGCTGAATGTGGCTATTTAAGTGGGAAATAGTAGCCAATATTTTACAAAGTGCCAGGAATTACATTCCTAAAAAGTCTTCATGATCCTCAGACAAAGCTCTTACTCTTTATCATTGTTATTTTAATGTCTCATGGTTCTTGTGTCCAGCAGTCTGCAGATACTGAAATCTTCCCTGCTTCTCATTTTTCAAAGGAAATATCCTTCATTAAAGTGCTTTTGGGTTGAATTTCTTCTTCTGATACTCCTTCCCCATCCTGCTATTTTTATTGGCAGTGTTGCCCATAAAACAGGTGGCCTCCATTAGCATGAATCTTAATACCAGTTTCAATTAAGCTTTCATTTTCCTTGCCATTTGGTGTTCAGTGTAGTTCAGGAAGCATTTGTTTGCTTGCAGAGTGATGGATGACACTTTGCTACAGCCAAGGGAAGCTTTGGGGTACCTGTAGCTCCTGCCAGGTGAGGAAGACAGTACCCCTGGAGGAATGGTGGATCCCACACTTCCACCTTCCTTTTATTTTAGGCTTTCGACCTTGTTAAGGTGACATGAATTTTGCCAGCAGTGAGGCTCTCTAAGGTTACCTCTTTGAGATTCACAGCCTAACTAAAAGGCTTTGATAATGCACATAATAAGATAAAATGAAGAAACCATACTGCAGTTAAAAAGCAGGGTCTTTCACTGACTCTGATACCCTGATTTGTCTCTGGAGGAAACGTTGGGCATTTGATACAGGGCGTAAATATCCCTGAGGACTGGACGTGCCCCATGGAGGTTTCCAGCCCTTCTCTAAATTAATGTCATTCTGTAATGAAAAGCCACAGGCTAATTGAATCAAAGCGCTGGGTAAGGATAAAGGGAAAGAAAAAATGTCTTTGTTGTTGGCTAAAGAGAATAAAATCTGTACAGATAGGTAGTGATTGCTTTGATAAAATAATTATCTAGTCTTGAAACCGTACTGAGGATGGAGATCTTGATAGCTTTGCTGCCAGTCTTCCGTGTGCCTCGTGCACCTTTAATTAGCAATAGGTGTAAGTGCGAAGATATAATCATCCTTAGCTCTCTGGGACCCTTCTGCTCCAAAAATGTTCTTTTTCTTTTGCTTCTGAAAGCCCTGGAATGCCAAAGTTGTTTGCTAATGATGTCCCTCGCCTGTATTTAGATAGAGCTGCAGGTGCTTTTGAGCCTTGCTCGCTGCATCTCTGGCTGTGGTGAGAGGTTTGCTTTAAACCCAACAATGAAACGTAAATCAATTTGTTAATCTGATGGAATTTGCTGTTGAATGTAATTACTTTTTGGAGACATGCAATTACATGCTGATTTTTTTCTGTACAGGCAAACTGACATCTTCTGCTGGGGATGGAGAGGTTTGAAACAGAGCAGTTAAATGATACTTTAAAACACGGAGCAGCTGCTTCTCTTTTATCTGCCTTCTGATTTTTGGCATCGACTGATGACATTTTTCTCCTTTTAGAAGTTTTTCCTTTTCATATTAAGTAGAATATTGTTAGCAGCTTCTTAAATCTTAAAAAAAACCCCCAAATATTTAAAATCTAGGGTTTCTCTCAAGGTGGCTAACCCTTCAGTACCTTTTTAATGCAGGAGGTGGCTTCAGTAACCTTGAAAATTGCTCACACTAAATTTTCCCCAAGGGCTGTACTTGTTGCAAGGGATTTTTATCCTTTTCCCCAACATTGAAATCTTGGGGTTTTATATTTGCAATGCTTGGGATGAACAGTAATAACTTACCTGTCTTTATTCACAGGGTTTATTGTAAGGTGTTCATGTAGCATTGGAAGTCTACTGGTGTGACTGTTCCCAAACTTCAGCTGCATAAATAAGAAAAGTTATAGGGGAATGGAGAGAAGTAGGCTGATATCCAGATTTAATATTACCAGGAGGGTTTCTTAGGATGAGGGTTTTTTGGATATGAGCATAAAATAATTATGGATTGCCTTACTTTTAAGGAAGCTGATTTTTTTTTCCCTTTTAAGATGTAGGGCTGGAAAACGTAATATCAAAAAAATGCAGAATTAATTTTCTGTGGGAGCAAAGTCTGCATTAGGCAATTAATTTTAGGTGGTTGCTTGCAGTTACTGTACTATTGTGCTGAATAACTCTTGAAAATACAGTGTGCCACTGCTGAATCTAAATGTAAACCTCAAGTTCAAATATATTTTAGCAAACAAGTGGTGTGAGCCATTGCTGGGAAGCTTTTACAGCTACCAAAAGAGCCCAATATATTTCCTTACACGAAAGCTTATTTAAAGAGTCAAAGAATAGTAAGCAGAGTTAATGAAGAGGAGAAGAGTGCACTGCCAATAAAATATAAGAAGCCAGCAAGCTCAGATGCAACAGTGGCTGAACCACGGGGGGGAAATACATCCTGTACTAACACAGGGTGACAAAACCAGAAAGCCTCTGGCTTGTTTAGCTACTGACATGAAGACAGAGCCACCGGCACTCGAATAACAGCTCTCAGATGGCTCTGCAGGGCTGCTTTTGTTAAAAACAAACCACTCCTGGAATGTCACTAAAACTGCTGTTTCTCTCCTTAGTTTCCTGACTTCGTATTACTAAGATTTTTTTTTATTTCTTTTTTTTTTTTTACCATATTGGTAGATCTTGCTCACAGCAGTGCTGGGCAGCAACATGGACAGCTGAGGTCAGGGTGCTGTAGGATTATCTCAGCCCTTGAATAACAATAAATTCTGGGGCACTTGGGCTTTTTTGGTAGTGTAGTTTTTTGTTGTTTTTTCTTTTTTTTCCCCCTGAATTGGTTTCTTTTTTCTGTAATTATGGAGGTGTTCAAGATGTGGTGCTGGGTGATGTGGGTGAGTGGGGATGGAGGTAGGGGTTGGACTGGGTTGAGCTTGGAGGTCTCTTCCAACCTCAATGATGCTTGATTCAATGAGTGTCATGTGTAGTTATGTCTTGAAGCAGTCAGTGCTGCATGTGAGACCAGCACCATCCTGCTCCCCACACCTGGACCCAGAGTATCTTGAAATTACATGAATATTTTGCCTATGTAGATAGAATTTTGTTCAATATCTTCATCAACGACCTGGATGAGGGTACAGAATGTATCCTCAGCAAGTTTGCTGATGACACTAAGCTGGGAGGAGTGGCTGACACACCAGAAGGTTGTGCTGCCATTCAGAGAGACCTTGATAGGCTGGAGAGTTGGGCGGGGAGAAACTTAATGAAATTCAACAAGGGCAAGTGCAGAGTTTTG
>VZRW01010548.1:101488-112320 GCA_013398125.1 Aegotheles bennettii
GAAGGACATGGAACTGCTTGAGAGAGTCCAGCACAGAGCTACTAAGATGATGAAGGGAGTGGAACATCTCCCTCATGAGGAAAGGCTGAGGGAGCTGGGGCTCTTTAGCTTGGAGAAAAGGAGACTGAGGGGGGACCTCATCCATGGTTACAAATATGTAAAGGGTGAGGGTCAGGACGATGGAGCCAAGCTTTTTACAGTGCTGACCAATGACAGGACAAGGGGCAATGGATGCAAACTGGAGCCCAGGAGGTTCCATGTGAATCTCAGGAAGAACTTCTTTCCTGTGAGAGTGCCAGAGCACTGGACCAGGCTGCCCAGAGAGGTTGTGGAGTCTCCTTGGCTGGAGACATTCAAACCCCACCTGGATGTGTTCCTGTGTGATGGACTCTAGGTGACCCTGCTCTGGCAGGGGGGGTGGACTAGATGATCTTTCGAGGTCCCTTCCAACCCTAGAATTCTGTGATTCTGTGATTCTGTGAAATAAATGGCAGTAGATTGATTTGTCAGTTCAGGTTTTTGCTAGGAAGTTCTACATGACAAAATGGTGAAACCCGTGTTCTAGAAAGCCTTTAGTGATAGATAGTGACTGCCTGTCCTTTTTTAATGGCAATAAGAGAGCTCGTGTTTGTGTGTGTGTGTATATATATGTGCATATACACATATGTGTGTATACATGTGTATATATACATATATATGTGTGTGTATATATGTGTGTATTTTGTTCTTTTTTCCTTACCCAGCACTGTTATTTTTGTTTTCATATTAAGATTTCTTTAACACAAAATCACAGCCAAGGCTCTCAACAAATAAAACCTTAATGAGTAAAACAGCCCAGCCTATGATTTCTGACTCCACAGACAAATGGATTGAATGTTAGATTATTGCATGAGTTTTTGGTTATTCCATCTTCTTTGTTTTTCTCCCTGCAAACAGGTAGTTTGTGGAAAGTAAACTTGTGGGATTTTTTTTTCATTACTGCCAGCTCGTGTAGTAAAGTGACACCAGGTTTGAAACAGAGTGTGGCTGTGTAATAATGTGAGAAATGTTGTCACTTAAAGTTCTTTTTATTTGGTTATTTATGTAACTATATATTTATTTTACTTTGAACTACGTAGTTTCTATATATAACACATAGAAAAATACATATTTACTACTTTATTTTATTCAGGATGTAAAATCCTTAGAATGTCTGTAGAGGCTTCTATGGCTGGCACATTGCAAACCTTTTGTGGTACAGATTGATAAACATTTTAAATCTGTCATCCCATATGATCCTTAGAAATCAAGGCTTCCTCAGAGGGGAGACAGAATTTGTTCTCCACTAATGCCACTGCAACACCGAGCTCTGTCTTGCATTTATTTGCAGTGTTTTGTCTGGTCAGAAATGATGCAGCACTGAAGGTTTTGCCCATTTCCATCTGTCAGCTATTTTGCAGCCTAAAAAAAAATAAAATAAATAAATTGCTAATATGTATTTAGCTGCTTCACTCTTTCTATTCTTGATTCCCTCTTCTCTACTCACATTGCAACAACTTTTATTCCTTTTAAGCTTTTGGCACGCAAGTCGTGCAGACTGCAAAACTCATCTTCTGCTGGACTTTCAGGGTCTGAGAGAGTGTTGGAGCTGTTATGCGCTGAAGTTTTAATTTTTTCCATGCTGAATCTCTCCATAAATAGTTGGGATGCTGATGAGTGTAACTTATCCTGCACACAGATGGTGTCAGAGCTCTGCTCGGCACGAAGCCAGCGAACGGGATCCTTCACAAATGCATCCACACAACAACAGGGGAGGTACTTTAGGGCTTGCAGCTGGGAAGGGTGGAGTGTTTCTGTGGCTAGTTTTGCAATTTTTATTTTTAACCATTTTTTCAAAGTAGCTCAAAACTCCCTCATCTCCAGACAAATGATTGCACTCGTGTATAAAGCCAAATGCATTTAAAACAAGGAATACATCAACATTTTCCTCATGGAAGACTCACATGGTGGCAGGAAAACTCACTTTATAATCAAAATGTTATTCTCAGCTGCAGCTTATAACCTCTTTTCTTCTTTCTGTGGCATGAACAAAGTGCCTGGTGCTTTGGGAGTGAGCCAGGCTGTGCTGCTGGGACGTGGCTGGGTACCCACTTCCCTGCCAGCTGCCAGGCGTTGGGGCTGACACACGAGTGCTGGAGCCCTGCTGCCAAGTTCAAGATAATCAAAACAGCTTTGCAGCATAAACACATCTGAGGTCCAGCGTAAGGGGTGATATTTTGTAGAGGTTTTTAAGAAATCTCCTTTGTTTTTTTGAACTTGTTGCTTTTTTGAACTTGTTTCCACCAAGCAGTGGAAAATGTGATTTATTTATTTTTTTTTTAATGTGAGATTTTATTGCATTTTTTTTCTCAGCTGTGTTTCTCTTAAAGGAGTGAATTCTTTACCTGCATTTCATTTAATAAGCCAAACCTTTCAGCAGAGAGGTGTTTTTTTTTCCTCTAGTTAAGCATTGAGAAACGGCATGAAGTTTTTGTGCTGTGCTTGAGAAGGTCTAATTGCTTAGAGGTTATAAAATCAAAACAGGCAGCATATAGGATTGCTCCAAGAATCCCTTTTCAAGTGACTTCTAACAAACCTGCAGGTCAGTGTTCAAGGTTAGGCTTGGACAAGTTGGTAAGCATCAAGAAATCCCTTCTTAGGCAAAAGGAAGCACTTTGGGAGTGAGCTTTCTGGGGGCAGGAGCAATGTAACAACATCTGTATTTCTTTTTTTTCCCTTTCCCTTTTGAATTCCAAGCATAAAATTTGCATTCAGAAGAATGCAGCTGGACACCTTACCAACACCTAGATTTTAGGAGGCCAAGGGTAAGCAGAGATTTTTGTCTGCAAGCATTATGGGAGGTTAGGAGAGTCGTGATCCTGTTTCCAAACCCTTAAAATAGTTCAAAGGAATTTCTTTTCTATAACTGAAGTCTGTGGTGCTTTTTATTGCTAGAAGCAATTAATGTTGTTAGTCTTTGTCTCCAGTTGATGATAGTAATTTGCCTGAACTTAATTGCCACTAACATGAAATACACTATTTTTAACTTCAGTCTTGAGTGAGTTGTTAGGTAAAAATTCAGCAGAATTCAGCAAGTTGAAACAACTGAAGAACCAGTTGCAATAACTGCGGCAGAATTATTTGTGTGCTGTGCTCACTGCTTTGAGGGGGCTTTGTACCCAAAGGCATTGAAATGCACTTTGGAGGTTCTCTTCCCAAGGAAATCACTTTACTGAGTTTTGAATTCCAACTTGGCCATCTCAACTTGATGGATCTGCTTACTCCTCATCCTCTTGAATGCTGCCTCTTCACTGAACATTCTCTCAAACTTTACAAAGCCAACAGGGATTTTTGCTGAAGTTATTTGAGATGTTGCTGCCTGAATGTGCAGTTCCACCTCAGCTGCTGTGCCTACGGAGTCACCTGCAAGAATGGCCTCGTTGGTGCAGTGCAGAACCCAGGGCTTGGGTGGAAAGCCACCACTGTGCAGATCAGGCTGAGAAGCTGCACTTCGCATTTCTTGGGCAGAATTATAGGTGTGATTTCCTTCTCTAACCCTTCTTGGAGGCTACTTAACTCCTGGTTGAGAGAAGAGTTGGGACAGTACTTCTTAACCCATTGCAGGAAGGTGATCAGAAGTCTTCTTTCACAGTCCTTTAATGCCAACCCCAAGCATGCTGCTGTTGTTCACAGCAGGCACAGAGCAGGACCTGTCGGGAAGGAGCATCCAGCTACTGACCCCAAATTCTAGTGTTGAAAGAGAGTTTACAAGGCTGTGAATTATTGTCTGTATTTTCCTACAGCCTGACCCCACCACCAGTGTCTGCACAACTTCGTATGGGCCACAGAGATGCTCAAAGGGCTGGAGCAGCTCTGCTCTGGGGACAGGCTGAGAGAGTTGGGGGGGTTCAGCCTGGAGAAGAGAAGGCTCCAGGGAGACCTTAGAGCACCTTCCAGTGCCTGAAGGGGCTCCAGGAAAGCTGGAGAGGGACTGGTGCCAAGGGCAGGGAGTGATGGGACGAGGGGGAATGGGTTCCAAGTGCCAGAGGGGAGATGGAGATGGGATGGGAGGGAGAAATTGTTTGGTGTGAGGGTGGTGAGAGCCTGGCCCAGGGTGCCCAGAGAAGCTGTGGCTGCCTGTGCCTGGCAGTGTTGAAGGCCAGGTTGGCTGGGGCTTGGAGCACCCTGGTGTGGTGGGAGGTGTCCCTGCCCATGGCAGGGCGTTGGGTCTGGATGATCTTTAAGGTCCCTTCCAACCCAAACTGTTCTGTGATTCACCACCACCACAACCCTGCCTTTACTGTTATTCAGTTGCTCCCTCTTGCTGCCATAGCTCTGAAAACAAGAGCTGGGGCTGTTTTGTTTTATTTTGTTTCGTATTTATTTTTATTTTTGTATTTATTCTTATTTTTTTTCTCTGCTGCAAAATTGCTACAATAGCTTCTTTATCACTCTTCCTTTGAGTGACCATTGTGACCTTCAGTGGTCAGACAGGTTAGAGAATCGACATGGCAGAGGTCTGTGGGAATGGGTGATCTTTAATTTTAAGGTCTTTGCCAGACATTGAGAAGAACTGAGATTTTTTTTCCAGCCCTGACACTTGATAGTGCATTACTATAATGAGTAGGTGTGTGGGGTCTGATCTGAGATTGCCACTCCAATTATGGACTTCCCGGGACATTGTTTGCTAGGGCACTTCAAATCTATATGAGCATCACTATTCAACGCCTGGCTGTTTATTGAACAAATACTTTGTCAGATTTGTGTGGCAATTTTTCTGATGCAGAGAAACTGGGGACTAAATCTTAAGCACTGGTTTTAATTTAGAGGCAGCAATGCCCATGTTTGCTCTGTGCAGCAATCTGGGAGCTCACACGGGGAGACAAACCCCATATAACTGGCATTTCTAAACCAAGTGCTGACTGCAGCCAATTAGCTGCAAAGTGACAATTTGTGACTACTGCAGTAAGGCAGCACAGTATTGGAATATAAATCGATTTCAAGTTCAGAAGTGAAGCAGTTTTTATATTTGCACAGTATCAAGTGTTTGTGCCATAAAGTTCAATGGCTTAGTTGGTGTTGCAGCAAGTGAGTAAGTAATTTATCTCTCTCATTGGTTCTTCACGCAGGAGCAACGTGGCTCATAGGAGTAGGTGTGAAAATCAAATTTTAGCAGAGATTTGATTTTTGCTCGTTGTAAAATGTAAGTATGAGCACGTGAACTTCTTCAGCTGCACCATAGAATCATAGAATCATTATGGTTGGAAGGGACCTCCAGGGTCATCAAGTCCAACCTTTATCCCATCATATCCCTAACCATTAGACCATCAGACCATGGCCTCAAGTGCCTCCTCAACCCGTTTTTTGAACACCCCCAGGGATGGTGACTCCACCACCTCCCTGGGCAGCCCATTCCAGTGCCCAACCACCCTCTCAGTCAAGAACTTCTTCCTAATCTCCAGCCTAAACTTCCCCTGATGGAACTTGAGGCCATTTCCTCTCATCCTGTCATTAGCAAGTTGGCCAAAAGCTTTTCTTCTGCAAAATAGAAGGCAGCAGTCTGAGTGTGCTTGGGGGCAAATTGTTTTTGAGGTTCTGATGATCAATGAGTAATTCTTTTAGTGCAAGCAGGAACAGATCAATCTGGGCTTACATCTGGGACTTCTCTGCTTCTCTGTGATCCACTTTTCCTGGACCTTTAGCTGTCAGATCAGCTGGTGTTGCAGCTATGGATGGTTGTCCCCTACTCAAGTTTGTCAGCTTTCAGTTGAGCATCACAACTCCTCCTGGTGTCCACACCTACACCATCAGATGTATTACAGGCTCTCAGGGATCTTCCATCTCTGAATCCTGCTCCACTTTAAACTGTTGTGTGTCAGAGCTTTTCAAGTTGCAGTTAATTGCTGCAAGACTCCTTCTCTCAAACTTTTATGGTTTAACCTTTTTCTGCCTAGAAAATCTTTCCCTGTGGAACAGGTTGTCCTTGCAGCTTTTGAAGACTTACAGGGATCAAGTCAGCTTAAATTTCCTTTCTAACCTCAACATTTGGGATGTGGTTTTGCTTTTCATTTAAAATAGATCCATGGTGCCTCTGAAATGGAATGTCCTGCTGCCTCCAGGGTGGGGCACCACTTTGCCCAGTGACTGTGACTGGGGGATGGATCCACTGGAAAGCTGGCCCAGCAGAGCTTGGTTTTCAGTGGGTTGTGTGATCTGGTTTACTGTACAGCCTCAAATCCCCTGTACACTCTTTGCTGGGTAATGAGAAATATGGGAACAAGGGGTTAAAGGGAGGGTGTGGATGCACACTGGGGCACCAGCAGCACTTCTGCAAGGGTTAAAATGATGGTGTAATCATGCTCTGTAACAAGTTTTGCTCCATTCCCTTAACAAAGCAAATACCTTTTGTTCTTTCAGTGTAGTTATCTTCTTCTGCACTTAACACTAACCCTGCACAGAGGCAAGGAGTTCTGATGCTTCTTCTCCCTTTTGGAGACTCAACATCCACATTCCACTGTCTGATATCTCCTTTCCCTGAAATTTGTTTTCCATTATCCACTTGTTAAATAGCCAAACTGTACTTGGTACATCTGAATGCAAATAGTTTGGGTCTTAAGTGAAACAGGGGATTGTGCTGACCAACCCTTTTCCAGGTGAGGATGGACTGAGGGCAACTACTCCATCCTTGCATCCAAAAAGAAACACTTTTAGGATACTGTGGTGCTCGTATATGTCCTTCTTCTAGAGCATCAACAATTAGAACAGGTTTTGTTACGTTATTTTGAGAAGATCATAGAATCATTATGGTTGGAAGGGACCTCTGGGGTCATCAAGTCCAACCTTTATCCCATCATATTCCTAACCATCAGACCATCAGACCGTGGCCTCAAGTGCCTCATCAACCCATTTGTTGAACCCCCCCAGGGACGGTGACTCCACCACCTCCCTGGGCAGCCCATTCCAGTGCCCAACCACCCTCTCAGGAAAGAACTTCTTCCTAAGATCCAACCTAAACTTCCCCTGATGGAACTTGAGGCCATTTCCTCTCGTCATGTCATCAGCAATTGGGGAGAAGAGACCAACACCAGCCTCACTACAGCCTCCTTTTAGATCATGGTTTCTTTCAGCAATCAATCATCTTACTGTGTTTGCCTGTTACCTTATACCTAGATTGCAAATATAATCCATGTGTATTTAATGTTTTTGTTGTCTAATGTTTTGTGAGGTGTTGCCCACGTTCATTGTCCCCAAGACCTACCACCACACAAGGTAAAGAAAGGGCAGTTATCAATGAGCTTACTCTTTCCAGGTATGAAACAAAATGTTAACATAGAGTATGAGTAGTCTTGATGTAACCTGCTCTTCTGTACTTTGCAATTTACTCCATGGCCTGATCTGAAAGGTGGAAATAGTTATAATAACCAGGCATTGCCTCTGTACCTATATCTTAATGTTGGGATGTGTTGCTCAGGTCTCTGACTGGTTTTAATTGCCTTCCAAGGATCCTGCCTGGTTTTAATTGCCTTTCAGGGATCCTACAGCTTGAATTTATCTGATTCATCTTTAGTCAAGTTTGAGGATTTGTGGTTTGAGGAGAACAGGGATGCAGGTTGTTTAACCTGCTTACCAGGCTTATAGCATGAGCTTTTCCTATGCTTTGCTGCTCTGGATCAGACTTACAAGAAAATAATGTCTACTTTTAAGCTTGCCACCATATCAGAGAGTTCTGCAAGAGGGAGGCAAAGTGGTTCTTGCAAGCTCAAATCCCAGATTTGAGTTGTTCTTCCATTCAGTGAAGTTCTTCTATCATTTTCATTGAATTATCTGAGCTTTTAGCACTGAGATGTGCTGACCCAGTTTCCAGTCTCTATGCTTCTTGGCAGATTTAATACATCAATAGCCACTTCCTTTTTGGTATCTGGCCCAATTTCTGGATGCCTCACTACAAACTGCACTCAATCCAGCAGTGTGGGGTGATACTCAATGCCTTATCATGGGCATGTAGTGCCAAGAGGATGGCAGATAGGACATAGCAGCTATCAGAGGCCCATGTCCTTCTGGAGCAACATCTGGAGGCCAGGTGAGATATCCTAGCAGCTGAAGGGCAATAGGTTGTCCCTACTTGGGCAACAAATGGAGCTTCTGATGTGGCCATGAAACCAAGGGCAAGAATGCAGTGTGGAAATTTAAACCATCTAAATGTAGGGGTCTACAAATAGCTGTCTTCATGTGCCTCAGGTGTTTAAGGTCCCTTTACAGATGGAGCCTTGGGTCTGAAAATGTTCAGGTAATCCTGTATTAGACACCTATACTGGCCAACTGAATCACAGTTCCAATTCCATTGAGCGTGAAGGGATGGTGGACATGTGCCTCTGAGTTCTTGAATTTAGATGTCTTAATCTGTGTCTGAATCCCATAAATCTCATCAGCAGAGATGAGCAGATGCTTTCTTCTGAAGAGTTGTCCTGGGAGCTAACATCGTTGAGGTGATTTGAGAGCTACCTGCCCAAAAAGGGTCATCTTGCCCTGCTCCTTCCTTGAGTTGCCACTGAGTTTGCTTCATCCCTCAGTGAGCTGGGTCAAAAATAGCAGCAAAGAGCCCTGCATTCCTATGGTTAGCTCTCTGCTGGCTGAACAACTTGCCTTGGCTCATCAAAGATATTCACAGACCATGTGAAACAGCAACGTGTGGCAGAGCTGGACCCACCTTCTAGATGGTGGAGCTGGATTCCTCGTTTGGCTTGGTTCTTCCCGAAAACTCACCTGGTGGAGTTGGCTTCTGTTGAGTGGAGAGCCCCAAGAACAAGATGTGTTTCACTAGGGCACGTTGTATTTGTGTTTAAAAGAGAGCTACAACTGGGAATGATGTTCCTCTTGAGCAGAAGAGCTATCTTTCCCCCCATCGCTATCAGAGAGGGCAAAATGAATGCTTTGAGGACTTGGGCATTTCTTGAGAATACTCAGAAACCATTTGCTTTTCAGCTGGTCCTTTGGCAGCAGGCACTCAGCATTCAGACCACAGCATCCTGTTACTGTTGCTGGTGTTCTCCAAGGTCAGATTGAATCCTTGCCTCTAACCATAAAATAAAAAAAGAAGAGAAAGGAAGAAATAGAGGAAGATGTACACAAATGTCATCTGCAGCTTCTTTGGCTGTTGGCTTTATCTCTTTGGAAGCCCTTGGACCTCCCAGCCTTTCAGTCTTTAATGTGCTGCTTTTTTGTTCATTAACGTTGGCACTGGGACTAAATTGAAATACAAAGCAAAGCAGCCTGAAATCTCTGAATTTCCACGGTTTCCAGTGCCGTGTGGTCTCATGGAGCTTCAAACCATGAGCGTTGTAGCATTCTCCCACCTGCTAGGTGAGGTTAATGGATCTAGCAGTAGGGACCCTTTTGATATCTTCTGAATTCACAGCAAGGACTGAACTCCAGTAGCCCCCTTCACGTTGAGCCTCCTCTGTTGTGCTTCTCCAGTTTTGTGAGTTAATTAGACTTCATTTTTTCTCTCCTTTGCAATTCAGTTCTAGGAGTGTGTCCTGCTCATAATATCATTTCCAATTTCCCTTTTTCTCAGCCCTGATATGAAGTAGGTTTGAAAAGAAAGGCAAAAATAGTGCATGTAAATAATCCTCAATTGTTAGTGGGGAAAGAAAGTTACAGAAGCAATGTTGCCTCTGTTCATTTATGTTTTCTCAGGCGTTAAATACTCAAAATGCTCCAAATTATGTTATGAAAACACCATCCTGGCAATATTCTTTGGTACAATAGCAGTTCTTCAGTTAATATTAATATTCCTCGTCTAAACGAGTTCTGTATAATATAAGAAATGATTTAGGTCTGGAGAGAGAGTTGCCCCATCCCTGCCATACATAGCTAATCATTTGCCTTCTGTTTGTTTAAAATAAGCAAGAAATTCCAGGGCAAGTTGTGATGGTTTACCTGTAAATCTGTTTATTACAGGTAAGCCAGAGGAGTCAGTCAAATTTCTTTCTTACTGTATTTAATGAAAAAAATGAATTTTTTTAATGAAAAAAAAAATATTTCCACAGAATTTCTCATCGATTTGGTGACACTAATTTTTCTTAGTTGTATGTTAAATTCTGGTACCTTTTAATGAGTTCAAAGCACTTGCAAATCAAAATAATGGAGGCTTAAGTAACTTTAGATATGGTTGCACTTCAGGCTTAAGGTGAGCCCGTTTCAAAATAAGTTGGCTCATAGTCAGCTGGACCCATCCGTGCACAAAAATTATTCTCTTGACATTATTCTTGAGTTTCTTTTCTCTTAGAGCATGAACTGGAGTACTTAATACAGACCAATTCCTGGTATGTAATGGTCCCAATTTGTTTGCCAAGTTTTATATCAGTCACAGGCTGTAGTTTAACTCCACGAGTGTTTTGAGTTTGAAATACCAACTGTTACCGAGATGTCAATTGGGTTCAAATTGCTTTTCCTTTACACAAAATATTTTCTGGCCAAGTCCTTTCCCTTTAACTCCTTTGAAATACGTCTGCACTGATTTCAAAACTATTTGTGCTTTTTTTGATATTTATTGGGTAGTTAGAGATAGCCGAATTTTCTTCTTGGCTTAGTATTTTATGCCAATCAAATGATAAAGAAAGTAAAACTCTTAATTATACCTTTTTTTTTTTTTTATCAGTCCATATAGCTAGCTATTTTTATTCACTTGGAAAGGAGCCAGATATTTTTGATACTTCAAATGATGTGGCATTAGAAGAAGTGTGATAGGCTGGTCTGCTTTTTCAGGTGCCTTTTCACATCAGACAAACGCCAGCTTTATAATATTATATGTT
>VZRW01010550.1:0-92542 GCA_013398125.1 Aegotheles bennettii
TGTGTGGTGCAGTTAACATGCTGTAGGGAAGGGATGCTACCCAGAGAGACCTTGACAGGCTGGAGNGCAAACTGCATGAAGTTCAACAAGGCCAAGTCCTGCACATGAGTCAGGGCAATCCCAAGCACAAATACAGAATGGGCAGAGAATGGATTGAGAGCAACCCTGATAAGGACTTTGGGGTGTTGCTTGATGAGAAGCTCAACATGAGCCGGCAATTGGCGCTTGCAGCTCAGAAAGTCAACTGTATCCTGGGCTGTATCAAAAGAAGAGTGACCAGCAGGTTGTGGGAGGTGATTCTTTCCCTCTACTCCACTCTCATGAGACCCCACTTAGACTACTGTGCCCAGTTCTGGAGTCCACAACATAAGAAGGACATGGAGTTGTTGGAGCAAGTCCAAAGGAGGGCCACAAAGATGATGAGAGGGCTGGAGCACCTCTCCTATGAAGACAGGCTGAGGGAGTTGGGGTTGATCAACCTGAGGAGGAGAAAGCTCTGGAGAGACCTCTGGGCAGCCTTCCAGTACCTGAAGGGGGCTTACAGGAAAGCTGGAGAAAGATGTTTTACAAGGCCATGTAGTGATAGGACAAGAGGTAATGATTTTAAGCTGAAAGACGGTAGATTGAAACTGGATATTAGAAATAAATTCTCTTGTGTGAGGGTGGTGAGACCCTGGCACAGGTTGCCCAAAGAAATTGTGGCTGTACCCTCCCTGGAAGTGTTGAAGGCCATGTTAGACACAGCTTTGAGCAACCTGATCTAGTGGAAGGTGTCCCAGCCCATGGCAGGGATGTTGGAACTAAATGATCTTTAAAGTCCCTTTCAACCCCAACCATTCTATGATTCTATGATAATGTGATGGCCAGTAAAGAATGAGAAAAGATGAAATTCTTCATCAGAGTATAGCCTGAGAAGGGTCCATAACTGGATGATTACTTTCTCCAAACCATAAGAACTGGTTTCTTCTCACTGTGCCAGCATGAAAACAAATATGCCAAGATGGGAAGAGGGGGTGGACGCTGCTTTATTTAACATCCATGCATCCCATTTGATGAGTGTAAAGAGGAGGAAGCTGCAGACTGAGATGTACTTTGTCATCAAGATTGCCTTAAGTGGACAGCTGTACTAAGAGTAAAACAAAATGCAGAACACTGAACTTCATATGGCACAGCTCCAAACTCCTCCTTACTGCTCACCATGTTTCCCAGGTACGGCTGAGACCTGTGTGAGAAAGTCTATCTGGACACAAAGAATTCAGTTACTCACAGAATTGTCATTAAAATGGGCACGCCAATTATATCTACAAGGTTATAATTCAAATTTAAGACCTAGATATCCAGTATTTATAATTATCCTACAACTTAAGAAAAACTATAGATCATAATGAAAAAATCAAATTATACTGAAGATATCTTAATAACTTGCAAGATTTTATGATTTCAGGCAAGAGTAAAATATCTATACATTTCAGACATTAAAGAAAAGAGTTTGCAATGCTTTTGTAGCTGATAATATTTCTTTTGTATTCATCAGAGCAAGAGGGATAATTAATGAATTATGAAAGTTAGATAAATTAAAATATTTTGCAAATATCTTCATTTTCAATATGATAGGAAATTTTTAATAACCAAATATAATTATACACTTTCATAAAAGATTATTTTAAGCTGAGGGGTTTTTCATTTGAAAAAGTTGTCATGCAAAACAGAGAAAATAATGAAGAAAAAGTCATCAAACCTCTCTGGTTACCAGTGTATTTAATATTAGAGAGTAATTGATTAGTCTATGATACTGATAGGTGAATAGAGAAGTTTTAATAGTCCTTCGTTAAAATACTAAGTAAGACAGAGCAAATGGCTAGGTTAAACACTTCAGTATACTGATCTTGGTAAACTGTACACAGATTTATCACAGTAAAAATAACGTAAGTATATTTACTAAAATAACTAGAATTCCGATTCATATTTACCACAGCACTAACTTCAATTTTGTGTCGTACATAGTTTGTTATACTCATAGATGACCGAGGTTGCCAATAAAAAGACTGAATCAAAAATTCAATATTCACTGAGATTAATATCCCATAATATCTCTTCTCTGAAGTATTTCATAAAGCCCTGTGGTACTACTATAATATGTAGACCAGATTAATATAGGACCATGGTCTCCAGGACTGTCAGTACAGTAGTTCCCTGCAGTATTAAAGTCCACAAGACCTGATTTTTAATATATTCATGAACAATGAAGGAAATACATGTTGCACACAAAAATAGCTACACCTTTTGGAAGGACAACCAACCAGATGCTTTCATTTCTAGGTTGGCAACCATGGGGATGCAAAAAAGAGTGAAGTGTTAGTCCTGGGACTTTACACCTAAGATTTTCAGTAATAAATTTTGCTGTGTTATCAGAGCAGATAAATTTTTAAAAAAGTTTCTGCTATCAAAAGGCCATGCTTATCTCCTAGTTTGAGGACAAGTTTTGTCTTGTATATGCCTATTTACAGGTAGAAGTACCTATGGTGGTTTGTTTTTTTTCACATAACAATTACTTTGTTTGAGACCACTTCTTAAAACCCAACATTTTGCAACTTGCTTTATGGAATAACACTGTTAGAAAAGGTTTTAGTTTTGTCCCATTGGGCTCAAACATTTTACAGGGTACCAGTTTAGCCATTATTCTCTGATACCCCACAGACAGGGTACGTCAAGCAGTTCGTAAGGTTCCCCCATGGATGCAAGATCAGGGACAGAAACAATATTTCCTTTTAGTCAGTCTATATGCTAAGTAGAAGCATGCTTTGGATAGTTTCTGTGCTACATTTTTCTTTATATGTAGCATAGAAACATGGCTGTTCATTTCCACCAAAGGAATAACACAACTAGACTTCTGTGAAGAATGGAGGTGTAAGACCATGCCCAAAAACATTAGAGTTGTCACTAAAATTGCAAGCAATCCATATTCTAATTCATGTCAAAACTCAAAGGTGTAGTACACTGGTTAGGTTGTCAACATGTCCTTGTTTTCCTTTAGTTTTTACTGATGTTTTAACAAAGCAAAATCATAAATTAGAGAGAGACCTCTAGGACAAATTTGAAAAAAAAATAACAATAATCTTCTGGTATGCGAGAAATAACTATTTTGATACAAGTTTTACAAAAACAGAATTATAAGCTATTTACGTCAAAGATGCTTGCATGCTTTCAAAATCATATCTAAACAACAAAGCCAGAAACACATTAGAAGTGAGCAAACATGTTTTCAACAACTTTGTAGAATTTTTTTAGTTGATGCTGCACTAAGACTTTTGTATTCTTCAAATGAAAATTACTGGTTTAGCAAAGCCAACATTAGTTCTTATTAATGAGGATTCACTTCTTTAGTGAATGGTTATTGTCAGGGTGAATATTGGTAGTAGAATTAGTTTCTATTGATAGAAATATCACCTTTTCCATTGAAATACTATATTTTTTTTCACAGTGAAAGCTTAAGAGAGAAAATGATGCTGACTACAGCTTCTGTTCTATTTATGCATACATGTATATACATAATCACAATTGCTAGTTTTTTTGTGGTTAAAAATATGTTAGCCTGGAGCAACTGAAGGGCTCTGTTGAGTTGTGTAAATTCCATGTTGTATAAATTAATGTTTCTCTAATAGAATAATAAGTGTTCAGAGCCTGAGAGTTTCTTGTTTGACTTATATATGTATTTTTAAGTATAGCATTCATTCAAAGAAACAGCAGTCTCTACTATATCCTGTTTTATATGGAACAAGATATGTTGATTGTAAGTGGTATTGCAATTTAACCAGTTTGACTATTCAACGCATACAAAACAGTGGGTGAAGTGAGTACTATGACTCAAAATGAATTAGTTACGTACCTTTAGGAGACTTTAGTATTGATGGTAATTTTCCGGTAAAGGCATTACCATTAGGTCAGACTACCTGACAATAATGATCTTTCTAGCGTGAAGTTTTATGGAAAGATTACTCTTATTGCTGTTAATGAGAACCTGACTTCACAGGCAATCCTGCAGTACAAGGGAAAGTGAGAAGATGATGTTTCAGACAGTAACCATTTTGTGAGCTGAGGTGCTGAACCAATATACCAGGGGAATGGGTGGAGATCTCCAGTCTACTGGACACCATCTACTCCATATAAGTGGGGGTCATGTGCTTTCGGTGATGTTCTCTCCCACAGGACATCTTTGTCATCCCCTTTCAAGGCAGATTATCTTTGTTGACCTGTCA
Source organism: Aegotheles bennettii (assembly GCA_013398125.1). NCBI lineage: Eukaryota > Metazoa > Chordata > Aves > Caprimulgiformes > Aegothelidae > Aegotheles > Aegotheles bennettii. The sequence continues at coordinate 4,257 of VZRW01010550.1, forward strand.
CTTCAGAGAGGCTCTCTGTAGGTACAGTAATGCTCTTGCTCTTTTAGGATTAGAGCCCATAAATACATGTCAACTTTTCAGTTATTTGTTTGCAATTTTATGGTGAGAATATTTTCAACTAGGGCAGAGAGCAGAAACATTTTTTCACGTTTTTCCTTCCAAATTTGAGATGTTCAGTTGACCTTGAAAAGTTGTAGCATCTCTTCTTTGTATTAGGGATAGGACTGAATACATAGGAAAAGATGGCAATGTCAGAAATTACAACCTCATAAAGCCCTTAATTCTCTTAATAAAAATAATACATAAAGTAGAGAACTATGAGGGTACCTTACATATTACACTGTCAGGTTTAGGAGTGCTGCAATGAAATTTACAATGCCTTTTTATTTGATAGTGGAAAAGAAAGAAAGAAAGAAAGAAAGAAAGAAAGAAAGAAAGAAAGAAAGAAAGAAAGAAAGAAAGAGAGAAAGAAAGAAAGAAAGAAGGAGTAGCTTAAAAATTGCCATGTTATAAACAAGTGAGCTTTTCAATGGGTGGAGGGGGGGAAGCTGGGAGCACAAAATGTGGGGCTTTGGGACTTTTACTACATCTTTAAACCAATGTTGCTAAGAATCACATATGTTTACTACAGGTGAAGTTTTTAAATACTTGGTGGGCTAAAATTTTAAAATTCTGCTCATAATGATCCAAATGTTTTTCTCAGAGTATTTGAGAATGCAGATAACACAAATAACTTCAAGACCTTCTGAGAGCTCAACCAGAGAGCACAGAAAGAACAGGAGGCAGGAGGCAACTGATGAAACCCTAAGTGTGTTGTGTCTAAGGGAATTTTTCCTGCTGATACTAATGAAGGCAGGTTTTCACATATTTTCCCTTGGAAAATTTCATAACTTGTCTTCTGAGCAGTAAAAGTCATCATAATCTTTACCACTTTTCATTCTGACAATGATTAGATTTCACGGCTAAAAGTCTAACATGCCTCTCTGTGCCCAACACACAGAATATATCAGTTCATTGGAACTCCCATCTGTAGGAGCTGGCTCTCTAGGTTGAACCAGACAGGGTCCTGCTTCCAAATGGCAGCCGGGATGATCGTTGCTGTAAAATCACAAGCATGTCATATGTGACAGGGCAAGCAGGTCTAAAATTATCCATTTTTCAACTTGGGGACCAGAATGTAACAAATATTAGCTACACTATTTTCTTAAAAGCCTCACTGAACATACTTTGTGTCCAAGATATTGTACACAAAGATATGAACAGGAGTAGAGTACATGAAATACAGAAAGATACAGAAAGCAAATATAAATACAGACATGCAAGGTCAAAAATAAGAGGTCAAGATGCACGCAAAGGTGATTTAAGAATAAATGAGAACAACTATTCTTTCCTTCATAGTCATTCATCTTCAACTAAGTATTTTGCCTAGGAGAGACAGGCTTAATCTTGTCACACTTTGCATAGCATGCTGACTACCTAAAACTGCTGAAGAGTCAGACATCTTGCAGAAGTACTTTTTATTCTGACCTAGCTAGTGGTAGACTTGTATTATGTGACTTTGTTATTGTATTCAATGAATAGATATAAATAGGTGTATAATAGAGGCCACATGTTGTCTATAGAATAGAAACACTGAAATGCTGTAGTATATAAGAGGTTTTGAAAGGTCTTATTCATATTTGCTTACTTGAAAAACTGTGGCACATGGAAATAGCTCTGATTCTTCAGAGATTCAGTGCTCTGGTAAATATTTTCATACGTGGTTAATCTTTCATGCATCGTTATGTGGGCACAAAGTAAGTCTATCAAAAATTTAAACCAACCAGTTGTTCTGGAAAGCAGCAGATGCTGAATATTTCACAGATGCCTTCCTCCCATTTGTTTGGTTTCAACACTTATGTGGGAATAGCTGAAACACATTTTCCAAGCCTCAGCAGTGCGCTTGATCAGTACTCTTGGTGGCAAATGAGCTTCAGTGTGATAGTGTCCAACAAGTGTGAAAGGACAGAATGGGGCTTTCGTTGGAGTGCTTTATGGATGTCTACAAAGTGCATTCTGCTGCTCCCAACACTCACAAAGGAATCTCACACACTTTTCATGTCTACAACACATGGAAAGTGCTGGCAGACCTGCTGTATGAAGAAAACTGTCCTCTTCCTTCTTCACAGCCTGACAAGTAGTTCACTCATGGTCAGGTGGATTTGTTCCCAAAGCCAGTAGGCAGCTATCAAACTGTGGTAGAGTACATGTCTTCCTTCTGAAGTTATACCTTTCATACTGTATTATTTCCTTTTCCTTTTCCTTTCCAGAAGAAAGTGCTGATTACTTCAGTTTGTATTTATTATTCTAAGAAAGATAATTTGGCACTTCTTTGTAAAGGCTAGAATTTCAATAGTTTTAGTTCTCACTTTACCTCTGGTATGTTTAAAGTGGCTTATATGAAGGGATTTCATCATGAACTCCTGTCTTTCCCTGTGAATTATTGGTATGTTTCTTGGTTAATATTCTTAAACATTTAGAGTAATTGAAATGTTGGTTTGAATCTTAGCAAGAATTAACTGCTGATATTTTTAGAAAGAAAATTAAAGATTTTCTACTTTTCAGTAGACATGCCTTTTAAATATTCTTTAAGATTTGTATGCAGTGTCATTTTAGAGAGTGTTCTCGGCAATGTCAGCTTCTTGGATCTCCTTCACAACATAATTTTGAATGTAACACGTAAAAAAAACCCCAACATCCAGCCATAATTTGAAGTGACAATATTCTGCCTTATAGTTAAGTTTTACTTAATCAGATGTACAATGTTACTGAATAAGTATGATTAATTGTGCAGCATCTTATGCAACCACATTTTATGCCAGATATTGTCCCTAGACAGATACTCAAGTCTGATAATTTCTTTTGGTCAAGACTAGTACTAAAACTAACATCTGACAACCCAAAATACATATATTAAGTTATAAGCCTCTGCTTCTCTCTCTCACCCACCAAAAAACCTAGCAGAGTCTCAAAGAAAAGCATTCTTAAATACTGTAAGCAATCCACCTATAACTAATATGCACACTGAAATGATGAGATATCAGCATATAGAACTACAGTTATTGTTTCTTCAAAATTAGTATAACCTAAAAAGATTGGGAGAAAACTGTATATAAACCTAGAAATTCTTTCAAACTAAAACAGGAAGGATTGCATTGAGTGAGCAGCAGCTGCTGTAAAATAGCTACTTCAAAGTGGTAGCAGCTAGATTTTGCCAAATTTAAAAGCCCACTCTGCAAATGACATGCTCAGAAGGTAAATATTTTTTATCACAGTAACTTCCTGTGAAAAGGTCAGAAAGTTAGTGATTGTGAAATGTAAAGACAACATTTTTATACTACTGTTATGTCAATGTGTTACATTAGCATGCTTTGTCGGTTAGAGATTAAAAAAGCAATCACAGCTGATCTACTGGAAGACAAATAGAAAGACAGCTTGGCTTTGAATGAATACTTATGCTTCTTAAGTCCCATTGAATTATTTTTTCAATATCTGTGTTGAATGGTGAAGTTAATCTGCAAGGTGAAAAAAAAAAAGAGCTGTCACTTAATTTTAATAAGAAATATGCCTTTATTCTTGTTGTAAATATCTAGTCTGAATATCATAAGTACTAACAAACTCCCTCTACTTCTTTAAAATTATGAGGTTCCCATAATTTAGGGTATGGTTGTGATACATCCACACTGAAATGTACAAGTTAGGTTCAAACAGGATGTAACTACCCCAAGCTGAAGACTCTCCTATGGCATCTGAACTCTGTCCTATTCACACAATGAGATTTATTCCTGGTGACGTTTGTGATGAACACAGATAAAACAGAAAAAACACAAAGCAATTCTAGTCTCTTTACTTTGCTATAAAACAAGGTTTATTTCTCTTCTCCTTTCGCCATCTATGTGAATTTCACACTGCTAGGATTATTAGGAGAGAATATTCCTGTCAGCTCTGCCCCTTTGAACTCCTCTTTAGAGCTCAGTTCAAACTAAGACAGTAGCAAAAATGTTTCCAATCACCCTAGATGACAACATCCTGCCATACTGGGAAATTTGATCTAAAATGAGGGTTACTAGCTAGCTTACTCAAAAGAGAGCATAGGCAATGAATTATTCAGACTTTCTAGTCAACAACCATTTATACCATGTTCTATCCCAGGATAGATGATTCAGGCTCAGTACTGTATTTGTCAACAGTAAAATAAACGTGCTGTCCAAATCCCACACTGACAGTGTTAAATTGCTTGCATATTGTTATGGATGTCATTTTAGGCAACTAAAGCACAGAAATTCAGAACAGGGCTGTCCCTGTATTCTGAACTCATCTGCTTGTGTTTTCACTTTTCATGACTTCAGAAAACCTGCAATGCTGCAAGAATTACTGGGGCTGCAACACCACTTAGGCATAAGAGAATTCATTAAGAACAGCATCAGTGAAGCAGCATTAACTCTGGATTTCCTTTATTTGTGCTTAATTTAAAACATTTCTTGTCGTCTTTTATTTCAATGAGATGATTTTAGAAATGCAAATCCCATGGCCATGGAATGGAGATTGTAAAGAAAGGAGTCTATTTCCCTGATGTGGTACTTCAGGTGACCCCATTAGACTTAAACCAGCAGGAAATTAACTCTGTATTATTGCCATGTATACTGATTTTATGCCTTTCTCTCATCTCTCCAGTGTGTTTGTATGCAGTATTTATAAACATAACAATGAAGAACATAATATCTACTCAAATGACCTTAAAAATTTTCTCCCCAAACCATGTTTTAAATACTTAAGACAGTATTTAAGATTAGCTTTTGGATTACTCAAATATACTTCAGTAATAGGGAGATGAGTGCTATTTCACTATGATAAATGAGGTCTGACTTAAACTGGATCAAACTGAGCCCTTTGAGTCACTCTTCAAATATGCAATTCTAGAAATATTAACCCTTTCAAGTATGTTACTAAATCTACCACCTCCAGAAATCAGATATTTTTTGAGGTCAACCAGCCCAAATTTTTCTCCTTGCTGTTAATAGAAATAGTGTCACAGATGGATGTAAATTAAGATCAAAGTGTTTAGCTTCCTATAAAATATAATGATCTTATCACATTGTTGGTACCTACATTTCGAAGGACTCAAATTTCCATTCCTCTTTTGAAATGTTATTCTCTGAATTTCTTCATTCAGAATCAAGCCCTCTACTTCATATCTTAATAGATATTTTCCCTCTGTCCCAGGTTATTTTTATTTTAAAAATATGTTCAAATGAATGGACTTCTGGAGCCAAGAGTTACTGACTTAATCAGTTCTTAGTAAAGATACTTATCTCAGGCACTTTAGTTGTTAATGGGATAAAAAAAAATACAAAAAAACCACCCCCAAAACCCCCAACTATTGAGATGAAATCCAAATGTGTTATCTTACCACTTTATGGCATCAGTCATATGTCAGTTTCTTTGGTATGAATTATTAGACCTGGGGAGAACCCTGATCTTTTTCTTGTCTAAGGGAATCTCGTACGTCTTTATCATTTCCATGAGGTGCTCGTTACACTGTCAGCAACTCTTACCAATGGCTATGTTTCTGCTTCTTTTTCTCAAAAGTGTTCCTATTGTATAGATTACTTTGTTTTTTGAGAACTTATATCTGGCTTTTGAAAATACCTAGTTGTAGATGTTGGAATTAATTCTAATGATACATCTTTCTCATCATTTTTCTGAAGCGCCCCACATTATATTCTTATAAAAACATCTATAAAGAATAAAATGCCCAAATATATATGAATATCAAGAATATAATGTTGAATTACTCTGTGTGAAGTGTGAAAAATATCCACATCTATCTATTAGAAAATAATGAAATTAGATTTCCAATAATCAGGATGTGTGTATTAGAAAATGACAGAGTTGACTCTGATTTATGTCTATGCACGTGTTATTCTAATTATAGCAAAATTGTACTTGTTAAAAATATTTTATAAATATCAGTCCGTCTTCCATGTGCTGGTACCCCATGTCAGCAAACACAGAGGCAGCAGCTACAGACCAGATGGCCTAACTAGGAATGTGTTGTTTACATACACTTGTGTGGTTTCATTGTGTGTTGTGAATGTGAAAACCTGGTTCATATGCCTATAGGCAATAATTTTCCGTTTTTGTTTATTTTTTCAGTAGTTAGTTTGTACTGATGTTACTAGTTTCAGGATTGATACCATTAGTAACATGATCAATTCCCCTGATGTATGAATACAAATTAGTTTCATTTGACAAACTTTTCTCCAAACTTGAAAAAGTAGCTTTTTAATCAAAACAAATACCTGTTTTTGGTTTATTCTGAATGTTTAGTATGAAATTAAGTCACAATCTAGATGACAAAATGGTCTATTGTTTTAATTCTTATTGTATAATCACAGAATCACAGAAATGTTGAGGCTGGAAGGCATCTCTGGAGACTGTTTAGTCCAATGCTCCTGCTTAAGCGGGGTCAGCTAGAGTTGATAGCTCAGGACCATGTCAAGTTGAGTTTTCAATATCTTTATGGATGGAGACTCCATAACCTCTTGTGTCAACCTCTTCTAGTGTTTGACCACTCCCACAGTAAAAACATTGTTTCTCATTCTTAAGGGATTTTTTTGTATTTCAATTTGAACCAATTGCCACTTGTCTTTTCAATGAGCTCCACTGAAAAAGAGTCCTGGTCTTATTCATTTCCTCCCATGATGTATTATATACAATGACAAGATACCCCTGAACCTTCTCTTCTCCAGGCAGAACAGTCTTGGTTCCCTCAGCCTCTCATGTGACTGCTGCTCCAAGCTCTTGATTATCTTCATGGCCCATTTTGTCGGATTTGCTCACCAGGTCTGAGCAGAGGGGAATAACCACTTCCAACTTGCTTACGGTGCTCTTCATAATGCAGCCCAGTATTGTTAGCTTTCTTTGCTGGCTCATGGTCAACTTTCTGCCCACCCTAGATCTTTTTCTGGCAGGCTGCTTTCCAGCCAGTCAGACCTCAGCATGCAACTGATACCTGGATTTATTTCTCCCCAGATGCATAATCTGTGTTTCCTACTGTTGAACTTTATTAGATTCCTGCTGGACCATTGAAGGGCAGCACAACTATTTGGCATATCAAACACTTCTTGTACTTTTTGTATCATCTGCAAACTTCCTGAGTATGCACTTTTCTTTATCCTCCAGGTCCTTAAGAAAGATGGTAAAAAGTATTAGGCCCAGCCTCATGCCCTGGTGTACACCCTTATTGATTCCCTCCAGCTAGACTTCATGTCACTGATCACAACACAGCATTTCAGCCAGTTTTCAGTCCATCTCCTTTTCCATTTATGCAGTCTGTACTTCATCTGTTTGTCTATGACGATGTTACAGGACACTGGTTAAAAGCCTTGCTAAAAGCAACAACATCCACTGCTTTCTTATCATTCACTGAACAAGTCATCTCATCATAGAAGACTATCAGGGTAGTTAAACATAATTTCCCCTTCATAAATCCACACTGACTACTCTTCATCACGCTCTTGCCTTCATGTGTTTGGGAATGGTTTCCAGGATTGGTTCTTCCATCATCTTATGATCAAGAAAAGGTTGACATTCCTGTAGAATACTGGTCTTTCTTTTTGTCCCTGTTGAAGATAGAAGTGACATTTGTTCTATTCCAGTTCTCAGGAACCTCCATGGATCACCACAATCATTCAAAGATAGTCAAAAGCTGCCTCACAATGACATCTGTCAGTTTCCTTAGCATTTGTGGGTGCATCCTGTCAGGTCACATGGACCTGCACCTGTCCAGTTTATTTAAATGTTGTCTATCCATATCCTCCTTCAAGTGTTCCTTACACCAGACTTTCCACTGGTCTGGGGAACCTGAAATTCCTGAAGGTCCATGTTAACAGTAAAGACTGAGGCAAAGGAAATATTAAGTACCTTGAACTTTTCCATGTCCTTTGTGATCTGACTTACAGGGACAGAAGCTTTCCTTAATGACTTCTTGCTTTCCTTCATAACTTCTTCAGTTTGTAAACACTCCTGCTATGAAATTGGATGTGAGTAGGACCGTCCTTTTCTTTAGCTGGTGGGTCATTCATTAGAATGAGGACAGTACCATTTCAAACTGCCAAGAATCTCACTAATCATCAGTCCCATCAGAGGCTTCTTAGATGCTGCCTGTAATGGTATTGTATCTTCTGTTTGATATACATTAACATTTGGAAGAGAACTAATTATTTTAACTGTGTCTTAGTCTGCATCTCATTGAGACACAATTCAGTAATAGATAATGCTGCTTATGTTCATTTGTGCTTCTTGTCTTTGTTTCTATTTTATTATTTAAATAGAGATAATTCCTCTATCTGCAAATTGTGAGCCATGATTAATTGGCATGTGAGTGGTTTAGTATGACCTGTAAGAGATTTTATCAATAACTTGTTTGCACTTTGTGCACCCAGTTACAGTATCTAGATTTTAGGTAACTATAATTAGTACTATATACTAATGATAAGATTGCAAGTTAAAAGGAAATGTGCAACTGCATTCTAAAACTAGATGATTAATTACAGATTTGAAAACTGAGTACAATTTACACTTTGGCAAAACAGGACACAGTATATAACACCTTCATGTCAAGGGATTACTTGTTTTTAGCAATTAACAAAAATTAGATGTACCTCATTTGCAGGCTTCAAAATAAGAATGAGAATAAGGCACAATAGTAAAAAATTTAATGCACCTAGCAAGAACAATAGTTTCTTATAGGTAAAGGTATGGCTGAGCTGGGAACAGGTTACATTCTACTATTTTCTAGCAGCTGCCCTTCTTATTCAGTTGCCAGGAGTCATTTTCTAAAATGCGTAAAACACATACATGATAAGGTTGTATAGCTCCAATAAATAATTTGCATGTCTACTTCAATGATCAGACAAAGAAAGTGTCTCTCATCTAAGCAGTTTTCGAAAACACTTCAACATTTACTGACTGTGGATATTGATGAGAATCACTTTATCCTTACCTTAAAATAAACTGATCCATTGATCATTTAGGGTAACACCTAGATAGCTTAGGGAGGCTGCTTTAACTTAGGTGTATACACTGTGAAACTGAAGAGTACAGTAATTCAGTAATTCAGAGATGCTAAGTGGAATCCTGTGTAATAGAGAAATAGGTGAAGTTATGTTGGTCTGAAAGAAAAAAAAATCTCACAATCTGAACAGGGAGTAGGGCAGAGCTAGCCAAAACAAATGTTAAAGGCGGTGTCCATACTTCTTTCTTCTCAGAAGCACAACATTTGAGTTGGTGATAATTAGTAGCTGCCTCCAGGCTTTCCAGAGCTCTATGGTTCTCTGGAGGACCATCCTAAGAGTAAGTTTCCCTCTCTGCAAAGAGCTCAAACATCTTATAAGACTAAGTCTGTTCCCTAATTTTTGCATTTTAGATTCCAAAGTAGGTACTCTGAATCTTACCCTTTGGCAACAAGGAATTAGGTGATTGCCCCGGGCAGCATAGCTGAGAGATTGAGTGATGCGAAGGTGTGGGTATTTTTGAGTGGTTTCTGTCCTTGACGAAAGGAGATATGAAAATGCAAAGAAAGGAAAGAACACAGCACTCATTCTTGCACAGGCAGTGATTAAGTATGTCCTAGGAGCAATTAGATCCACTCTCTTACTCCCTCTCCAGCTGACTATAGAATAATGTGTCTAACATTATTGACCACACTGAACTCGGGCCATTGCACCAGAAGGAACTAAAGGTCCATCAAGAAGAAACAGACCCTACCAGGTGCAGAAGCCATATCTAAGTAACCAAAGTATTTAGCAGAAAAAGGTACTGAGTTCAGAATACATTCAGCTGTCTAAACTGATACGTATGGAAAATCTTGCTGTTAGGGATTAGGTGACCATGATGGTAAAGGCATTCTGCATTGTTCCCCTGGACTTTTGTGCCCAGCCTCTACCTATCTCAGATTTGATGCCACAGCAGATCATCTTTCTCTCCTTTTACAGAAAGGAATGAGGTCAATCACTTTCTGGTAACATAGCTGAAATAGACAACATTCAGTGCTACTGATCTTTAACAGGCTCTTCCTCTGAAGTAGAAAGGGTCTGGGAGGTACATGGGAGAAGGAATTATAAATAAATAAATAAATAATAAAAATAAAAAAAAATGAAAAAAGAAATGGCACAGACATCCTGGTCATCAGTCAGGAAGCCTCAGTCTAATCCTGGCATCTGTTAAGTATAGCCTGAGGCAGGCAGCTGTCTAACTCTTTGCTTTCAGTATTTACATTGATTTGTTAGCGCTACTTATTGACTGCTTGATGTTATTGTTCCTTCGTGTCAACCCACTAAGACTTTGTAGCTTTGTTATGAAAAACTGAGTCTTCTGTCTCTCTCCTTGTAATCATTATTCAGCTGCATCTCCCATTGTGGCTGAAAGAAGACAAATTTCAGAGGAAGGATAGAACAAGTTTAGAAGAGTGGAGAGATGTTTAATGCAAAAGAGAGCCTGAAGTGATCAGAGGAAGTAAAAGGGTCTAAAAGGACAGGAAAGCTAAGGATGCAGAAAACCAGAAATAGAATAAAAAGAAATCCCAGGAGGAGAGAGAGAATTTTACTTTTAGAGAAAACTAAACAAAATAAAAAAAATAAAATTGAAAGTGTAGAAAAGAGGAAGGTGGCAAAGATAGAAAAAAGCCATGAGAATGAACCAGGAGAATCAGGAGGAGATAAATTTAAAAAAAAAAATACATTTAAGGTAAAGTGAAGAAGAGTCTACATTTTTGCATTTCCTTGATGCTGATTTTGATTTATTGAAAAGGAGGTCCATACCTATGGGGTATTCTTTGGATAACAGAATAAAACATTTGTTGAAGGTCATGAGGCAGAAAGAGAGTCAGTTTTCAGCCACATGAAGAAGTATGACCACAGCTGTTTAGCACAAGAAATAAAGGCTGCAGTCCCACATGCTGCAATTCCTCGGTATAGCTAAATGATATAATACCCTATGATGTAGGAAGAAACCTCCTCAAAACTAGTCTGCCCTATTCCCTGAAACACTTTATCAGTTTCTGTCACATAGGTATTGCTCAATCAGTAAGTGTTCAATCATATTGGTCATATAAAGATACTCATTAATCCAGAAAGTGATCATCTTTAAGATATTTATCTTAGTATCGATGTGCTGATATATTTTTCTTCTAATAACAGACAGAATTCCTTAGAAGCAGTTATTATCTCAGTATTATTTTTAGAGTACTTTTTTACAAATTAATTCTAAGGCCTCAAAATGTGCTTGTGTGTCAAAGGGGATTTTTATAATTGTCTGACCAGACTCAGAATATGAAGTGGAACTATGAAATAGCTTATTTAGTCACTACTCAAGTAGTTTTCCATTTGCATTTTGGAAACCTCAGTCTAAATGCCATTGTCAATAGGCTATAGATATCTTCATGCTTTTCTTAAAATTAACACTTACTGAAAAGTTCATGCAAAATAATGTCATACCTTAAAAAATGGCAAAAATATTTTAAAAGGTTTTGAAAAGCTGAACTTGCAAAAGAAAAATATAAAAGCATTCAGAACCATTTCACCTTGACCTACATTACTTTGGAAGGCACTTTGGGTTTGCGAAGGAACCTGTATTACAAAAAGAAAAAAAAAATAGAAGAAAAGAAAAAAACACAGTAACCTTCAGAAGACATTCAGCAGAACCTGACAAAGTTTTGATTGAAGAAAGATTGATTCTTTAAAGTCTGAGTGGTCAGACATGCACTGAATTTGCTGATGTTCATTGCTATATCCTAGAAAGTATTTTCAGCCCTTCTATCCTAATGAGCTTATTAGTAAAAGGCTGAAAGGATCACTGATTGTCTATCAAGAAAGATTGTCAGTCACATGCTGTTAGCAACTCTGCTGTGATTTATATACCATGCTTACAGAAGAGAGAGGTATGAAAAAATGAGACTTATTGTGTCCTATGACCAGTACGGTGGCACAAAATAAAATGTGCAGCATTGTCCTTAGGGGGTGGAAAGGTATACGTTCTGGATGAGGAAGTCACAGAAAATTGGATAGAACAGTAACTTTCCTCTCTTGTTTCCTCCAGTGATAATTATGTTACATAGAAGAAATTGAATTACCTGCAGCAGTAATAGTTATGATTGAAAAATATGCTATAAAATGTGATTGAAAGGGTGTGTGTGGAGGATCAGAGAGGGGAAAGCTCAAATTCAGCTCAGCTGCTGTTAACAACAGGCATTCCTGTATTCAAAACAACTAGATACAACTGATTGTCAGTGCAGTTTTAAATCCAACAGAGACCTTTTCTGTCACATTCTTGCTTTATTCTGTGTGTATCAGCAGGAACTATTGATAATGTCACTTATAGAAGAATATAATTTAAGGGAAAAATGTTAGGATATTTTGGTTACTGCTGAAGGATTTTCAAATTGTTAAAAAAGTAGGGTAATTGTAATATAATGCTTCTCAGTGAGGTTTTTATCTAAATGGAACGAAAGTGAGGGTTGCAAAAATTGCAGATAAATTAGCAATTAAAGAGAATTAGATCTAGGTTAAGCTGAGCTGAGCTGAGAGGCATAACTATGAGTAGCTACCACCTTAGTTAAGGTTGTCAGATAACCTCAATAAAGTCTTTGGGAGACAAAATTGTCTTGGTTTAAAACAACCCTTTCTTGTATCACCTGAAGATGTAGCTTTCCCTCCCACTCAGTAAGGGCTCATCTCTCCCAAATCTTTCCTTGAGATGATCCTACAACTCTGTCAATGGCTCCTTGCTCACCATTCCTCTTCCCTCCTAGCTTATCTATAGAATACAATAAGGATTTCTTTGTAAGTTTGCAGGCACCTTTCATGAAAAAGGGATAATCCAGGACTCACCCCTGAAAGCTTTTTATCCATGGATCCAGTGTTACTGAAACTCTGTAGTAAAAACACCAAATCCTTCCCAACATATTTATTTTTAACAAACTGTAATTACAAATAGTTTATAGTCAGGTTTTTTGGTGGTGTTTTGTTTGTTTGTTGGTTTTTTAATTCTTTCTTGTTACTGGCTAGATTGTGTGTGACTGGTATTCAAGACAGGGACCTTTTAATAAACTCTCCTTCTGAATGCCTCCAACAGCTGTTGGATGGCTGAATACAACAGCTGTATCCAAAAGAGATACAGTAGGGTATGATATCAGTCCAGAGAGCTAGAATTGTTAAGATTGTAATTGAGGAGTTTACTATGCTCTGAAAATATGCATCAAGAGAAGTATTTTGGAGTGACTCAGCATCTGTATCACTTGCTATTCTCTACCCCATGGCATATAGTTTATGTTCAACATTTGTGTAGATGTCCCATCATGGGAAAGTTACTGTTTACAGCGTTAATTGCAGCCACCTTCAAATCCAGCCAATAATCTAATCCCCAAACTATTTAAAGTAGACAGCCACTTAAATTAATGCTTCCTAAAGCTGTGTGGATTTCAAGCATGCAGAGAACATAAAGTGAGCCAGAAAATTTCAAATCATCAAAAGCAGTCTGTCTGCTTCTTAAACAAAGTAATGAAACCCAGCAAATAGGAAAAGGGAACAATTTTTGGTGATTAACCCGCTCTTCTGTCCAAACCCACTAGCTATCTAAACAGAATTTTATTTAAAATTATCCTGCTGGCTATTTTAAAAATCACAGAAAGAGGAACCTCATTTTCTCTCCCTGACAAATAAAAAAGGACAAGATAAAAAATTCATACAATCAGGAAAATTATTATTTCCAGGAAACACTCTTAAAAAATATCAGAGCACCTTACCTTTCCGAGAAACTGGTCAGACACATTCACCAAGCATTCATATTCAGTGTCCTCTGCATAATAAAAAGCTACTAGTTGGTATTTAATTGAACAGACTGGATTCATCAGAACCTTATTCCAAGTAAATAAAAATACTTAAAATTACGATTTAATATATATTTAAAATATTTTGATGAAATGAACAGAGAATTCTCAGGACATGCAAAAACATGTTGTGTTATCCCGCTGTCAAGACAAATAGACATTACTTGTTATTTGTCTCCATATCTCTCTTACTATGAGGTTTTTGTTCTGTTTTGTTGTGTTGATTAGCATGGAACATTTATCACAGTCAGGGTTTCACGGTTCAGTTCTTCTTTTTTAAACATAAAGGAAAGACGAACATACATTATAAGAATGCAAAATTTTATAACCTTGTCTTGGGAAACAAGGCATTTAAAATACGTAGATAAATAGGCTTAATAGAGATCAAAATAGATAACACAGAATTAAAAATACTTCACAGTATACCATCTTGCCAAGATTTGCATATCAAATAAATGTCTTCATTAAAGCTATAATTAAAAATTATTTTTATCTTTATACTGGTGGCATAAAAGCCACTATATCTGACCCAGATCCCACTATATGTCTGTATTTACAAACAGGAAACACTTACAATTTCAGATTAGACAGAACAGGACAAACATATGCTAAAGTCAAGAATAAGGCAAAAAGAGAGGTCAGGGTTCACACAAAACAAATCTCTAAATTGGTTATCAAATAGATGTGTTGTTCAAAGTGGTGATAATGTGGTTTATCAGGCCAGATGATATGGCTTTTATAAATCAAGGTAAAAATGAGGTCTGATCTGCTTGAAATCTGTGGTTTCACTAGTGATACTGAATTTTAGATTACTTTTGAGCTGAAGATCCCAGAATGAAATTTTTTTAAGATATATTTTAAGTTAAGAACAGCTATTGACGAATCAGTGTTGTATTTTCAATAATCTCAGATTTTTTAAATTAAGAAGTCTAAAAGAGTTCTCATTTTCATTTCAAAATATTTCATTTGGAAAAGTGACATTTTAAATGTTCTATTTTATGGTGGAAAACACATAGAACCTAAGGAGAAAGGAGTTATTTCTGTGGGAAAGTCCAAAATTCTGCTTTTGATTTGGCACCAAATTAATAGGTTTTTTTTATCTTTTGGACTAGCCAGTGACTAGAATTATTTTTTCCCCTTTTACTTCCAAGAAGATATTCTTAAAAGTAAGATTTTCATTCAAATCAAACCACTCACCCTTCAGATCTAAGTACCTTTGATTTTCAGGACATTGATTGTGTATGTCCTCCATTGTTGTTTTTCTTATATCACTTTGACAGAGTTTTTCACCTTCTCTCATTACTGGCATATATATGATGTAGTTCTGTAATGTGCTGAACACTTGTAGTTCACATTGCCTTCAGTGAGATCTGATGATCAGCAGTTTACATGCAAGGGAATCCTGCTGCTATCCATTTCCCTTTCTAGAGCCTGTACTAAAGAGTTTTCTCTTTTATGAATAATTGAAGTTTCTTGCCTTTTAGTTTGAATCTGTTGAATTTCTTGAAACACCATGAGCACATAGGGAGTAATGTTATATAAATCAAATAATAATAATATGTATAAAGAAAAATCACAAAGGAGAAGAAAAAGTCTCAAGCTGGTAAAAACAAATTATACTTAGATATTGGAAAGACCTCCCATGGTTAATGAATGGGTTATAGTATTAATAGAAAATATATCATGCATGCAAATTTCATTTATTTGACATGATAACAGAAAAAAATTATTGTCTGCAGAATCTATACTTTGTATTAGTTCAAATGATTTCTTGACAGGAAATGCTTAAAAAGATTGGACGGAAGAAAATAATACATAGAATGATATTCAGTATGGCATGTTTAGGTTGAACACTTATTTTTCTTAGGCATTCATTACCTAATTTTGTTCCTACTTTTGTAATACAGCTGATGTTACTTTCCTGGGGTCCTTGAGCATGTACTTAACTGTAAGCACATAAATATATTTAGGCATATGGTGTTTAAATACTTCAAAAAAATGTTTATCCCAAAGGAAGATTAAATATTCATATTACATTGCACATATAATTTCCATGTGCAGTTTTATAAAGGACTCTTGTCTGGGAGTATAGCTAGGGAAAGGTAAAGCTGGCTGGATGAAAGTTGTCCAAGAGACACTGAAACAGCTGTCACAAGCATATGCTCTTCTACACTCAGTCCAAGTCATCGTGACCATTTCTTCTACTTTCCGAAGAAATGAAACTATAGGTTACTTAACTAGACTTCCATTAGCAGGATTATAGGACTGATAGGATTTCTTTCCTGGGAGATCCTCAAGAGTCACTTTAGTATTAAAAAGACAGTAAACTGCAGGTATATTGCAATAAAATATGAAATTGTCAGTTTATTATATATATTAAATTAGCCCTTTGAAACCAAAATTTGAGTTTTCAGACCTACTGTTTAAAAATATATTGAGGAACAGTTATGCCTTTAAAACTGTAAATTGGATAGAAAAAACAACTGGAGATGAGAGCAGAAATAGACACACATAAATACAAAAGTATTTACTCAAAGGTAGCTGCCATGTTGATTAAGGAGACTTTCCTCTTCCAATCCCTCTTCCAGTCCTAGTACATTTTTTATGTGAAACAGACTCCAATGTTGTCTACTTGAAGTTTTCTAGACTCTTGGAATATATCTTCAGACACAATTCTTACACCGAATATGAGTTAATAGTTATCTGTCTGTTAACATCATAACTACTAACTTGAGTTGTGATGTGCCTGTTAACATTAAGCCCCTTAATTTTTCATGGGAAAATCGCAAAGAAACAGCTTTATGTGAAAACAATTTCTTTTGCTGCCTACTGTTGCAGAAACCTGCAAGGTCTTGAAAGAGGTACAATGAGAAGAGCTGTATTTCCAGCTCATTAAGTACATGTTTTCTTTTGAGTGTCCTAGAGAAGATACACAATTGGTGTGTGGAAGGAGACAAAACATTTTCTGCTATTGTTATAATTTATGCATGATCACATATCAACATCCTAAGTTAGTGTTTTCAATAAAGAGAGGAGAACTCATTGACAGTATTTACCCATAGCTTGTTTACATATCTTCATAAAGCAATAAAGTATTAACAAATAAGAGAATATGCAGGAGCCTTACTCAGCATTTCAATTTGTGTGATTGGTGCACTGAGGGTAAATACTAGTAAGATCAGTCATAGTAACTAAACTTCATTCATGAGATTAGAATATTATTTTCTCTGAACAGTTTGAAAAATATTGTTAAATAAGGTTGAAAACAAATATACTGAAGTTTAGTTTTCAAAACAATCAAGATGATGAGTACTATGTCTCAGGCGAACTGGCCATTATACACTGCATTTTCTTTTACCAAGAGTGTTGTACAGGTAGGTCTGTTTGGGAGAAATAGCCCTTACTCTGACAGTACCGTGTTGTGGTAGAACAATATTTTACTTAATCTCTGTCCAAGAGGTGGATGCAGCTTGTCTTTGAGTATAGGGTCAACAACCTTTTGTTTTAGCTAGCACACAACCAATTGTCCTTGGAAAGTTTTCTAATGAATTTCTGGAGGAAAAGTTTATTAGTTTTGGTTTCCAATGCATTATCCACCTGCTACTGTGCAGAGCTGATGAACGTAAGAATAGAAATTGGACTAAATGTAGCTAGTTTTATAGAAATTTTCTTGTCCAGTTGTTTTTTTCAGGCATGGCTGCTGTTTTGTGCTGAAATAGCAACCTCTGAGCACCTGTTTGTTGTGGTCTAGATTCTCCCGTCAACTTTGTTTCAAATTGAAATGAACTTCACTGAATGGAATGGGAACAAAAGTGTATTTCATGTCTTTAAAATGTGTAGTCTCTATTTATTCCTTTCAGTAAGATTGATTACGAGCCTTTAATCTCAGTATTTCTGGAAAGATCAAATGCAAAATGAGAGAGGAACTGAGGGAATGAGAATGGGAGACAGATGGGAAGGAAAGAAAAAGATAATGCAATTTATATTATGATTTATTTAGTACTGTTTATGAGAAGAGAGAAAATACAAGCAAGAAATGCTGCTGCAAAGGAAATCAGGAATAACTCAAAAGTCATACAAAAAAACACTTTCTGAAGTCTTTCCTCAGCTCCTAAAGATGGCTAGTTTGACTTGATATCATATAATGATTCTGTAATAAGTCAGCTGTGCATTAGAGACTGAACTCAGACCAAGAAATATTGCTGTTATGAATATCTAGTGTTCTCTCCTGTTACTTCAACACAATAGACCAGTTCCTCCATAGGGCTTTATGCTATCCCTGGATCACTACTAAGAAATTAGGTCAAACTATTAAAAATAACCATCTGCCCAGTGGGGATCTGTCTATAGGACCAGCTCTTTACATCAAAGAGCTTTATTACTTGTCACATTTGGATTTTGTACTGCTAAAGAAATATGTCAGGAAAACAGCATTTTGATATATTTTCAAGATGTTTTAATACATGGCTAGGCTGATTTAATGATTTAGAGAGAGTATCTGAATAATTTGTTGTTTTATAAAAAAGCAAATAATGAAGAGTTCTTATTGAAAAACATGATTGGTAACATGGTGAAAGCTGCAAAGGTAATCTGAGGATTTGTATTTAACAGAATTGAATTTCAAGGAAAACCAAGGTTATTCCCATACTGATATTTCCCACTCTCCCCATTTATTTTTTTATTTTTAAGAATGAAACTGAAGCTTCTGTGATACAAATAAAAGCATATTCTGTCAGCAAGTTTACTGTTCCTTGATACATGAGTGAATTCTTGCTTTTCCTTCTTCTATCTGTGTGAGTTGGCAGTTTAAACATTTCTCCAGTACATGGTAACCAAAATAGCTTTAACTTTCACTTCCTAAGATTTAATATCATTGATAGCTTTAAGGTATCTAGCAGGTAGGGGGGAGCTTTTACCTAAGGGTTTTCGTTAAAACGTAATGCTACATGTCAGTGAAGGTTATGGAGTGGATGTCTTTGATCAGCTCATTTTCCTTAGAAAAAGCTGCATGAAGAATGGATATTTTTTTTTTCTAAAAAAATTTTTTTTCCTAAAATAACTGCTTTCATTTACTTCACTCTCTTTGCTGTGGCAAGTAGTGACAATTAGTTTACTGAATAAGATAGGACTGGCTGTAGCATAAAGCATCTGGTTGTTACAGACTCCAGAACATGATAGGATTAGCAACTAAATATTGTTGCAGCTCAGAAGAAAACCCAGTAATATGGTAAATTGGTAGCAGAAATTTCAAATTATATGAAGTCTTTTTCTCAGTTGACTAAGATTGTTTGGAGGAACTGGAAAGCCCTACATATTATCAACCTGATTTGAAATGCAATAAAGTTAATAGATATCCTTGTTTGGATCTTTAGAGGATACAAATCTGTATCTGTACCAATGTCTTGTTTCACCAGTTTATCTCCATTCATCAAAGAATTTAGTCATGTACTTATCTCCGCAATGAGGTGAGATTTATATGTGCCCAATTACTTGGCTAAATAGGGACTAAAACTAACAATACACATAGTAGTTATCATCTAGTGTCTGTTGATTAATCTAACACTTCAGGCCAGTTGTTGGCGAATTAATAATATTATCCGGGAATAATGTTTTACCCGATGTGTATCAGAGGACATGGGCATGGAGTATAGCTACTTGAAAAGGATTATGGGAAGACTATAAATATATAGAGGAGATTTTTTTATTATCTCCTTTTTTTCTGGATTATTGACTTGTTCGAGAGAACATGATATTCAAATTTTTTTGCTTGCAATGTATTAATAACCTGAAAAAGGCTTTTAATTTAAACATGTCAGCTTTTTCAGAAATTCTGTATGATAAGATTAGAAACCCTGGGGAAAACTTCTGTCATTGCAGTATCTTTGATATTTTCTTCAGTTAGAAGTTCTAGACTTCGGGGAGTTCTTTACATCACAAGAATCACAAAAGGTTTGATTCACGTGAACTAGTAAGGTATCAAGAGCACCTTGGAGAAAAAGACTTCTATAAGAGCAAAGAAGCAATAGTGATAATTTATTGCAGGCAGATTCTTTTTGAATACAAGAATAGTAACAGAGGGAGGGAAAAGGCCACAACAGGATCTTGATTCACTCACAAATCCATCATGAATAACTACAGTCCCCAGATGTTTCATTTAAGGCTACTTCATTTACTTGTCTTTCTAGAGGAAAAGCTATTAGCTCTCTTGTAAATGTTAAAATACCTTGCAATCTATTATCCAGTCTTAGTGAATTTATTTCAATGCAGTTATGTCACACGTTCACAGATAGTTTCTAATTCATAACATGGTCAGCACTAAACTGTCAAAAATTATGAACAAGATCTTACAGAAATCAGGAGGATAGGCTTAGTAAAGTGGCATTTTTATAAAAAATAAAAAAATATATTTTTGAACTATTTTAAGACTTTTCAAGAAATTGATAGACATTATCAGTGGTCACAATATTGGAGAGTTTGGGATAATGCTAAGAATGCTAAAAGTTAGTATCAAGACAAAGGTTTTAGATTTTAGAAGAGCAAACTTCAGCTTGCTCAGGGCTCAGTTAGAAGGGATTCCATGGAGATCAATGCTGGAAGTTTTTCAAGAATACTCTCCTAGAAACACAAAAACAGTTCATCACCTTTACAGTCAAGGGAAGTGGGTGAAGCAAGAGACCCCCTTGGTGTAACTGCGAGCTTCTGAGGCTGCTCAAAACCAAAAGGGAGGTATACCAGAAACCGCAAAGTGGAATAATAACTGTTGAGAATTACAGGGGCATTACCAGGGTGTGTAGAGATGCAGTTAGAAAAGCAAGAGCTCAGTTTGAATTGAAATTGACCAGACATGTCAAAAACTACAAAAAAGGCTTCTTCAGATGTGTAATCAATAAGCAAAAACAGAAGGAAAATATTGGCCCATCTTAAACAAGAGAGGTGAAATAGTCATCAACAATGCTGAAAAGGCAGAGTTTCTCAATGCTTCATTCACCTCTGTCTTTACCAGTGCTGTTGGGCCACAGACTGTGGGAACAAAAATCCAGGTTGATGCAAACACTGACACACATCAGTGAAGGAAGAGTTGATATGTGAATTATTACAGGAGGTGGATGGAGGTGCCATCCACCTGGGGATGTTAAGAGAGATGGACAATGTTGTTTGAGGACACTCTCCATATTCTTTGAAAAGTCATGGATATCAGGGGACATCCCAGAAGACTGGAAGTAGGCTAGTGTCATAACCATCTACAAGAAGGGTTCAAAGGAGAACTCAGGTAATTATAGGCTCATGAGCCTTACTTCAATCCCTGGAAAAGTTACAGAACAAATCCTCCTGGGGACTGTCACAAATCAAATGAAACACGTGATTGGGAAAAGCCAACATGGATTCACCAGGAGCAAATTGTGCTTTGCAAATCTGATCACCTTCTATGGCAAAATAACCTGCTTGGTTGGTGCGGGACCAGTGGTGGACATTGTCTACCTGGAGTTCTCCAAGATTTTTAATATGGCTCCCCACAGCCTCCTCTTAGAGAAACTGATACACTACGGTCTAGAAAAGTGGTCTGTGTGGTGGATGGAAAGCTGGCTGACAGGTTACACGCAGAGGGTGGCGGTAAATAGTTCTTTTGCAAACTGGCAACTGGTTACAAGCAGGGTCCCTCAGGGATTGATATTTAGCCCAGCACTGTTTAGTATCTTCATAACTGATCTGCATGTTGGGGTCAAGTGTACCCTGATGAATTTTGCAGATGACACCAAATTGAGTGGGGAAGTAGACACACCAGAGTAGACACCTCCAGCCACCCTCCAGGAAGACCTGGGCAGGCTGGAAGCATGGGCTGACAGAAACCTCTTGGAGTTCAACAGGAACAAATGTAAGGTCTTGCACCTGGGAAAACATAACCCAGGAATGCAGCATAGACTGGGATCCATCTGACTGGAGAATAGCTCTTCGGAAAGGGACCTGGGGGTCTTGGTGGACAATAAGCTCAATATGAGTGAACAGTGCTGCAACAACAAAGAAAGACAACAGGACACTGGTTTGCATCAACAAGGGCATCACCAGCAGAGATGAAGAAATCATTATCCCACTTTACTCAGCACTTATCAGGTCACACCTGGAATACTGTGTTCAGTTCTGGTTCCCACTATACAAAAAAGATGCAAACAGGCTGGAGAGGGTCCAGAGAAGGACCACAAAGATGATCAAAGCACTGGGAAGTCTGCTGTATGAGGAAAGGCTGGGAGAACTGTGTTTGTTCAGCCTTGATAAAAGAAGGTTTAAGGGAGACTTTATTGACTTGTTCCAGTACTTAAAAGTTGGCTACCAAGAAGATGGAGACTCCCTGTTTACAAGGAATCAGATGGAAAAGATACGGGGTACCAGTCGGACATTGGAATAAATCTCCCCAGGGAAGTGGTGGATTCCCCAACACCAGACACTCTGCTGGACTCAGCTTGAAAGGGGGCTGGGCCATCTCATCTAAATCATGTTCTTATTTAGAAAGGTTGAACCAGATGATCCTTCAGGTCCCTTCCAACCTGGCATTCTATGATTCTATGATTATTAAAACACATTTTTCCCCACACAGAAAATCAAGATTCTTATGGAAACGTTTGCTTTCAGGAGCTTGCATTCTAAAAAAAGGACTGTCAGACACTTTCATAATAAAATTGTGAGATTTATGAGCATTACAGAGTCCATTTTGAAGTTAGGGATGAAAGAACATTTTTATCATTTTTTTCTTGAAAACCAGGCTCTCAGGAAAATGGCAATTCTCACATGAAAATTCGTATTCCTTGAAAAATGTAATGATTTTTTTTTAGAACCAAGCAGCCAGAATCAGACGTAGTTAATCTGCCAAGGCCTGATATTTCACCTGAATGTTTTTCAGTAACATTTTCCACAAGGAATATAAACATATAAATATCTTTTATATGGACTAACCAGAGCACAAAACTTTTGATGCTAAAGCCAGCAGCTTTCTAAACCCAAAGTTTTCATGTCAGTAACAAAAGGGAAAGTATCTCTCGTTCCAACAGTATTGTTGCTTCAGTTGGGTGCCGTATGACACTAAGATGGCTGAGACATGAATAATTATGGATGAAACATGTTGTGTGGTTCAGAGGCAGACTTGTATCTGCCTGAAGCTCTGCTTCCTCCTACATGTCTACTTTGAGTCCCTTGGACTGCAGTGCCTGCTTGGTGGGAGCAGGTTGTGAAACACCAATTTTGCTTGTTGCTGTGGTGGGGAACATGCAGTAGAAAGTGTAGAGAGCCAGACCAGCCCAGGGACCAGCACAGATCAGAGCAAAGTCCACAGACAGAAATCTAGTCTATTACTATATACATACATTTAGATGACAGAGTTCAATCCTTCAAAGAGAAGAGAGCAGTGAGAGATATGAAATACAGTACTAGTGTTGCTAATGATACCAAAATGTTCAGGCTGTGTTTTTTAATGTGCAGACATGATACATTAGGCCTTCCATCATCATTCTTACAAGGGGCAGAGAAAAACATTGACTGGTACCTTATACTATCTTGCTTTGAAAAGATTAGTGGTTTTATTTTTAATTACTTAGATGCCAAAAAAAACATAATAAAGAAAAAAAAGATTATTTTGTGTTTAGATGTCTAGCTAGCATGAACTAGCCAGCAATGAACTGCAGCAAAACTCCAGTTTCCAAAAGGTCATTTATATTTCCACATTCTAGACACTAGAGAGGTATCAGAATTTAGAGAAATATTCTCCCAGCTACAAATATACTATTGGCGAATCTTGATACAAAGCTAGATTCTAAACATTCAAGGTAATTAGAACTGGGGTGCTTAAACTTGACATGTATAAGTAAGTTATAATAAATACAATTCAAGACGCCTAATCCGACATACAAGTTAGGTTTGTCTGCAACAAGAAGAACCCATGGGGATGATTTTGGCAAGAATTACATGACAAAATATAAGATCAAAGACATAAATCATTGCCAAAGTGCTCAAATGCTGCAGGATTGACCTTTCTGATCCTAAAGTAAATGGGAGAGTTATGTAGTTATGGGTCCAGCAAATGCAGCAACAAGCACTCAGTTTGAAAAGAGCAATATACAATACTATGTTTCTGCAGTAAGTATGTACAGGAAGAAAGATTTGAATGCACACAGAGCTGTCTTAGCAGTTTTGAAAATATAAGAGTTATGCCCATGCTGTTTTGATTTCATTTACTTTATTCCTATGCGGATAAAATGACATAACTGAATTCATTATTAAAGAGCTGGAGAAGCTTGTATTACTATTTCATTTAGAACTTATAGATAAAATTTCAAAGTCCTATTTCAAGCAAATGTGCTGTAGTTTAGACTGATCAAAAACTCCCAGATGCTTCACAAGATTAACCTGTATGGAATAAAATCTACACTTATAGCACAGTGCAGCACTCGCTTTCTTTGAATGCTGCCATCTCTTGAATGAAAAGTGATCAGACAACATCTTCCACTCATTGATTAAACAGGAATTAAAGGCACCAGAGATTGTTGAAATAGCAA
This sequence comes from Aegotheles bennettii, assembly GCA_013398125.1. NCBI lineage: Eukaryota > Metazoa > Chordata > Aves > Caprimulgiformes > Aegothelidae > Aegotheles > Aegotheles bennettii. Next base: position 28,725 of record VZRW01010550.1, read on the forward strand.
AGAAAATTGTGTATATGAAAAATATTTTAAATAGTAGACTATATTAAATAACAATTTAGACAGCTAAGACCAGTGTATGTCTTAGTTTAATGAAAATGGCCATAAACAGTTAAGGTCTCCCTACAAAGATTATCAGAAGCTTGATACCCCTAATTGCTGTGCCTGACTCAGCTTTAACCAAGAGAGAAAATCTTGGTCATTGATCATGCCTACCTGAATTAAAAGAATTTAAGGAACAGTTAATATTCTCTAAATGTTACAACAGCAGAAACAGTCTCTTTATTCGTGTAATCCATTAGACTAGCTTTGTGAAGGGCTCAGCCTCTCCATCTGGAAGATGAAAATGAGGGGTTGAGATGGAACAGTGAAGAGAGACTGTGATGAACAGGAAAAAAAGAGTGCTGAAGTGGGTGAAATGGGGGTGAGCACAGGGCAGCAGAGGAAAGCGAAGCTGCTTTCGAAGTCAGTTATGTCCAAATTAAATTGCCTGGAGATAGAGATCTCATGCAATGCATCCTTGGCTGCACCACTATTTGGCTTCCTGTTACAAATCAACATTGCCAAGAGACATTAAGCAGTCATATTTGAAACCATTTTGCAGGTGCCAGGCTGTACTTTTCCCCGTGTTAATGAGAATTTGATCATCTACTGTAGATGTAACATACAGGGGAGGAGGAGCAGAGTCTGTGAATCAGCCATTTTTGTGCTGAAGACAGATCAGTGGCAGAATAACAATAGGCTATCTCTTCATCTTAATAAAAAAATCACTGAACACTGGACCAGTCTATTATAAACTGATACTTGTGCAATCTAATTGAGACATCTGGTCACTTCATCTTGGCCATTCATGAGAAAATAAAGACAATCAGGCCTGGAATCTGGACAACTCTGAGATCAAATGTTTCTACTGTTTATCAGTTTCCTTATCAGAGAATTATCTGGTAGACATCTAATCTAAATATATGTTAGATTTGAAGTCATAACTATGTGAATTCATTTCTCCTCTGGAATGCTTTTCTTTATTCGCTTTTTTACAGTTCTACATAGGAGAAAAACAATGCTCAGTTCATTTCAAGAATCAAAAGGACTCTGTCTTTTCCTTGAATTATTCCCACTCCTTTCATTCCCTTATGCTTGCTTTTCCCCCCTCCATCTCCTACACCACACACACAACCCCTTTATATTTGTGAGCTGCATAATAACCCAAGAGGTTAATGAGCATAGGGCTCAGGTGCACTCCCTACTCTTGCAGTGTTACTAATGCTGTGGTCATGGGCTTGGAATGGCATTCTGGCAGATTAGTTTTTTTGTGATGTCTGTGCTGAAAGTGGCTCTGTTTTCTGTGCTCCCTAACTACATTTTTATGCTGAGATTTCTGTCTCTATGAGAATATGTTTTTTGCTCATTCCATTACCCATTTCATGTGAACAAGACAGAATTATTTGTGAGATCAATACCAACTGCAATATGGTGTATATGTCAGTGCCAACAAACTGTTAAATACTCCCGTGCATATAAGAGCAGTAGAAGGGCAGATGGCAAAGGGGCAAGCAAAAACTTTGAATAGGAAACTGTCCATCTGAATTCTGCTGAGCTGGGGACTTAAATAAATAAAACCCCTGGAAATGCCTAGCAACAATTCAATCACATTCCTTACAGGACTGGTTGTCACATTAGATGTCTATGATATTTAGACACCTCACTACTTTATTAAAAAGTTATCAAATACTTAAACATTATATCCCTAGGAAAATATGAGAAATGTTCATTCTGGAGAAAAAGAACATCAGTCTTCTACTAAAAGTAGGGGTGGAATTCAGATGTAAGGGATCATCAAGGACAGGCTGGTCAAGTGAAGAAGTCAAATCTGCAGGCCAGGGTTCTGGATTGACTGAGGACATAGACAAGCACAGACATGGCTGCAATGCTTGCCTCACAGCTGTAAGTTGACGTCTCCCTCATAACATCAGCTCCCACTCGCAAGCCAGCTTTTGGCAGCTGGTTGAACTCCACTGGTGGAGAATGTGTTCAGGGCCCTGGCATGAGGTTTGAGAAGACAGTGACTTAAAACCACATAGTAGTTTAATTTAAGTACTGTTTGATGGTAACCATCTGAACTGCATTTAATGTAGTTCCAAATTTACAACTTGTTAATGATCAATTTATTAATATATATGTTATGTAAGTGGGCACATTCTCTATAATCAAGTACTTGCCTTGATTTCCTTGACACTAATTAGATTGAGTATACCTCAATAAAGCATGCTAGCAATGACATGTTAGAGAACCTGAAGTGAGAGTGCTGTATACTAGTCTTGTTGAGCAGGAACAACTCGAAGACAGCAAGACATAGGAGCTGTGAGCAAAGTGATCAAAAAGAAGTTTGACAGTAATGCACAGCGTTCACATAGGACAAAGCAAATGTGAGACATCAGTATCCACCTGGCATGTAGTTTTAGTTTCTTCAGCAGCCTGGGGGTAAACACACATTTCACACGCAGTTATCATACCCTGGTGGTGGTCATGTCAAAGGAAGTTCTGTCTGTCATTGGGGTGGGTAAGCATTTGCTGAGATTCAGTGCTGCACCCCACATTAAGATAGATGCTCAGTTTATGAGGGGGAGAATCACGTCCACTCAGTGCACAAAAGTTTCAAGGCGTGATAGTGGGCCACATAGATCTGGGGACAGCAGATTTCCAGAACAGCTTAGTATGCAGTGACTGATGCATCCAAATACACAAAGGTCTAGAAAAGATGGAACCAGTGGCTTTTTTGAAAAATGCATTTGTTTCTTAAGAAACATGTAAGGGATAAGAAGCAGTAATTTGTATAAATTATGCTGCCTCAAGCTTAGCATTGTTATAGCAGCTGTGGCCTTGGTACCTCAGGACCTTCTGACAGAGTGCGAAAGGAGAGATTTCCACAGTTCCTGGAGGCAAAATACATCTTCTTGGGCTCTTCTCATAGGAGCAGAATTTGGCCTTAAGCTTGATCACCTGGAGGCACTTGATAAAATAAATGCATGCATACGGTCTTTGAATGATTTGTCTGCAAATGTGTCAGTTGCTCAGCTTTAAAACTTTGGTGGATGTAAAGATGTATAAATACTTCAAAACATCAGAGGGAAGTCTGAGAATAGGAATAAACAAAACCAGAAATGGTGACTAGTACTGTGCAGAAGTTCAAGTGTATTGTGTATTGATAGGAACTACTTTGTTAAGAAGTAAGACAGTCTGCAGTCTTGCACAGAGTGATTACCGTGATCTAGGAGGAACCATGCACATGGTGACTCTGAGTCTGTTGAGGCTCACAGTCAAGAAAATGAGGCATGCAAAATAAGTAGTTCAATAAGTTTTAACAATATGATTCATTCTTAGCATGCATTTAATACTCAGGTTCCTTAAAAGAAAAAAAAAGTAAGAAATGTACCATATGTATGAGTATAAAAAGATAACAGAAGCTGTTATAAAAACACATTTTAATTACAGAAGCTAACAGTTTTTATGGTAGATCAGAATATACTGCAATAATGAAGTCTCTTAAATGTCATTATTTCAGTCCTTGTCTTATCCATGAGAGCTGGAAAGGGCTTGGTAATTTGACCTGAAAATTCACTGGTCTCACCTGACTAAACAGAGGAACAAAATACTTATACGGTATACGGCCCTTTTCCATGAATGGCCTGTACCTTATTCAGTCTTTATCTGGAGGAGATACTGCATCAAGTGGCACTAAAATCTTGCAGTCCAGAAACCAATCCACTTCATATCATCTGACTATTTAGTGGCTTGCCTGGAACCCAGAGATCTTTCTGTTTCTACTGATGGTTTTTCTTGCTGATTCTAAAGTTCCTGTTTCAGAAAGGTTTGGGAGTCTTCTAGTCCTAGATGTGAAGACATTCAACCTGGTATATTCACACAAAGCACTACCCCTGTGCTAAGAGAAGCTTACCAGCTTGTGTCTGTTTAGCACCCTGAGGTGTCTTGCCTTCTGCTCATGTGCTGTTTGGCAGATTATTCTGAGTATGGAAAAAATTAGCTTAGATAGTATCCAAAGCTTACTGAGACAGGAAAAGATTCACTTCCTTCACTTCCTCTGCTCTGCTCCGTTTTGTGTGTTTGTTTGTTTGTTCATTGTTTTTGTTTGGTTGGTTGGTTTTGTTTTTTAGTTAGGTTTTTTTTTTATAAATCATTAAAGATTTTTCTGGGTTTAGTTTCCATGTATGACTAAGTTCTTCTGGCTTCCTGGGCTCTAATACTGAGGATAAAGTTGCTTAGTATATGACCTCTTTAACAGAGTTTGTTCTACACTGACTGAAGAGCTCCTGTTGTAAAGGGACATAGTAGCAACTAACAATAAGTCACAGCTAGACAGGACAGCTTTTGTAAAATAAACTGGCCTTTAAGTGCAGTTGAAGATAAAGAAACAAAGTTATTGAATCGGAATGTCATACCAACAAAGTCTTTGTCAGTTACAGCACAGAAGTGACCGTCTTTCTTTCTGAAATCTTTAAAGCATATGTCAATGTCTCTCAGTTTCTAATAGACTCCATCTCATTGAGCAGGGTCCTATATTCTTTCTTTCCTCACCCTTTCCTCAACAAGCATCATTTCTTTTAAGCCTGCAGAAAAACAAGACAGAAATCATTGTTAAACATTAATATCTGGGGAATGATATTCCCCCTGCCTTTCTAGTGAAACATCTTCCCTCAGAAACAAGCCTTTTCCAGCTCTGAAGGGTCATAATACTGCAGTCCAAACAATGGAAATACCCCTGACTTTTCATCTTTCCAGGGTTTAATGCATTCTTTCTCCTAGAAACACCACACTACAAGTGAAAAAATTGAAGTCTGAGCAGTGAACATGAATATACCACAAAAATTCAAACATTCTCTGAAGACCGATCTGGACTTCAAATCAGGCTGACATGGAAAGCGATTCAAGACCTCTAGATATTTTCCACTCAAAGTAATTTGTGGAGAAGAGAGTGTGAGGAATGATTGGACCTTGACCTGCTTTTCTTTGTACTTTTCTGCCCGGTGACCCAAGCCAACCCCAGTATTGATCCCAAGGAAAATAACGCTATGGCTGAAATAGGACTTGAAAAAGAGAAATATGGCAATATAATTACTAACAGTCTGTGTGGGTTTACACAAAACAAATCTTGTTGACCTAACTTAATATTTTTTATGAGATTATAGAATTTGTTTGTAAAGGTATTTCTGTTGATGTAATACTCTTAGATTTCTGCAATGCATTAGATAAAGAAATAGGACATTTCAAAACCTAACTGGAATACTTTAAATGTCTTAACCCTGAGAGCTGAAAAGTCTCGAAACAAAGTAGTAAACCAGCAAAAGAATGTGTCTTTAATGGTGGTGTGGCAAAAGCCATCAAGAGTAAAGATTATACAACAGCAAATGCCCCTTTCTGAGAAGTGATGACAAAAGGTTTAGCAGTTGAACTTTTAGCCTAGACAGACTAACAGACAGATACCTTTATATTCAACATCATGTATCAGCATTTTTTCTGATATGTTTAATAAGAAACATAGAAGAAACTGGAAAGAACTCACAAGATTTTCTTCCTGAAATGGAAGTCAAGTAACATTAGACTATGTTAACCTCCAACATATGGTTTCGACTAATCCTGTTTAGCATCTTATACACATTTCTGCATTTCAGTTAAGTCTTTCATTGCACGTCCCCTATTTTACACACATTCTACCATCTATGCATTGAAACTAAGATTAACCTTCAAGTCCAGTGGAGACACAAAATCAACTCCAAACATTGTATCTCTTCCACATACCACTGCTCTGGGCTTGTAGGTTATGTTACAACTTCTTCTGTGCCATGAGAAAAAAGTCCTGAAAAAAAAGTACTTGCTCAAGATTAATTAATTTCAGAGCTTTAACTGTTAATTTCAAAGCACAGAGGGATCTATTGTACTTCCATAGTTAGAGCCAAACTGAATTTGCAGATAAAGGGGAACTTTTGCAACTTCCATGCTCAACCTTTGACTGCATAGCCAAGAAGTAGCTCATGTCCAGTGCTGGCATTCAGTCAATATTCAGTATTTATTTCACACAGTTCTGCATCCTACTGTACACTCCTATTTAATACTACTAGTTCATGCAACTTCCTTCTCATATAACTGATTATAACTTTTGTTCAGCTGTGCAATATAGAAGTAAAGAAAGAAATATAATAAACATATGGGTTTGAATATTTGCAGTGCAGTACTTGATAATAATTTAACTCATTTGTCCAAGACTATATTCACATAAAATCAGACATATTTAGGTAGCACTTTGACAATATCATAGTGAACAGATTTCATAACAATAGTTCAAGAATATTCTCCACTACTGTGATTATATACCTAAATAATTTGACATTACCTAGCTATATGTAGCTGTTATCTTACCACAGTGGAAAAAATAGAGCCTTTAACACAGCAGGAAAGATGAGATTTAGTGCTACGGGTATGCAAATTCAAACACATGCTTAAATCTTTGCAGAGTTGAGGCCTAGGGTCATGTTTCGAATTTATTTCAGAGATGAACAGGGAGATAGTCATCTTGTTTGAAAGACACCGAGTAATGGAAATGCATCATGCCATCTGTTGGCAAACCACAGTGCTGCAGCCGGAAGGTGTACAAAGCCATGCCATATGTTATCACCACCAAGCAAATTAGAAAAAATCCTAGGGAGTCCTCAAAAACAAGCAAGTATATAAAAGACCAATTGGCACAAAATCTAAATTTGGGTTTCTCTTTATTTGCTCACATCTGCTAACTGAACACATTGCAATTTGATTACATAGCCAAATTATCATTTCCTCACACCGCCACTGTTGAGATATTAGTTTCTATCAAGTGTGAATTTTCCTGTATGTCTACAGATACACTAGGATAGAATGTGTATAAGCAGTGCCTGCTGTCCTGATTATTTCCCATTTGTTAAGACAATGTTATGAATATATAACAAGAGTTGGTTTATTTCCATTTATAATAAATGTATTTAATGAAACTTTTTATTAAGATTGTCCACACTATACATGTAAATTGTAAGAGATTTTTCTTGGATTTTTTTATATGCAATAGGAAAATCTGGGTATGCAACAAAAAAAATACCAGAATGCTATCTTATTTTGTGGCATCTACTCTACAAAGATATATTTATGTGCACTGAATTACAGTAAAAATATACCGAAATCAAGTATTCGTATTAAAAGGTGCTACAGACTGAAACAAACAGGTTCTTTTGCTTGGTCTGTAAAAAAAATTATTCTTTTTTCAAATACATCATCTGAGGAAGAAATAAAGTTATTAGCATTTCTCATCCCAAATGGGTGGAAGTGTTCCTCTGAGACCCTGAAAGCCCAAAGCAACATCTTGCTCCTGTCAGCCATTCCCTATTTTCTAAGTTCTGTAGCATCACTTTTGAGTATCATGCCTTTTTCTTCCTGTGTAGAGTGATTGACTTTTCTCATACCTAGTACAGAGAGTCTTGGTGCCCAGAATACAGAACTTGATTTCACTCTTGGTACCAGAAACCTGAAAGTTTTCTAAATATTTTACTGGCTTCAAAGTCCCTAAGACTCTACATTTTCTTGCTGCAGTTATGTTCAGGGAACTTAAGGTTCCTGGTCCCTTAAGTGTGGAGATTGAGCACATGGTGATGACCTTATCTGCCCTATGGGCTTGTCTGTCTTTCTGTGCAAATGAAAATGGGATGAGAACAGGAACTGCTGCTGCATTTGTGGATATTTATTGGTATAGATTTGGGGTGGAGTCAGGGTGCATATCTGGAGCCAGGAAACTGAAAGTGCTCTTGAGGTCTGTAATACATTCATAGTCTGAAATATCTTCTGTGAATGGGAAATAAAATCCCCTAAGAACACTAATGTAAAGTATATAAAACATATAACCTCTTAACCTCTTCCTGTGTTATAAGAGAGAGTAAACAGAGCAAAAAAATCTTTTTGCCTCAAATGGAGCTAAAACAGTTTTTATAAACAAGAAAATGCTGTCAATGTGTGTGCAGTCTTTCTTGTGTTCTGCATTGAAACTCTACAACTGAGATTTTCTGCAGTTTCTAGCATGAATATTTCCTCTTTTTGTGACATAGTAAGTTTCTTTTGGAGGGAGAAAAGAAGGCACAGATGCTTCCAACCTTTTTCCTCTTAACATCTGCCTCTGAGTTTTGAAATACTCCATCTTTATATTTCAGGAACAGGACTGAAAATCCTTGAGACTTATGAGATAGCAGAAGCCATGACAGCACTAAGAATTGTACTTAATCACATTAATTCCATCTTCCACAAGGAAATTTATGAACAAATAAAGTAGTTAAAACAAATATTCCAGCAATATACCTCTGCTGGCTTTATTTTGGTTGGCAGCTAGATGCCTACCAAGATGCTCTATCACCTCACCTCCTTCACTACACCTCCTCAACAGGATAAGGGGGGAAAACAAGATTAAAATCTTGTGGGTCAAGATAAAGACAGGGATATTGTTTACCAATTACCATGACCAGCAAACCACACTCAACTTGGGGAAGATTAATTTAAATTATTGCCAATTAAGAATAGGGTAGAATAGTAAGCAACAAAGTCAAAACTAAAAACTCACCTTCCCACCATCCTTCCTTTTCCCAGGTTCAACTTCACTCCTTTCCTGATTCCTCTACCTCCTCAGCTCTGAGTGGGCACAGGGAAATGGGGGTTTTGGTTAATCTACAACAGTTTCTCCTTCCTGCTCACACTTTCACCTTGCTTCAATATGGGCTACAATCCTTCATGAACTGCTCCAGTGTAAGTCCTTTCCACTGGCTGTAATCTTTCAGGAACTTCTTCAGTATGGGTCCTCTCCATGGGATCCAATCTTTCAGGAACAGACTGCTCTAGTGTGGGTCTCCCACTGGCCACAGATCCTGCCAGAAACCCTACTCCTGCATGGGCTTTTCTCTACAGGCTGCAGCTCCTGCCAGGAGTCTGCTCCAGTGTGGGCTCTCCACAGGGTGTGGCTTCCTTCACGATATGTCCACCTGCTGTGACCTGGGGTCCTCCATGTGCTGCAGTGTGGATATGTACTCCAATGTGGACCTCCATGGACTGCAGTGGGACAGCCTGCCTCACTGCAGGGCAATCTCTGCTCTGGCACCTGAAGCACTTCCTCTCCCACATCCTCTTACTTTGGTGTCTGCAGGACTGTTTCTCTCATATTTTTCTCACTCCTATATCAAAGCTTCTGTACAGCATTTTGCCCTTTCTTAAATATGCTTTCCCAGAGGCACCACTGCCTTGGCTGAGGGACCCAGCTGTGTCCTGCAGTGTGTTTGTTGGAGTGGCTGGAACCAGCTGTGTTCATCCTGGGGTAGCCCCAGCCTCTCCTCACAGAGGCCACTCCTGCAACCCACCACTGCCAGTGCCTGGACACCAGCACCCAATACAATCTCAAAGGTTACTGATATAGACCAAGGTCCTACCATATCTATAGCTCTGCTAAGTTGCCTCAGCAGCAGCAATCCCACATAGTTAAAAGTTCTAGTAACTTCTTAGTGTTTGCTCAGAAAATGAAGAAAAATATATCAGCAGATTATTCACACAAATTCTATGGTTTCAGAATTGAATTGAAAACCAGCATGCAGAAATACCAGGCTGGAAAGACAATTTGGCATTTGCAAGTTATCTCTTGCACTTCTGGAACTGGGATCAGTCTGAATTATTCAGCCTTTACTGCCAAGTGTACAAGGCCACTGTAACACAGCCTGTGGAATTTGATGCAATCCAAAAAGACTATTATTTCCATCTACTGAGATACCTGTCTCAGTGTCAACTCTATTTACCAACTAAAATGGCAGTAGGCACATAGGTGGGTGTTACTTTGGGTTTGAAACACTGTGAGGCTGGATTTGTCATAGGGTCTTGCTATAATCTCGGCTTTCCCCAGCTAATTTCTTACACCTAACTACAGACAGTCATATATTTAGTTAAGTAGGGCACTCTGTTCAGTCTGAGTTGTGTTATCTAAGATATCATCTGTCACTTTCCTCGATATTGACAGCTTTGAAAGGCTAAATGTATAGGCTAAATGTATGTATTCTCACAGGCTTTATGTATGACATATATCTTGTACACTACAAAACATCATCACCGTAAACTATATAATTACAAGAAGTTAAATTAGCATCTAACAAAGACAAATGTGACGTTATATTTAGCATTTATACTTACGTTTTACATTACCTTAAGCAGAGTTTTCCTTTTTTCCACTGAAAAGAAACAAGAATAACCCAAAGCTCAGAGAGGATTTCATTATTGTCAGTCTGTTATAAATGTAAAGAATTTATAGATTAGACTAGTACCTGATGGAAAGGTGAATATGGATATATGTAGCTACCTAGTTTCATATATATGGTTAAGAACTACACAAAAGAGGAAAGAAATAAATAGATTATTTTAAGATACTACAGAAAATATAAAAAATCCCAAAATTTTATTTTTCAACACATACAAAAAAAGTAATACTTCAATATTTTATTATTACCATTTTAAATCTCCTTTCATCATGAATCAGTTTGCATCTTCATCATGAACCTGCACACCCTTGTACTCCCGAGTCCCTTCTTCTTATTGACAAGTTTCTTAGTAGCTATAGTATACTGTGAGAGATATTCCTTTTTTAAGTTTAGTACCATTTATGACAATGTACACATTAGCTAAAGAATTAATAATTATAGCTTATTTGGAGAGTTAATTCTAACAGATAACTAAGCCCACTTATTTTTCTGACTAGTTTTAATAAAGAAAACTCCCACTTTCTGGAGTGTTCAATTTCTTCTAGACATAAGGAAGATCATTGATTAGGGAAGGGGAAGCACTAAATCAAGTTGTTAGATGAAATGTCTTTGTATTCCTCCTTCAGCACGTACTCCCTCATACTACATAAGTCCATAAATAAATTATCAAAAACCCTCAGATTTATCCCAGAACCCTTCAGTCTTATCATTTGTATATTCTGACACTATCATAAAGTGATAAATGACTACCATGGCATCGAATTTATATTGTCATTTTAGTTGTTTGTGAAGGTATTATGTGGAAGCTCACTTTCAAAGACTAGCAGTGTTAGAAAGACAAACACTGTTTAACTGCTCACATGAAAGGTAAAGTCTCTTGGTCCTGGTTGAAATTATATTTAGCACTTAAAAAGTGGTGAAATCACACCTAAAAGGAAGGGGGAGGAAAACCAGTGAACCTTTCAGAAGCATGCCTTGCTGGCAAACCACTGGCTTGCATGGTCGAGACAGCTGCTCTCCAGCCCTCCTGGCTGAATTGTGTTGAGAAGTGCTTTGGTACAGATGGGAAGGAGGGAGCAAAGGAAAAAAGGAAAAACCCAGCAATGACAACACCCAAGAAAACTATATTCATGTTAAGAGTGAGAGGAATAAATACAATAAATTATATGTTAGGCAAGCGCCTGCATTTTTATTCAAGGTAAATAACACAGATGGGAGAAAAACATTCTATAGTTCCTGACTTTATCACCATAGTTTTCAAAATAAACTTCATATTTGTTTTCTTAGGAATATAGTGAATCTGCTATTCCATATTTTATCTTGCATAAAAACTTAAAGTACTACAAAAACAAATGTTGAATGTTAAAGTATAGAAGTTTGCCCTGCACGTACAGAAGTATAAATGTGTTTTACACAAAATATATAATCACATTAGCACTTGATATCCATTCAGTATGTATATACTACATATAGATAGACATTTACTTTCTTTTCTCTTTTTTGGATAGAATCAGACTGTCTTCTTTATCTTCACTCCTATCTCTAAGTACGAAGATTTAACATAGTATCTTCAGTGAGTTTGGCACCAGAAGCTTGAGGGATTTGTGTACAATAAAGTAGCTAAAATTACTTATGAAGTCCTGCAATTAGACTTCAGTAGAGAGAACATTGTTGGCTTTGGTAAGAAACAATCTTAACAAATGAATCTTAACAAAATCTTAACAAATGAACCTACTCTTTGTTTTCAGTTTCACCAAGTTCTATCCAACTGAGGGTAGTCTTTCTTAACTGTTACCTCACTAAAAGCAGGCTTAAGTATCCTAGCACTGTATTGTAATAACATATTGCTCTTTCAGATAAAAATGTTATTATTATTTTGCCCTCAGTGCCGAGTACCTAAATAACAAAGGTGCAAAACAAGAAGCTGTATTTTTCTGTTAGCTAATCTTTAGTTTTTCACTGAAGACTTTCTTAAGTTCTTTCATCTCATTTATCACATCTTGTGCATTGGAGCAAGTCCTCATGAAACATGCTTTCCTGTCTAGACTGATTTTTGAACATGGGTAGCAGTTGATGTATTTTTGAAGGCCCAGACACATTTCTCCCTTTATTTTTTGGGCAGTGAGGAATTTCCTTTCCTGCCTGTGTGAATGCTTTGCCATGTATCCCATAATACTTTGTGACAATGTGACATGGATGACTTAGGGCAGATAAATCAGTCCATGCTCCTTTCCTAGAGGGGTCTGATATCAAGTGCAGGAAGGCAATGAGGGATAAGTACATTGCTGCGTTACAGTCATCTAGAGGCAGTTATGTGGATGAATGGAGCATATATTAAGCAGCATTTGATACACTGTACTATCCTCTGGTCCATGTTTTAGCAATCAGTACAAAAATAACACCAGCCCTCTTGTGACACTGCATATGCCTGTGAAACTGTCTAGATTCTTCTTAGTTTTGTTGGTTGGACATATTTTAATTTTTATTAACATCTTAGTAACTTGATCACTATATATTGTTTCACACAAGTTTCTTTCCTATACTCCTATACCTATACAAGTATACATGGGCTTGAATCACAGCTGTTTGGTGGAGTTTAACTGAATCCCTGTATCTCTGCCCCTTTCAAAGAGGCACAGTGGTGACACACAGCAGCAAAAAATAGAAGCAGAAGATAGTCTCTTGGCCATTCTACAGCCCACAAAACTTCACCTTTCAGAGAAAAAGATTGAAAAAACTTTGCAAAGGGAAGCTCACAGAATTTCATGTACCCTTTGTCTCATTCCCTATGAATATCTATGCAGGAGGTAACATTTGGCACTTAAAAACTAAGCAAATGAGAAGAGCTTAAGTGATTGCTTTTCTCTTTGAGCTAATGTCAGGCTGCTCTTATTAACGACATAAAATGGGTTCCGTGATACGAATGTACAAGCTGTAATCAAGTTCATTGATCTCTGCGCTTACCCTGAAGTAAAACATATGGAAAACAACTCTTTATTCCAAGTAGAATTTAGCAAAGGATACAACTCAAAAGCTCATATTTGGGATTAAGATCCAGAGATTTTGCTTTTCATCTAAATCAGACTCATATCGCCAAGGCTGATGAAAGTTAAAGAAAAAAAAAAGACTGTCTGGTAACACAGAGATCTATTCGTTACCCCATCCATGTGTGGAATGGTAGAGAGGAACAATAGCTTGTGTTACTTCAGTACCTCCTACATGTCAAAAAAGAGGATAAATTTGAAAAATAATGTATTTCAGTTATTTTGAATCTTAGCAAAGGTGAATAGAATGAAAAGGTTTGAAGTAAATTCATGCCTTGAATAAGCTCTATGTAAACATGTGGGTGGGAAATCTTACTGTTCTTTAGTGAAAGCTAGATTGTGTTAAAGAGACATAACTGCTTAGACACAACTGGGCTTGCTTTTTCTGATCTGTTTTCTTGTCCTATGAAAAATATTATTTAATCCAATTAAATTTTTAAAAATTTAATGTTTTGGTTTTTTGAAAGTCAAAATCTGGAAAATGGTTGCAAAATATATTTAGAGTTTTTAGGTAATTCAGAATATTTTATTTCCTATATTTGAAACATCTTGGTTAGAATTCAGTTGTTTTAAAATAGTTTTATTTTTGAGTTGTGAGTTGTTGGATGTTTTCCAACTTTAATTTCTTTCTTTGCAAATATTCTGGTTTCTTCTAGTAGTTTTTCTTCTCTTTATTCTTCTCTATTATAATAATTTTGTTATCACCCCTATGTGAGAAGCAGGACCACTATTCATATCTTTAAGGTTAGATTAACAAAAATATTGTTAAGATAAACAACCCCCTCATAACCATCTATAACTTTACAGGTCTGCTTCTCACTGTCTGAGGAGCTTTAATGTTGTTAATGACTTTAGAGTTCACAGCCATGGCCTGCTGATCTTGAACAGTCTATCCACACTAGGATTTATAACCATCTTTTTAGTAGCCCTTAAAAATGTTAGCTAATTGTGACTGTAACACACTTCATTTCTGCCTTTTAGAGAGCTGCAAAATTCAGTTACATATACAAGTTTCTGTAATGAAAAGAGTATGTGTACATCCATTTCATTCTAGTCAATCTCCAATCCACATTTAACATATACATGTATCCTGCTATGAATGTTTCTTTTGAGAAATCAGAATATTATACAGGCAGGCTAGAAAGATATGCCTTTCAGTAATGCCCTTGTAGCACGCTCACTGAAAAAAATTCTTTCTGGGGAGCATGCATGTCACTCAGATATTACAGAGATTCTAAGAAATATGTAAATTAGTAAATATTTGTTAATGTTATGGAGAAAAAAAAAAAGAAAAAGAAGTAAGACCTTGGAAAGTTTCAGAATTTGAAGATAGTCAGTGACTTCTTGTACGAGGGGGATCCTGTGTTTGCCAGGGAGTTTTAAAATGCAACCCAGTAGCTTTTAGCAGCAGGTCACTTCAGCGTAAAGGTGATAGTCAGACACAAGGCCTAAAAACAGGGTGGTTATTATGGAAAGCCAAAATACTGTGTTCAGTTGTCTGCTTATCAAAGTATGATATGACTTGATTTTTTTCCTTTTAGTTTATGGCTCAATTAATTTTTGGCTGTTAAAAATGTTTGGACTTGTGAGACCTAACATCTCTAGTTTTCCACAGCATCTGTGGAAATATGTGTTGCAAAGAACACATAAGTTTTCTTGGATGATTACATGCCTAATTACTTAAAAACAGATGGTGAAGGTGTCGTAGCTCTCATCTTCAGTATCAGCACAGACATGCATTATTAGATTTGATATGGCAGTTCTGCAGAAATTATGACACCATACAAGCATTTTCCCTCCTGTTTGGTGATTGTTTTGAGAATGATTTTTAAATGTTAGCTTAACTAAAGTACATTTATATATATATTTTCAATAGATATGTTGTTGGAACACTTTGGGGAGATGAAAAATTCAGACTGATCTCAACAGATTGTTATTAACTGAACTCCAGTTCAGTTTTACTGACTATCAATCACAGTTCAAAAATATTTGATAATTTATAGTAAATAATAATTTTGATTAGCTAGTAACTGAATCCTTAAATTTTTAATTGCCGTAGTTGACAATAATAGAAAGGCAAAAAACATAGACACCTTTAGCACAGGAGCTTATTAACATTCAGAGTTTTGTATTGAAATGCAGCTTGGAGAATGGGGAAGAATATAACATCTGAACCTCCTAAAAAACTGAGAATGCTTGTGGTTATAATTTCAACATTCTGAATTGTATCTCTACATATATTACCAATTAACTCTTGTGCAGTGACTTTGTCAGGACAAGACATTTTAGTAGTGACCTCCTTCTTGTACTCTGGTTCACTGTGACTATCTCCCACTGACTTCAGTCCTTTGTATCTGCAGCCATTTTCCTTTGTTGTCAGCAAGAACAGGAATGAATTTAGCAAACTTAGTGTCTGTTTGGCTTCTCCCTTCAGACAGATCTGAGTGTGAGAAGGCCTTTGCTCCAGCTTGCAAAGGACCCAACATTTTCCTTGTACCTTCATTTTTCAGATGAATGATGTAAAGAAGGACAGGTGAGGCAACTTTTACAGAGCCATTCAAAAAGTTGTCCAAAAGCTAAGAAAAGAGGCCTGTACCTTGGTTCTTAATCCAGCTGTGTCTTTACAGATTGTCTACACTTGGTATTAGAAAGAGTTATGAGACTGGTTTTAAAATCACGTGCACAGGTTATATGAAGCTATTGGGGGAAAAAAACAAATGTTAAAAAATAAAAATTTGTGTTCAATACTGTAGCATATAGCCAGGCAAATAAATGCCTTCTGTTTCCTAATGGATACTGCTGCCTCATACAAAACAAATTTAATACAGATTGTCATGTATAGTAACAGAAATGGCATAAATCTCTTTTAATATACAACAGAAGGAATTTAATTTATATGTGTCTCATAACTCTCATAACTATGGATTCCAATTGTCTTTTTTTTTTTTCTGTCTAAAGTCTCAGACAGGTAAATTTACGCACATGATAAATTCTCAGTCTCATTGCACAGAAGGGATGGTTGTCTTTTGGGCTGGATTCTGCTTTGTGCAAAACAGTAAGAGGAATCTGCAGCCTTTTTATTTGTCCCCCTTTTAGTACTGAAAACTAAACCAGAACATCACTAAACATTATGTCCCTGAGCACAAAGACATAAACCAGAAATCTCCTTTTACAAGAACCACCCATCTCTTGAACTTCTTCATGCTGCCTGGTTGCTTTCAATATAAACATTTTCAGGAACTGGCTGTTTAAATTTTGCATGCCCAGGCTGTCTCAATCTACATGTGGCCATGCAGCCGAAGTTCGATGAAATCCCTTCATGGAACAGAGCAATATCTGCATCTTCAAGACATCCTGATATTAGAAGTATGCTTAGAGCATGCATAAAACAAATAAAATATTGGCTGTCTTACAAAATTAGCCTGAGGAGGTAATAGTTTACTTTTGCTTTGCTATTCTAACTTTTTAGTTAGGACACCTGTTCAGAAAGCTGGATACTGGGGTTTAATATTCTGAACAAAAGGACAAGGTTCAAGACCACGTTTCCTATTTTCGAGAAAGCTGTAGGGTAGTCTGCAAGTGTGAATGTGAGCTTGCATGGAGAGATGGTGGGGGAAAGAAAGTAAAAAGAACTGGATGAAAAAATTGCTCTTTGCTTCTTCAGCAGAAATGCAAAATTCAAAGAGTGTAGGAAACTTTAGAAAAGAAAGTCTGAAGGGAGAAGCTAATGATAAGGGTGCTTAGTTGGCAGCAGAAGATACAGGTTGTCTCTAAGATTCATTATATTCTCTTTAATCCTGTGTGTCACTTTAAAAAGACTGTCAATTCCGGGAACAGGGGCTGGCGCATAGTACTTCCCTGCTTTCTGGAAGTTCTTCGTATTTTATGACATTTTACTGGTTTTGATGTGACATGTTACAAAATATGTTCCTGTATAGTCAGCTTCATTCCCAAAACATCCTTCTTGATATGAAATAAGGAAAGCCTATGCTTTTTATCTTTCATTTTTGTCACTTATGACCAGACATTTACCTTGGTATTTGTAGTGTGGTATTTCATTGTTCAGTGTTGATTTCTGTCAGTGAGCCCCTGAGTTCTTAAACACATGGATTTCTAGAAAAAAGGAGGTAGTGTGCTGCTCAACCTGCATACTGTTACTTGTTTCAAATAGCTTTGAGATAATTTTCAATGCAGGTGTTTTCTTCTGGGAAATAGGAAGTTAATACCTCCCAATAGGTGATGTGTTCCTGTACTGAGCAGAGAGTACTAGTTTTATGAAACTAATTTGCTAAAAATACAAGGAAAAGAAACCAATTTGCATCAATCAACCTGAATAAATTTGAACAGAAAAGTCATATAGAGAATTATAGTATTGCATATGCCCTGTCTTTTCTTCCTTCAAAATAAACTAAATAAACATCTGTATATTTCTAAAACATAACTGTAAATGCAACAAAATCAACTCTGAGGACTTGACATTTATTGCCAGTATTACAACAACGTATGTTGAGCCCTTTCTTCTTTGTAATCTGAAATTAACACCAATGTATAAAGTTAGTTTAATGGCAGTATATTCCAATGAGACAACAGTTTACAATCTGCTTTCGGTTTGGTTATGAGGTCTATGAATTCAGAAATGGCCACTAATGCTGTAATCATATTTGTACATACATTCATTTCATATATAAAATTTGTATCTGTGTTTGCAAACAAACATTTAGACACGCACATTACTATGGAAGCTTTTACATACAAAAGTGTATTTTGAGAATTCAGTAGATTTATGCATTAATTTAAGTCATCCCACTTATGTTCCCTCCAAAAGAAAAAAAAAGGTCTCTTGTCCATTGTGCCTTGTGCATAAGACTAATATCTACAGAGGCTGTGGTATCTTTGGTGATAACACAGTTTTGTAACTTCAAGCTCGGTTTTGTTAACTTTCATTCTCAAGATTGAAAACAATAACTCCAAGGCAAGGCTGTATGTATGTCAGTTATTGACTACATGTTGTGAGTGACTTAGAAGGAAAAAGAAGCAGGTATTACTGTATTGTCACATTACCCCATGGATTCTAGAGGCACGTTACAAGCACAGTTACATCATCCACATCATCACACTGAAATCTATCTTTTACCTGATTACCTCTGACTTGCAGGGCTTGTGTAGTTGCTATTGCCTTAGGGCCTCACACTCTTTTCTGTACATATCCCCACATGCCACTGACAATTAGAAAAGCTTTATTAACTCTGTTCTAGTAACTGAATAGAGATGCTCAAAAATAATTTTAAAAGTGGTGTGAACTAAAAGTGGTGTGAACTAGCTGCTTGACAAATAGTCAAGCAATTAATATTGTATGATGTACAGTTTATATCTTAGGCTCACAGGGCACTGTAAGTTTTCAGCTCTGCTGGTGAGACAGGATGGAAACACTCTACCAGTGTAAGGAGGAAAGGTGTCTGTGTCTGAAGCTAACAAACATTTGAGACTAGGGTAGAGTAATGAAAGGGAGCAGGCCTATGCTGAGACAGAGCTAAAAAAAATGAAAATAAAATTGTTTATTAATCCAAAACCTTATGCAGTGCAGTAATCTGAACATCTTAACCAAAAGTGTACAAATTAATCGATCAGAGCCACAGAAATGCAAAGTAGAAACTCTGAGGCTTAAGTAACAGCTAGACATTAGAAGCATAAGAAAAAAAATCCCATGAAAAACAGTGCTTTACAAGTATGTTTTTCTTTTTTCCCACATGATTCTGCAGTTGTGTTTGGTCTATTTCAGTGTTAGCTGGGAATTATCTCAACAGACTGCAGCAGATTCAAGAACTTTGGTCACTTGTGCTCTGCAAAGAGGCAATAAAGGCAGAGGCAAGCTCTACTTCTAAATACCTGGTCTTGAGGTAAAACATCTTTTGTCTTAAGATTTAACATAGGAATGGTAAAAGAGATTTATGTTTATGTGTTAATCTTCTGTGATATCTGAATTTGTGACAGGTCTTCTGAAAATCAAAGGTAGGTAGACAGTTGCCAACATTCGTCCTTCAGTTCCAACATGCTTCATCTTGTAGCTTGAAAGCTATCATCAGGTGCATTGATAAAGTCAATTTATGACAATTTCTCAAATGATGGAAGACCAATCTCACTTTGTGTCTGGGTGCATGTGTGTATGCATCTCACTTGAAATTGGAGAGGCAGAAGCGGTGATTGAGAGTGATATGTATTTCATAGAGGTGGTGGGGCTTTGGGAAAGATGTTCATGAAGAAAATATTTTTCGTATATGCAGGTTCTGAAAAAAAGGTGCATGATGCACATGTAGAAAAGATAACTGAAGAACAGAGGTAGGCAATCTTTGTTCATTTTATGAATGGTTCATTTGTCAAGCAGATTTTTTCAACCAAAACTATTTGTTAATTTAGATTGAAATTAGGATAAAATAAATAAATAATAATAAAAAAAAATTGTGTGAGACAGACGCTAGAAAAAAAATGGACATTTGTCTTTCCTTTTTAAGAGCAATATTTGTAGTTTTTATAAAACACCAAAAGCAAAACTTTAAGACTGACAGAAACATTATCAGCTCAAAGACAATTACTTTAAAAGTGCTTTAATTTTTGAAAGATTTTAGAGGAAAAAAATCAAAGTAATAATATTTGCATCTCTGCTATAAACTTTTTAAAGATTATATGACAGGTAAAGCATATCTCACAATAAAAGTTTCTCACATGATAACCTCTTCCAAGTACAAGGGTAAGAATAATTTTATACCTGTTTCAAGGTTAGGAAAAAATTGCATTGTCAATAACACCTTAAAGCAGTGTATAATAAAAGGATAGACTTATTTAAGCAGATCATAATTTATTAAAAATATAAAGTATATAATCATAATTTGAGAATCTTTCATTCACAGAAAATATTGTTCGTAGTCTTAGATCAAATACTGATTTCCATGCATAGAGAGAGAGAAACAAAATAGGAACCTGAAGAAGAGAATACAAGATACCAGTTCAGCTTAGTCATTTTACTTTCACTTAATAGAAAGCACGTTGTGGTCAGTTGGATTCAAAATCCTTGAATACAATGCAAATAATGAAATTTTATATATTTTTGTCTATTTAATAGAATATTTTCGTCTTCAGTCTTTTTAACCATTATTCTGTTGACTGGCTATTCATTGATAACAGTCATCAGTTCTGTAAAGTTTATTTTTTTTTACCTGTGGTGGTGATAAATAAAAACCAAACAAATAAACAAAATACAAACCTAGCAAATACATTTTCCTTTCAGTATTGTTTTGCTAGCCATATTTATTAGGTAGCTGACTGGATTTATTTTTCTCAATAGAAAATATTTCTCAGAACAATTTTGAGTTAGAAAATATTTTCTGAAAATTACAGTATGCATTCTACAAACAGACAGAAAAAGTCTTAACAAAATGTACCTGGGCAGTAAAATTATCTGAGATGATGAAGGAAAATTACACTGTTGTCAAAAAACTACTCAGTATTTTACAACATTCATTTTAATGGTAGTATAGAACAGCCTGTTTGACCAAAAGCTACAGAAAGTTTTTAGCTATTTGACACACTATTTTTGCCATAAATCAGCTTTGAGTGAGGTGCCAATAATTTGTACTTTGTAGGGAAAAAAGCAAATATCCCATACAACAGTGACAGTCAATCTTTTCAAATGAAACCTTCAGAATATGTTTATTTGGGGAACCATGAAGAGAGTTTCTTTGTTTTGTATGCTTAGGGGACCAGGTACTAAAAAAAGAATTTATTGCTGAATTTGAAAAGAAGAATTCTTGGTTTGCACATTCAGTAACCTAATCATTTAGTAGGAGATTGACTCTATGAGGAAGTCTACTTGATGTGACCCTTTAGGCTTCCCTTGATCTGCTGTGGAAAAATGGGATTATTCAGTTCATAAATTCAGCTGGAACGGAGTATCCCTAGCACAGATACTGCATAACAGGACTGCAAATTTCTCTAGGAAGCAAGGCAGCTTCCTCTACATCTTGATTTATCAAAGTTCAGTGCTACTATACCTCAGCTTGGTCACTTACATCACAATTAGGAAAATCCTAAAGAAATGCAGAAAGTGCTCAACAAGTTTCCCCCTTTATTCTTTCTTTTCTCGCACTTTTGTTTTTCAGCACTTAACTATTCATAGTACAGTAATGTTCACAAAAAAAAATAATATATAACTATGTATATTTGTCTGTGTATGTAAATAAATTTCTGTATTACAAAAAGAAAACTAAAAGATGTCCTGTTAGTGCTTTCAGAGGATACGTAGTCTGCAGTTGAGAGGAACATCAGGTACCAATTAGAAAATTATGAGCAGCAGTGGTGACAAACAGTGGGCACAGCTGTCTAGCTATTGTTAAGCTTTTTGTGAGCAGCAAGACAAAGTTATGTTTTAACAAATTGTTAGGTTATAAATAATTTAAATAACTAGAAAGGAAGAAATGTCACTTGGAAGGACTACCACTTTTGAAGGATAGAATAAGAAAGAGCATATATTTATGGAAACTGGTCAATCAATACAGGCATGAATCAGCAATACGTTCACCAGAGATGATAAGGAAGTCTAGAGAAAGTACTTCTTATTGAAATTGTTTTACTGAGAAAATAATGAAGAACATTGTCTGCTCACAGGAAGGACACTCAGAGAAGCATTCTATAATGAATATATAAGAATGTACGGAGAAGGACATATAACAATGCTCCCAAAGATGCTGGCAAGAATTTGAGCAGTAAGTTAACACAATAGCAAAGTAATTAACTCTCCTCTCCCTCCCACCTCCTCTTTCTCTCTTTGTTTTTTTTAAAAAAAAACAAACAAACCAAAACCACAACAACAAAAACCCAAACAAAAACCACAGTACTGTGAGCAAAGCACTAAGAGGTGTACCTTTACTGTTTTTTCTGAAGTGTTGTGATAGCTAGGTAGCTAACCTGTGCATGTAGCTCCAAAGTCTGTGCTCTTACACATCAACACACCTGGCTTCTGAGGAGATCAAACCGTAAGTATTTGTGCAGGCTGTTTATATATAGTATATAGTTCTTAGGCACTGTCCCTGGCAGGGCTGGCTGGGAGACAAATCTACACATCCTGGGCATTTCTGCAACTGTGCTGTGATATTTGCTAGGAAAAAGGAATATCTTTGGTCAAAGTCGCAGAGTGTTGCATGGGGGAATCAGACTGGACTGATAACATGTAAAAGATGCTAAGTGTCAACAGTTGAAGTAAACAAATGTGTTCAAAGAAATGAAGACATAATTTTCATTCCATTGAATATTTTAAAGCTTCAAATTTTGCTTTTAGTTAAAATATCAAGAAAATGTCCACATTTTCAATTGAATAGGAATTCAGAAATACTGTTTTTGGATAATTTTGTGTGACTTTAGTAAGATGAACCATAAAAAAATATATGACATTAAATGTGATTATAAAATATTATATCATAAAAGTGAAGATAAAACATTAACTGGCAAAACTGGAACAACACATTTTAGTCAAAGGTAAAATGAAATACTAAAGTCTTTCATTTCAATTTTTTTCTTAAAACAATGTCAACATTGAAATCAACCCTAACCCATGGAATATTTTTATTTCAGTTAAACTAGTTTTTCCATTAGAAGATTTTCTCTAAAATTTTTAGACTTGTTTACATATAAATTTATTATATTTTGCATACAAAAAACAAATTCCACCTTTTGAAGATTTTTCAATCAGTCAAATAATAAAATAAAACATCTTAAATATATTTTATTATATTAATATTTCCTGAAACTTTTAATATTTATGTACATATATTATTAGTGGCTGAGGTAAATTGATTTTTAACAGGTATTCTATAGCATCAAGGTTTCCATTATCCCAAATACCAAACAATTTAAAATAAATTAATCTGGGATGTATGATATTTTCTCAGTATCAGCTATTCTTTTACATGTCTTGGTGTAACCCTTCTTTATAAGTCTTTGGCTCCAAAAATAGATGATTTGAGGTTTGCTACTCCAAGCATTTTTATGAGAGTTAAGTTAGTAACTTGTTTATATTTGATTCTGTCATTCAGTCGTTTGGGTTTGTTTTCCATCTCCATTTTTAACTTACATGGAGAACACAAAAAGCTATAGTGATTTAAGATGGGAATAGAGGTGAAATCAGAGATAAGTTTTTTTAATACAAAATATTTCTGAGTTCTCACAGCATGCTCCTCTTCAGCAGATTTAACATTCTTAGGCACCACAAGTTTGTAAAGTGCCTCATTTTATAAATGGGTGAAATGGCTTTCTATCAGTTTAATGCAGCTCTATCTTTACAGTCCTACTTACAGCATCAGAAATATTAAGTGAATATTACTGTCAAGATGGAGATGTATTTTTCAGAAATGTGTAAGGGAGGACACAGTTCAATACTTTTAACAGAACGTAGCTGGAATCATGAAAGTATGTGTTATCTTCAGTTATGAAATTGAGAAGTGATGCTAATAAATTCTCATCTTAATCCGATTATATTTGCTGCCTTTCACTACTGGCAAAATGTAAGTAGAACTCTTAAAAGAGCAGGGAGGAGACAGATGCAAATCTTTTATATGTGATTTCCGTAGTTCATGGTGTGTACTAATGTTCACTATTACAAAACAAAAAAAGTGCTACAAAATGCTAGAATGCCTAACGTTATTGTTAAATAGGGTGTGTGGGAATTTTTAACTATCTCAAAACAAGAGACTTTGACTTTTTTTGAGGCATCTGTTTATTTCTCTTTGTATGTCCCTGTCATTGTTTTTCTCTGTGATTTGTAATATTTCATGAATTTTGCAAGAATCACTCTCCAGGACAGCAACAGCAATGGACACAAAATTAGATCCCCTGGAATGATAATTGCACATTTGTTGTTGAAGCATAATTAGATTGATGGTGTTGTTTGGAGTTGTATTTGCTATGTGGATGAGACAGTGATAATTTCATCTGTGAATCCAGAAATATTGGCAAATGGATCTTCAAGACATGCAACAAAAATAACAAATGAGGTCTGAGTGGAATATTGTAAACAAAGGTGGAGTTGGACAAGAGACAATTTTTTGAGAACAAACGCAATAAATTCTCTCTGCTTGTTTCTAAACCTAAGAATTTCTTCACTCCTCAAGCACAAATTAGGAAGCACATTACAAATGTGCTTAGAGCCAAATGTTTGATACAGACTAATAATGACTGTATAGGTTAAGTCTGCATTTAATAATAGGTCCCACCAACCTGCTACATGTTCGTGACTTGCCATGAAAAAAATGACAAAAGCAACCTTACAACGGTGCACTACTAGCAGGAGTGATGGGGCAAGGAGGGAACACCGTGAATATGTCCATCTGGTCTAAAATACAAAACGCATTACATGGTGGCTTCATAGGGTTGAATGATTCCTAGCAGGAAGGACGAGGAAAGCTGGAATAATTGCTGTCAGAAGTTAAAAGTTATAAAAAGGCACTGAATATCAGGATGAAGTAAAACTCCATTAGTTGTGCTGGAATTTGAGGCAAATTCACGTGCTTAAAAGCAGTCAAATTAACTTAGAAAATTATGTCTCCTAATCAAACTTCTATAAATTGATCACGCATATCAGTCCTTCTCTGCAAATACTAAAAGGTACATGCCTCTTTATAGTTACAAATCTACCCACTTTCAAGATACAGTTTGCTGAATAGGACTGGGCTCTGTACAAGTTCAAAGCTCAGCACAAACACTCTTTTCCTATCAAAACAAGGCCTAAGTTACTACCTGGATGTCATACAGGATGCAACATTATATTTTTAAAACTTCTCTCATACAGTCAAATTTATATTTATCAATGCATATACATGAATGTGGTTTTTTCTTTGTCATTTTTTGAAGAAGTGCCATTATTCCCTGCTGTCTATGTCAGGCTCACCATGTCTTTGAGAGTGACAGCACTTGACACTGTACATTAGTTTCATTATTGGCATAATGCTGAAGTAGTTTCTTCATAGGAGATTGCCAGGATCGTTTTTTTAACTTTCTGTGTTCCATTTTCCATATATATGTATAAGAAAAAGCTAAAAGGAACAGACGATACGGCCATCAAAGCTAAGAAAATAAACTCCTTTCATCAAGTTAAGACATGTCAAACCCACAGCAAGTGCAGGGACTAAAACTGCAAGTGAGGATATGTCCTGGTTTGAGAGTTTCAGAGTAAAAAAATTCTAATTAACCTGAGACCTCCCAGGGCACCCCCAGCTGCTGCTGGACTGTTTATGTGACAATTACAATGGCAGGGGGAGAAGCTGGACTTATGGGGAGGACAGGATGGGTGAGGTGACCCAAATGGACCAATCGTCGTATGCCTTCCCATGGTGCTCAGTATAAAATGACTCCTAAGAGAGTTCTTTTATGGCTCCTGTGGCTGGTCTGCTGTCAGGGTTGGAACTGTCTCCCTGCCATCCCTCCCAAAACTGCTGGTGTTCCTGCATCCTGTTTTCTTGCTGGAGAAGAACATGGTGCACCGAGGAAAGCCACCTTTCCCTGTCTTCTCGAATAGGACTGGTGTGGCTGTTTTTTTGCAGACTGTCGCTGAGACACTGGGCCCAGATACCCCCTCTACTGACAAGTCCGGTTTGGGACATTCTGGTCTGGACATAACTACCACCCAGGAAGTGTGGGCTCCATATTTACATATTCATTTATATATCTGAATATATTTGCATCTTTGAATATCATTCACCATATTTTATTCCCTTTTTCTGTTTCATTAAAACTGTTTTAGTTTTTTTTCCAACCTCGAAGTCTCTCTCCCTTATTCCTGTTATCTTCCCTTGGGAGGGTGGTGGGAGGATAACAGAGAACATCTATCACCTGGTTATTGGCCAAAACCATGACAGGATAAAACACATAATATATACTAGGATAAAATACAATGTTCCCAAAGAATTATCTTAAAGCAACAATATCAATTAAGCAGCAGCTGAGTTCTTTTTAATGTGAGGTGAATGCCATAGCAGACATTGTGGGTTTCATCTCTTGAAGTGCTGAGAACTCCCATCTCCTGTTGATTGGTGCTCAACATCTTACAGAATCTGGCACTTGGGGAAAGTTTTCAAAGGCATAAATACCAGCTTGGTGCCTAACAGTTACTGGCTTCTGAAGAGTGGGATTTCGGCTTCTGACTGACATTCGTGCCTTTGAAAAACTTCCCTTCTGAGGTTAGCCATCGCTAAAGAGTAGTAGTATATCTACAAAAGGATGAAATCCTTTCCACTTTCCATTAATTCTTAAACTCCATTTCTGTTAAGAAGGGTCCCTGCTGTAACCTACAAAAATACATACTTTTTGGCAGTCAGCTTATGTAAAATGCTTATTTTTCCTCTAGTTATTTACCATGCCATCTGGCATTATATTTAAGATGGAAGTGAATTTAAAACCAACCTATTATTAAAAATGATCACATCTTTGACCTTGAAATGATTCATAGCTCAATGACCTCATTACTAGAAATTTGTTGTTGGATATTCAATGTTTTAAAAGCCTGAATGAGGAATATCCATAGAAATTGAGTGTATAAATTATTTATTTTCATTTTAGCTGAATGTGTCGTTTAATTAAAATGTAAAATAAAAAATCTAAATAAATAATAAATGATTAAGTAAATTTAAAATTTAAGTTTCTTTTATCAGTTCATAGTAAGCTGCTTTTTTTTTTTTAAGGAGAAAGAGAAAACTTATCTTCTTTACTGATAGAGGTACATAAGCTTCAATTAAATTATAATATCCTTATAGTGTAATCACTGCAGAAAATATAAATCAGGTCTAGGTAACATGGAATGGGAAATACATATGAACCATTTTTAATCTAAGTAGTCAGAACTGGTGGCTTTGCATCTTGTTTTTATTAAGATGAAATGACTACATCCAAGATACTTGAGGAAAACCATTTATTGTGAAAACCTATACAAAGCTCTTTTTCCTTAAAAATAAGTGAATCAAGCAACAGGAGCTATGCAAAAGTTTTCTTTTTCTAAGCTTTTCCTCAATGCTACATTATAGATTTCATCTTTCCTGCTACTTTTTGTCATAAACACATCTATAATTTCTTCAGAAATAATGTCTGGGTGAAAAATAGATGCTATTTCCTGACACATGTCTCTACCTTGGGGTTTAAAATTTCTCCATAATAGAGATTGAGGCTATTGTCTTTTCAGCTGCAGCAACCATATATGGGATTAACATTAGTGGACATATTTTTCCTGAATGAAAGATGGATATTGGATCCCTCAGTTTACACAGATTTAAGTCAACCATGTGATGTGGATAAAAGAAGGCCACTTAATTATCTACAACACAAAAAATTTATAGGCCAAGTTGAATATGTTTATCTATAAATTTTTTGTGAAAACCAAGACTAATCCTTGGAAATAGGTCTGTCCTAATCCATTCTTTGTGAAATCAAACCTAATACATGCCTAGTGTAAATCCAACATCACGAGACAGAGATAATGGTAGGGATTAATGTTGTGCAAAAAAATGATTCTTCTATTTGCTGGAAAAGGAAAAAAAAAAACACACCAAAAAAACCCTATTGTGACAGTCCTAGATGAAATATTTCATGTATTTCTCCTCACTGATTCAATTATATTGTATGACATAATTAAACCAGAGAATAATCCATCAGCATTGTGATAAGGTCCTATGTGCTTTGAAAGAAGGGAAGTATTCACTTCTTCCAATGCCAGTTTCGTGATTAGGCTAAAATAGAATAAAAAAGTCATTAGGAAACACAGAAATAATCTTACAGTCAGAACTTTGCCTAAAAAGACCAGACTTTTTAGCCTGAAAACCACTACCTGTATTGCCAATTTGTTACTGTGTTCTGAAAATTCATATTGGAGAAAAAAATAGAAACAGGAATTTTTTTTCTCCTAAATGTTATTCAGAGTCTGATATTTTTAGTGAATTCCTGCAACTGGAACACACAAACAGACTGTCAGGCCCATGTTGACTCACAAAAGATGAGTATTTTGTCATGGAACAAATTACAGTAATGTGTAACTTAACAAAATACAGTAATTAACAAAGGGAAATCCCTAGAAAGTTATTGCAGGACAGAATTTATTGGATGAATGCCTTTAACTAATTCAGGGATCCTTGTATTTACAGGGAGACAATTTTTTATACTGCATTATTAATAACAATAAAAGCTGAGTTGTGTTGAATTTTATTCCTAACTATTTTTCCTATAAGTTACACAACTTATTGCTAGTTCCCTAGAGGACCATTTATTTTTAATCAATACATGATTATAATTTAGTGTACAATATGATATGATTTATAGCATTTAAACACGAGGAGAAAATGGCCATGACCATTTACTGAAGTTGTTTCTTTACAATGTTTGTTGAATTCAGAAAATAATTAAGACTAAAAGGATACATAAAAATCACACTGGCTGGATGTAGTTGTAATATTAACAAATCTGAAGGAGGTATACATTTGGAGGAAAACACTTCAAACAAATGGAAATATCTTCCTCTTTACTTGCATAACTGCAAGTTTTGCCTTTTAGACATGTTTTTTATAAAATTCCTATTTATAATTAGATTAAGGATTAATAGCTATTATAAACATATAATAGATATGTTACATTTGTTATTGAGGGCTGTAAAAATTCATCAGGGAAGATAGCCATAACCATGAGCATTGTATTGACTTCTTTATCTCTATAACATTCAAACAGAGACATATTAAAAGTCTTATCTGTCCTACTGATCTCTTAAAAATTGTATTCATGTTTCTCGATCTTTAATGCGAAGCCTAACTAGCTTTAGGAGGGCAGATGTGTGTCTCTGTGTGTTAGTTGGGGCAAAGTAGTGGGATTGAGGAAGATGAAAACTAGACATATTTTGATGGAAGCTATTACTAATGAGCAATAAAAACCACGAAAGGAAAAGAACTTTTAAGATAATGGTATTACTTGGAGAAATGACTGAACTTCCCACCCGCATTTTACATACGCTATTTAAAAAAAATATTAAAAAATCAGATATGCATTTTAATTGAACTAACCTTTAGTGTACTGTCACCTATATCTTCTTGCAGGCAAAATGGAAAATGGCACTAGTGTTACTGTAGGAGTTGCACAGGAAGGCTTCAATTCATGATCTGCTAGGTAGCATTTCTTGTTTTCAGTAAACTGGTGAAAAGGCTCCCTATCTAAGAACTCTAAATATTACTGACTGAGTGTTTTAGTTTCCTAAAGAAATAAATGTTGATGATATCCTTTTTCCAGTTCAAGTCAAAATCAGACAATAGCTGCAGCCTTTTAAAAAATAGATAAAGCAGAGCATAAATATTTCAGATTTAGACAAATCTACACTTTTTATTCTTGAAGATTATTTGAGATAAATTACAGTAATGTTAGTCAAAATAATTTAATGGCTAAAATGACAACAGCAAGCCTGATTGTTTTCATTGGAAATACTTTGTTTCTCCTGCACTGAAAAATCTGTTGTTTACACAACTCGACTCATAAACAAGTTACACACCATTCTTAATTAATTACTGTTCCAATCATCAAAACATAGTGCCTATTAGCTTCTACTTATGGTTTCTTGAGTAAAAGGAGAGGAAGAATGTACTTATTCTTTTGTGGAATAAGTTTTTCACTAAATTTTAAGTGACATCATGGGTCAAGAGGAATGTTGGGAATTTTTTTATTTTACTTTTGCATCAGCTATTGAGGAAATGTGATTAAGGTACATTGATTTATTTTTGTATTTATTAATATAAAGCCTGGGCAATAATACCATAGAAATTGAGTCATCGTAACATTTCAGGTAGTTCAGTGATTTCATGTTTACAACTTATTATTACTGTCTCAGTTTTAAGTAATTTAATCTTCCTGGATAAACCTCCTAAATCTGATTTTTTAAAATTTTATTTTGAATTTAATTTTTTTGGAATAAAGTTAAATAACAAAAGTGAGTATTTAATTAGTTAATGAAGAACAACATTGGTGACTAACAATACAGAAGTGAAACAGTCTCAGCCTTTAGTGATCCAAAATTACTTAAGCGTAAACATTCTTCCTTAAAAAATTGACCTCTTAATACGAGTCTGTTTTCGTAAGTTCAGTACATTTTCAATAGTGGTAGGAAGAAGTTCACTAGGATCAAGCTTAGGAAGCTTTCAGCTTACATATTTATCTTAGTAACTTTCTTGATACTGAAAATACTACTAAAAGTTCATATGGGATGAAGAAGGAGCCTTGAGAAACCCACAGCCCTTACATATATTGTGTTTTCTACGTAGAATCTCGTGCCTTAAGAGTATTCTAAGCTGAATACTTCTCTGTGTCTTATTGGTCAGTCTCTTGTGGATGTCTCTGACATCCTGGGGTATGTCTACAATGCAGCGCTAAGTAAGATAGCCTAAACTAAAAGTGGGGAACATAAGTCAAACCTCCTGTCTTGTCATGTCCTGCTGGGCATTTTGCCACAACGCTAGAGACCCCCTCTCTTTCTTCCTACCTCTTCATTAGTCAACTCATGCTTAATATTCAACATGATGTGGGCAGCTTGAATCAGAAGAGATGGAAAGCTCCACACTACATGGTAAATGGAATGTTTGTCTTGAACACAAAGGGTTGCAATTACTTATCCTCACAGGCAGAGTAAGGAGTTGAGTTCTCATATCTTTCTAAATATGTTGAATATTGCACTATGGAGAAAAAAAAAGACAAATATCATCTCCTCCACTTATTTTTCTAAATCAATCCAGAGAAATCCAACTGGAATACCAATTCAAACCTCCCAAACTCTTACTATCTTTATAACTTTTTGTGGGTATTGCTTCATATCTCCTATTGACTGTTCAAACTCCCAGTGACATCCTATGCCAACTGGACAGCCACAAATCTATGGGCCCAGATGGAATCCACCCTAGAGTAATGAGGGAGCTGGCAAAAGATCTTGCCAAACCACTTTCAATCATTTACCAGCAGTCCTGGTTAACTGGAGAAGTTCTATCTGACTAGAAATTAGCAAATATAACACCCATTTACAAGAAGGGTTGGAAGGACAATCCGGGGAACTACAGGCCTGTCAGCCTGACCTCTGTATTGAGCAAGGCCATGGAACTGTATTGAGCAAGGCACATCATCCTGAGTGCCAGTGCATGGCACATGCAGGACAATCAGGGAGTCAGACCCAGCCAACATGGGTTTATGAAAGGAAGGTCTTGTTTGACCAAATTGATCTCGTTCTATGACAGCCACACACTTAGTAGATGAGGGAAGGACTGTGGATGCAGTCTATCTAGACTTCAGTAAAGCATTTGACACTGCCACCCACAGTATTCTCCTCAAAAAACTGTATGCCCATGGCTTGGATGGGTATAAAACTGGCTAGGACGGGCCCAGAGAGTTGTGGTTAATGGAACTAAATCCAGTTGGCGGCCAGTCACTAGTGGTGTTCCCCAGGGCTTGGTGCTGCGGCCAGTTCTGTTTAATATCATTACTGATGACCTAGATGAGGGGATTGAGTGTACCCTCAGTAGGTGAGCAGATGACAAGAAGTTGGGTGGAAGTGTTGATCTGCTTGAGGGAAGGAAGGCTCTGCAGAGAGATCTGGACAGGCTGCATTGATGGGCAGAGGACAACAGGATGAGGTTCAACAAGGGCCAGGTGCCAGGTCCTGCACTTGGGCCACAACAACCCCAGGCACCCATACAGGCCTGGGGAAGAGTGGCTGGAAAGCTGCTCAGCAGAAAGGCACTCGGGGGTGCTGGTTGACAGCCGGCTGGATATGACCCAGCAGTGTGCCCAGGTGGCCAAGAAGGCCAATGGCATTTTGGCCTGCATCAAGAATATTGTGGCCAGCAGGAATAGGGAAGTGATTGTCCCACTGTACTTGGCACTGGCAAGGCCTCACCTTGAATATTGTGTTCAGTTTTGGGCACCTCACTTCAAAAAAGACATCTTGGTGCTGGAGCGTGTCCAGAGAAGAGCAACAAAGCTTGCGAAGGGACTGGGAAACATGTTTTATGGGGAACAACAGAGATAGCTGGGGTTGTTCAGTCTGGGGAAGAGGAGGTTCAGGGGGGACCTCATTGCTCTACAACTCCCTGAAAGGAGGTTGTAGTGATAGGCCTCTTCTGCCATGCCCATAGTGAAAGGATGAGAGGAAACGGCTTTAAGTTGCAGCAGGGGGGATTCAGATTGGACATTAGGAAAAACTTCACTGTAAGGGTGATTAGGTATTGGAGTAGGTTGCCCAGGGAGGTGGTGGAATCACCATCCCTTGAGGTGTTCAAGGTGCGTCTGAATGTGACACTGGGTGATATGGTTTAGTAGTGATGTAGGTAGGCAGTTGGACTGGATGATCTTGAAGGTCTTTTCCAACCTTAATGATTCTATGATTCTAAATTTTAGGAAATTCCTAAAAAGATTGTTTTTTTCCAATTCATTGTTCAAGGCAATCTAAATTAAAAGCCTGTAATGCATGTAGCAGGTAAATATGTGGGTGTTGCAGAAATTCCAAGACACTGGTTTCAAGTAAAGAATGAAATGTCAAGGACCTCAGAAGCTTCCAATAACTTATTTTTAGTGTTCTGCAGCAAATCTTCATGAAAGTGTTTAGTAAGGGACTAAAAGGGCTTTTAGACATTATCAAGTCATGACAGCAAGCAGGATTCATAAGTGATTTATCAGTCATGGGTCATCTGGAGATGATAAATCAGGTTCTGAAGAGGACAGCTGTGAGTATGTCTTTTATGGAGTATAAAAAACATCTTTGATTTAATGCAAGTAGAGAACAGTCTTGGCAGTTTTGTACAGAGCATTTTAGGAGCTGCGATGGACACACTTAAAAAGTTTATCCTAGTTTGAGAGTAAGACTCTTTTTTAAATACTGGTGTTATCTTTCCAATGAGTAGAACCTTTGTAAACAAGAGTTTTTTAAGATTAGGTTTTGTATGAGTATCTTGAAGTAATCACATGATCCACAGGACACATCATATATTTACACTAAAACATAGATAAACCCCCTCCTATTTATTTATAATTAGAGAAAAAAAGACAATATTCTAAAAGTGAAGGTTAGAAGAGGGAGGAAGGATTATCAGGCTAAAGAAAATGTCTTATTCATTTATCTTGGTGGATACATTTGTCACTTCTTTCCTTTAATTTTGAAAAATACTAAAACAATAGGAGAGGACAGAGACTCTAAGAACGAAGAATGTTGACTCAGAATGAATATACAGAAGATTAGACACAATGATCAGGTTAACATGAAGGAAAAACAAGTACAGGAACAGTTAATTTTAGAAATTGCAAAAATAAATTAACTACCTTCATATGGCAGCCTTATCTAATGAAACATAAAATGTGGATATTATAACTAAGATCTGAAAGAGAAAAAAACCCACCAGACCTAAATGCATAAGATGAAAGTATAAAATATACTAATAAATCTGTATTTTTTTCCTTTTTTTTTTCTTTTTAGTTTTAAGGAATTCAAAAGAGGAGTAGATAGTTTTTCTCTTGCATTTCTCAGGCTTACTTTATATTTAAGAAAAGAATAACTAAAATATGAAAAGACGTACTTGGGAAAAGACTAAGATCAATCTGCCATTGGTTCTTGAGTAAATATGACCCTATTTTAAAAGATCCTGAACATTCCCAACTTCTGCTGTAATATAATAATTGTCACAATAATATTAGAGAACAGAATGGCAATGACACTGGAATTGCTTTCCTGGAAAAATGTAGATTTCAACCAGTTTATTCCATAAAATGATCTGGAAAGGGTAGTAAGGGAGCATAGCAAGAGAAAAACTGAAGTGAAAGAGACATGGAATAATTTGCTTTTCATATACATTTCTGGTAGACAATTCCCTAATAATCTGAATGCATTCTGTTCATACTCCATGGTTACTCAGGAAAAAGCTTTGCAATATGGTAGTCAGTACTTTCTCCCTGTTTGGCCAGGACTTCAAATGTACTCGTAATGTAACTAGGATTTTCAGCTAGTCATACTTACCTAGTAAATTAAAGCCTTTCAAATGTAGAATTTAACATAATTTAAAATTTTATGGAATCATACTCATCTGTATGGATGAAATAGCAAATAGGGATGGGAAATATAGCCTGCAGCTTCTGATAAATAATATAAAGAAGATCTAAGCTTCATGTATTCAACTGGACAAAACAGGGACAAAACCATGAGGCTAGGTATAAGGTCACTGATTCATATAATAATTTAAGTGAGAGGGGACACTTGGAAGTCAGATAGTCCAACATCCTACTCAATGTAAGTCCAGTTTGGTCAGGTTGCCCAGGGCCTTGTTCAGCCAAGCTGTGAGTGTCTTCAAAGATAGACTTCACAACTTGGTGAGCAACCTGTCCCTGTGTTTGACTACTCTTGGAGTGATTTTTTTCTTTTTCCTTTCATCTAATCAGATTTTCCTGTTTATAGAGGTAGAGGCAGGCTGTAATCTCACTGGCTGTCTACAGCAGTCATCCTTAAGAGGCAAGAAGCCAGTGCAACACCAAGGTGTCTGGAAGAACACAATGAATAAGAAGGCGAGTAGTCATCTGCAGTATTTAAAGGTGGTGATATATTTCTTCTCAACTGACTTATTTAATTCATCTTTACTTTGTGTTAATGAATCACAGTGGAATCACTTTCAAATGTTCTAGTAGTAAATTAATTAGATTTTCATTACTCTATTCAACTTAATCTATAGGACTACTATACATTGCATGCTTTTTAAAAAAAGCCTGATTGAGTAGTTTCCTGAGACACCCACAGGGTGATGCAGTTCATAGTACACACACGGAAAATTCAAATTTACCATTGTCATTCTCAGACAGGGTACATAAGCCACAAAGACTTGCATGCAACCTCTGATTTAAGCTCCATTTCCACCAGAAACCTCACTGATAAAAGTAGAACAGACTGTAACTGGGACAGTTTAGGCTATAGATGACACTGTGGTAAATGAAATTAAAGAATATGAACAGACCAATTCAGAGCACTCTTTGAGGATTCAAAAAGGAAACCAAGAGAATCTGGGGGACATTTATTGAAGCTGAGAAACAAAATATTATTTTAATTTGATTTATACAGTGTACTGACTATGTAAAATTTAATACCTCCAGATACTTCAGATTAAAGATAGAATTTAAAAAAATGCTCGCAAAGATTTTTTGGTGTGAAAAATATGGCAGTCAAGAGAACAACTCTTAAACTGCAATACATTCAGTTTCTAATTATGAAGAGGAAGCCAATCCCATACATTTGATGCATAAAGGCAAAAAGCTTAATTTCAAATGATGTCTTAGATCATTGTCATCACACCTCCATGCAAAGCACCTGCTAGACACTACTTCTTGGGACCAAGTTGCAAAGGACATAGTTCTAGAAACATTACAATTTAATAAAATATATTCTCACCATCTCTATGAAATCAGGTTACCCTACTTACTGTCTTTGTTCCTCTTTCTACATATTTTTTTGGAAGTCCATGTGGGAGCAAATATTCACACTGCAGCCCATGGAAGACTCCACGCCATAGCAAGTAGACATGCCCTGATGGAAGCTGCAGCCCATGGACAGGGCTCAGGAGAAGGTTTCTGGCAGGAGCCCCATTGTGTGGAGAAGAATCCATGTGGGAAAAGTTCTTCTGGCAGGACTTGTGGCCTGTGGGAGACTCACACTAGAGCAGTCCTTTCCTGAAGGAGTGTACCTGGTGGAGAGGAACAATGTTGTAGCAGTACATGAAGGACTG
The DNA here is from genome assembly GCA_013398125.1 of Aegotheles bennettii. NCBI lineage: Eukaryota > Metazoa > Chordata > Aves > Caprimulgiformes > Aegothelidae > Aegotheles > Aegotheles bennettii. The sequence continues at coordinate 64,878 of VZRW01010550.1, forward strand.
ATTCATGTAAAGCAATAATAAATAAATGAATAAATAAAATTATGGTCCGGGGGAGCCCCACCACCGGCTGCCACCACCAGCTCCAGGTAAGTCGCCCAGAGCCCCAGGGCCAGCGCACCCAGGGCCAGCAGCATCTGCAGCAGCCGCCGCCACAGCCGCGCCAGCAGCCATCCCTGCATGTCAACGCTCAGGGCACTCAGACCCCGCCACAGCGGGCCATGCTACTGCTGCACCGGCATGGCCCTGTGCCATCTCTGCCCAGACAAGGTGGAACGTTTCTTCTGCTGGAGCACCCGGGGCAAACACTCCTCCTGCAATTGCACCAAGGGAAGTACCAGATTTATAGCGCTCTGAAGCATCCTGTAAGAGCCACAAGAGGAAACTCATCTTCTTCTACGAGTAGAACCTGTGCCTGGGCTGGAGAGATGGAGCTCATTTAGTCCTGTAAGACCATTTATCTAAGAGAAGGATACTCTAACTAAACCTATGTCCTGAGGACTTCGCTGTCACCGTCCAAGCTCGCTTGGCCCTGGCAGTTGAATCTTAGGAGTAAAGGGTGGGGCCAGTTCTGTGCACGCTATACCTCACCTAAAAAATCCACTGTGCAGGCTCAAAGGACACTGGAAGCCGCAGACCCAACCCTGCATGCAGGCAGTTCAGGACATTGGTCACTCGAGATTAACCCTGGAGATGACAGTCTTGTTCAGCAACATCCTGAATGACCAAGCAGCCTTTTTCAAGGAGAGCACTGCTTGCTCCACATGGCGAGGGGCCTAGAAATGGTAGCCTAACCAAAGCTCATCTCCACCCTTCACCCAGTTGGTTAACCATGGCCAACGGGCATCTTCTGATGCAGTCAAACAAAGACAAAGAGACAAAGGCATACACCTGCCTCCAAAGGTGTGTTTAAATTGACACTCGCATGTTGGAACATCAGAACCATGCTTGATACAGCGGACAGTGGAAGTCCTGAGTGTCGTTCTGCTTTAATTGCCCACAAACTGTCAGGACTCGACATAGACATTGCTGCTCTCAGTGAAGTTCATCTCCATGAGGAACGCAGCCTTAAAGAACGTGGTGCTGGCTACACACTCTATTGGTCAGGCAAACCCAAAACCGAAAGTCACGTTTCAGGAGTTGGTTTCATGATTAAAAACTCCATAGCCTCCAAACTCGAAAATTTGCTGACAGGTAATTCCGATCGCATTAACTCCTTACGCCTCCCACTACACAACAAGCAACATGTTGCTCTCTTCAGCATATATGCCCCAGCCCTCCAAGCTGCAGAAAAAGACAAATTCTACACTGACCTGTACCACCTCATCCAAAAGGTTCCTGCAGATGATAAGATCATAATCCTTGGTGACTTCAATGCCAGAGTAGGAAAGAGCTTTGAAGCCTGGAAAGGTGTACTAGGCAAACATGGTATTGGAAACTGCAACAACAACGGATGCCTCCTTCTAGGGTTTTGTGCAGAGCAGCAGCTCACCATCACCAACACTATCTTTCAGCAGAAAGACAGCCTGAACACAACCTGGATGCATCCTCGATCCAAGAACTGGCACCTCATTGGCTATGTCTTAGTGCGACAGAGAAATGTTCGTGATGTGCGTCATACCCGAGTAATGCGTAGTGCAGAATGTCAAACTGACCACCGCCTTCTGCAATGCAGATTTAACCTCCACTTTAAGCCCAAACCTAAGGGGGGCGGCACTCCAAGGAGGAGGCTCAAAGTTAACAATCTTCAAACAGCTACAATGAGAGACAGCTTTCAGATAAATCTTCAAACCAGACTTGAAGATCATCCCATAGATCCTTCTCCTGAAGTGCTTTAGCAGCATATTAAAAATAGCATCCTACAGTCCTCTGAAGAATCCTTAGGGTACTCCTCCAAGAAAAACAAAGAAAAACAATCAAGAGATTCAGGAACTGTCAACAAAGAAGACAACTGCTCACCAAGCACACCTCACTCAGCCATATTGCCATATCAGAAAAGCAGCCTTTCATCTTGCATGCAGTAAGCTCCAACAGTAACTTTGAGATATCCAGAACAAATGATGGATCAACCTGGCAGAAAAGACTCAACTATGTGCACATTTGGATGACCACAGAGGATTCTATGTGGCTCTGAAAGCAGTGTGTGGACCCACACACCGGATTCAAAGTCCCCTACTCAGCGCAGATGGCCAAATGCTTCTCACAGATAAAACCTCCATCCTGAATCAATGTTTTGATCATTTTCAGACTCTCTTCAATACCAATTGTGTAGTCCAAGGCTCAGCAATTCAGCACATTACACAACAACTGGTGAAAAACAAATTGGATATAGCCCCTACTATGGGAGAGATTCTTAAGGCCATACAGCAGCTGAAAACTGGCAAGGCAGCTGGGGTTGATAGAATTCCATTTGAAATCTGGAAGCATGGAGGCCAAGCACTCCATGCCAAATTTCATGAGCTCATTGTGCATTGTTGGGAACAAGGTGAACTACCACCAGGTCTCCATGATGCAGTCATCATCACCCTGTACAAGAAAAAAGGAGAAAAGTCAGACTGCTCAAACTACCGAGGTATCACTCTGCTCTCCACTGCTGGAAAAATCCTCTCAAGAATACTTTTGAACAGATTAGTATCCGCTATCACAGAAGAACTTCTACCTTAAAGCCAATGTGGTTTCAGAGCCAATAGGAGTACCACCAATATGGTATTTGTTCTCAGACAACTGCAGGAGAAATGTAGGGAACAGAACAAAGGACTCTATGTGGCATTCATTGACCTCACCAAAGCTTTTGACACTGTGAACAGAAATGGCCTGTGGCAAATCTAGGAATGTTTAGGATGTCCCCCCAAGTTCCTCAGAATGATCATCCTGTAACATGAGGATCAGCGCGGCCAAGTCAGGTATGGTGATGCACTCTCTGAGCCTTTCCCAATAATCAATGATGTGAAACAAGGTTGCATTCTTGCACCAACTCTATTCACAATCTTCTTCAGCATGATGCTCCAAAGGGCCACGACAGACCTTGATGAAGCAAAAGGCATTTACATTCGATATGGTACCGATGGGAGCCTATTCAACCTAAGGCAACTGAAGGCCCACACAAAGACCCTAAACCACCTCGTCTGAGAGCTGCTTTTTGCTGATGATGCTGCCCTCGTTGCTCATACAGAAACAGCCTTGCAGCACTTAACATCCTGCTTTGCAGAGGCTGCAGAGCTCTTTGGGCTGGAAGTCAGCTTGAAGAAGACAGAAGTTCTCTACTAACCCGCACCTCAGGAAGTCCTCCATCATCCTTACATCACCACAGGTGAATCAGAGCTCAAGTCAGTCCAGAAGGTCGACTATCTGGGAAGCATCATTTCCTCAGATGGTAAGATTGACAAAGAGATAGACAACAGGTTAACATTGGCATGCAGAGTTTTCGGAAAACTCCATAAAAGAGTCTCATGCAATAAACACCTGAAGAAAAGTACAAAGATTAGTGTCTACAGAGCCATTGAACTGTCTACTCTTTTATATGGGTCTGAATCATGGGTCATCTACTGCCACCACCTGCGACTCCTCGAATGCTTTCATCAGCACTGCCTTCATGCAATCCTAAACATCCACTAGACTGACTACGTGAGTAATGTTACTGTCCTTGAACAGGCAAGGGTCACCAGTATTGAGGCTATGCTGCTGAGAACACAGCTGCACTGGGCACAGCACATCTCCAGGATGGAGGATCACCGCCTCCCTAAGATTGTGCTCTATGGTGAACTCATCATGGGCTGCCTCAAGAGAGGAGCCCAAAACAGGAGATACAAGGACTCCCTGAAACAATACCTCAACTTTAGCCATATTGACTACCATCAATGATCCATTCTGGCCTCCAACTGGGAGAGATGGAGACACACCATCCGTAACACTGCTGCTTCCTTTGAGAACACATACAGAACCAGTCTTGAGGAGAAAAGACAGCGCAGAAAGAACTGTACCTGGCCAATACTGCCTAAGGAGACTTTCTGCTGTGCCTTTTGCAACCGGACTTGTCTATCCCACATCGGCCTTTTTAGCCATCAGCGTGTTTGCAGCAAGTGTGGGTAGAGACCTTGCCTAGCCATGATGGTCACATGAAGGACTGCAGCCCATGGGAAGGACCCAGGCTGGAGCAGGAAAAATGTGTGAAAAGGAAGGAGGAACTGTTGACTGATAACAAACCCCATTCCCTACCCCCACCCCCACCCCACTGCTGTTCTTGGATGGGGAAGGAGGTAGTCATGAATGAAGGAGTAAAGTTGAACCTGGTACAAAGCAGGGCAGTAGGAGGGGTTAGTTTTGTCTCTGTTTCTCACTATCTTAATCTGGTTTTAATTGACAATAAATTAAATTAATATTCCTCAAATTCAGTCTGTTTTGCCCTTGATGGTAATTGGCAAATAACCTCCCTGTCTTTATCTCAACCCTTGAGCTATTTGATCTTATTTTTCCCCCGATTCTATTGTGGAGAGGTAGTGAGAGAGCAGCTGGGTGGGCACCTGGCAACCAGCTAAAGTCAACCAACTACAGTCTTAAAACAATTCTAGTAGTATGCAATTGAAAAATGTTAATACTTCTTTTGCAGTTCATATGTTCAGGTTTTTGAAAGATGCTTAAACAAGATGCCAATAAATAGCTTAGACAAATTCCCAGATGCTGTTTGTGTTTTCAGCTTCATCAAAATCCATGGAAGGGCATCCATTCTTATCAGTACAAAATTTGATTCCTGTATTTAACATTCTCTTTCTTCGTACAAACTTAGATCTCTTACATCTCTAAAACAAGGTAAGAACTTAAAAACCTAGATTCCTACAACACAATCAGCTTCTTTTGGAAACAAAACGCTTCTTCACGCTATGTAGACCTTATTAGAGTACTTATAATTTATATGATCTTTCTAAATGGTGGTTTATATTTCATATATTCTTTTTGAGCACAAACAGTCCATCTTGGTTTGAAGTAGAAATTACCGTATTTATACTGCATAATACAGAGTTGGTAATTTCTAGTCTTCACTATGAATTGATCTGACACTGGAAGATGAGAGACATACACAATAGCAGTACCAGTATATATTGATTTCTATTTAACTGAATACTTCAGTTTAAAATAGTGTAAATACATTCCTGATTGCAGTTCTGTATGCACATAAGACATTGTGCATAGGCTCTCAGAACTTAGAGGAAAAAAGTGGGTTTTAAAAAATAAAAATAATAGCTGATACACAGATTTGGAATACTTTTTCCAAGTAATAAGTTTAAGTTCCAGAAAAGATCAAATGTTTTAGCAGCATTCATTGATTCCAAGTCTTTAGTGTTGTATAGTCATAGATGTAGAATCATACTCTTTATAAAAGGCCTCAGCATTTATAATATATACATTTATAAATTATGTTGTGGTATGGAAGGGAAGAGAGACAGAGGAAGAGAAACTAGAAAACTAGCAGTACTCCACATGTCCTTTGATCAAACCGGTTATGGCACATTGACATTTCATGCCAGTAATGCAACTACAAACCACACAACAACTGAAAGTCACGTTTGATTAAGTAGGTTAGTGTCCTTCTTTTGCTAGATAACAATTAATATTGCTTATACTAAATTAATAAAATTTTAATGTTATCTAATTGACATTTAAGAAAACTTACAATGAGCAGGAACACCATTATTTCTTCAATAGCCTTCATGTATGCAAACCCATACACTGGCATCAAAAGAAAAAACAGCTTCAGAATAACATTGTGTAATAATCAGAACACTTTAAAAAAGAAGTATGCACTGTATCTCCACTTTATTATTAAATGATTTCCTGAACTGTATTATTCAGTTCAAATTTGGTCTTAAAGGCTTTAGAAGTAGCATTCAGTCAAACAGCACTTTGATATATTAGCGTGCAGGTGTTCTGGGTGTCCTTGCCCAGAAAAAAACAGAGAAAAGAAAGGAAGAACATCTCAAAAGTTGCTTTGCAAAATATAATAGAGGCTTTATTATCTGTTCTTCCTTTACTGAACCTTTATTATTTTGTAAACAACTATATCTGAACAAAATACCAAAATGTGATTGTGCCACATTTCAGCTTGACAATCAATTAAAACATATTGTGACAATACATAGTATTTTAATAAACTAATTGAATACATTTTTTTAACTTGTAATGATAAGGAACCTTTGCTATCTTCTTAAGCGTCTGAATATTCTGATTAGGCCATGTAGCTTTTAATTACTATACTGAAATCAAATTGTCTCAGCCAATCACCGAACACGGATAACGTATGGAGGAATATCATATTGTTTTTCTGCTCATTAATGCAATTCCCTGTCTGCTGATTAGTTAGTGAGAGCCATTTTATTTTCCCACTGTACATTTATTTCTCAAAAATTACAGAGTAGTCTTGCAGATATTTATTTCATATGCTGTTGTCCATTTGTTCCTACAAGCTCCTCACCTACGTATTTTCATACAGTACCTTAACAACAGATACAGCTTCATTAGAGTGTAATTCAATACCAATAAAATAAGAAAACACTATCTAATGAAAAATAAATAAATAAATAAAACCTGTCAATGTTTTGAAAACCTGCTACAAGGCTCTTCTTGATAAAGTAAGTTTTACGTTCTTTTAGGACTTGTTCTCCTTGCTTTTCTTTCTTATGCAATTTAGGTAAGAAGTTCCCTATCTTAGTGTTCTTTCATTCAAGAGATCAATATTTTTTAAAAAAAGAGGTAACTAATAAATGAGAATCGGACAAAATAGTGTATGTTGCAAGTGCATTTTTTCTTTCAAGCATGTTTCTTTTTTATAAAAATAAATTTTGATTAATTTATAACTGAAAAGCAAGATGTTTTTTGTTTTAATAATGCCAAATTAGAAAGTCTTGATGTTTTGAGAAATGTTGAAACTTGATTTCTATGATATTATACCAAATAAGAATTTTAAATAGTTCTAAAAATGTAATGCTCTGTAATGAAAATAAAACCTATTTGAATTAAGTCCTTGAGAATCTGTGTTATGTGTTTTGTCATTAGTGAAAGTCCTATATATATGTGTGCTACTCTGTAAATATCCATTTATCACCTAATTCCACAAATGACTGAGCAGCCAAAACTTGGATGTGTAAAAACCATCTCAGAAAGTTTACTTTATTCTATTCCTTTGTGTGTACTTCTAGCAAAATAAATAAATCAACTAAAGGTAACACTTCTTTTTAAGATTGTTGTGAAAGTCCTTCATGTTATTCATGTTCATATCAGTTTGGCTTACTATTTATATTAAGGTAAAACCTTTATCTGAATGAAGGACCATGACCCTTGAGAACAGAGACAATAAATAAGATGGATATTCTCAGAAGGGAAGGAAAAGGACTTATGATGTACCAGGGACCAGTGTGATGTGTAATGATTTCAACACAAGAACTGTCTACTTGCTTTCTATTCTTTTTATCTCATCTTCCGTTATTCATCTGGCTATGTCACAGAAGAGAAATTTCAGAAATTTAGAAGATAGGAAGGATGACTTTGCTGAGGCTCACAGTGAGGTTCATAAGTATGAGTGGCTATCTGAGGAAACATACAGAAGCATTTGTTAGAGTGTGCCTTGAGAAGGCAATGGAGGATGTCGACACTGATAGAGATAAGAAGTCAAATCTTTAGCAGCACACAGCAGATGATGAAGAGTATTGAATGAGAAGTGAAGGGTCCTCACAAGCAGTTAGGGACAGCTCTGTGAATTTATCCATATGAACAACTGAATACCTGTCCCCAGAACATTCTCTGGCACTGCTAATTTAGTGAAACAAGCATAGCCTAAGACATCTTTTGGTTTCATGGGGATGGCAGAATTTCTATGTGCAGGCATGACTGGCTAGGAAATGGAGGACACCAGCTCCAGGTCAGAGAGTAACAACTCTGGGCTGCCATAAGAAATAAAGTAATGGAAATCAAGTATGTGCAATCAAGTCTGAACATTCCAAAAAAAGAGGATGGAGAATAGTATGTCTTAGCATACTACTATGAAAAATCAGGAAAACACAGTATGTATGCTATTACAGTTTGCAAGCTTAGCCTTCTATGACTATATGACTTCTGTGACTATGACTTCTACTAGTCATTAAAGATCTTAAGCTTTTTTTGTTTTATTAGAGTCCAAAAGTCTTACATGTAAGAATTTCAGTATCCTTTACAACAGGGATGTCCTTTAAAAGACACAGCCCAAAACTAACAACACTCCATGCAGTCACTGCTTTGAATTTCAGTGAGTTTGGGTGGAATTTTTAGCCTGAATATTTTGAAGCAGTGTGCTCACTTGTCAGTGTTCTCTAATGTCACCTTGAGCAAATATGCCCAAAGGAAGCAGATCATTCAGTGAGCATAAATTAAGGCTGGGGGCAGGGGGAGCCCACTTAAGAGCTGTCATTATTTCTTTTCTAAATTGAATGGCCTCCCCATGGAAATAGTGGAAGCCACATTACATGAGGTTTTTAAAACAAATTTGAACAAAAGACTAAAAACATTACAATGAGTAATTCTGAACTGGCAGCTAATGGACCAGGTAGCTGTTGGTTTATTTCCTTCTGAACTTTTTAAAATTACTATAATTATTGGAGAGAATAAGGATCTTCACAAAGAATGGCTCGTTATTTATTTCTCAGTAGTAAAATACTGGGTTGTGTGACTGCAATTAAATATAGTTAAAATGAGACTACTTCAATTTATATATGAAAATACTGACCCAAGTTTGTGAAAGGAGCAGACTTTAAGCAGTTTGCACAGTCTTTTTAGTCAAATCTAAGTTCTGAACATATTAAAGAAAGTTACAATGCGTTACAATGCAATTATTATCTTTTCTGGATGGATCAACATTTCATGGTGCTGACTTGTTTTCTTTGGTTACTAAACAGAGTGAAGGTAACGTGAATCAGAGCAAATAGCTTTCTTTTGCCATTGTTTTATATTCTGGATTACTTTGCAATTAAAAGTGGCAGTGCCTCTGGCCTTCATTTTCTTAAATTCCTTGCACTAGTAAATGCAATTAATATTATGAAAGGATTGATATAGAAAACTAGCTTCTGCTAGGAAGGAGTATACCCCTTTAAAACTTTCCTGATTTGTTCTGGAGAGGAAAAATGTCTACTCTTGGAGAAAAAAACTAAAACTGTTAATGGATAATGGTGTCTCACATTTTAAGAAGATGCTAGGCTCACTTTAAAGTCAGACAAAATATTAACTACTTTTGGATGTGTATAAATATATATATTTATTTTATATATAAAAATGTGTCAGTTTTTCAGTTCATAAGGAAGCAGTTTCTTGCATGTGAAATGCTTCTGTAAGATTGTAATTTGCAGATTTCTCTCCAAGCCAGAAAATCAGAATCAAACACTCTAAGGAAAAATTAAGTTAATCTGCAAAAGGAAAGGAATTTTCCTGTGCAAGGAAAATCAAAACCAAAGGCAGTATTACAAAATACAGGAAATTATGTCTTGGTGAGAAGAACTAAAAATAAATAGAAGATTAAAAGGTCTATACAGATTTTTATTTTTTTCGACAATCTATGTGCAAAAACTTATGGGGAAAATAACATCAGATCAAATCTTAGGTTATAAAAATGCAGAGAATTATTTTTATACATTTACTTTAAACCCCAGAGGGAATAAAGCAAACATTAAGGATGATAATCACTATGGAAGACTCACTATTATATGATAAAACTAATTTTCTCTGTTTATAAACAACTCCCTAATTTGTGCATCTGATTCCTTTTATGTCACTGATGTTGGTAGACTCTTGTGCAGTTAAGTCTCGTAAATGTATCTTTCTCCAAATAATTTTTAGCTTTCTAGAATCTACAGTAATTAGCTGTTCATGCTTAAATCTTGTTTTATGGTGCAATGCTTCTCCATTTAAGTAATTCTTCTTCCACATTTGTTTAAGATGTTGACACAACTTCTAGCTTTGATTTGTGTAGACTACAATTGGACACCAATTGGCCACCCCCTTTTTACAATTTATAAAAATATAACCTGAACAATGTCTTGAAAAAGAAGCTTTACTTATATAAGCTGACTGCTACATTCAACATCCTAAAAGACCTACCAACACAAATACTCGAACCCAGTTTTCATAACATACTTAGTCGTGTTTTGTTGACATGTCACCTGCCTTTTAGACATAGTGCTTCAGTGTCAATATTTCACATATGATGAACTGAATATTCTAATTTCTGTGAAATAGATGATAGTGTCTTTTATTATAGCTCTTAAAGTACTACTGAAATATTTAATACAGTGAAAAACCCCCATCATTTGGAGAGAGCATTTCATTTGCAGAGGAGGCAGTTAGAGAAGTGAAGGGGTGTTGTTTTCTGGTCCAGGAGGTATAAATCTGAGATTTTCCTTTACCTTACACTAAAAAGCCAATCTCTTCTTCACTCAGAGGTAAAAGCTTATTTATTTTCCTGTTATGACTCTGGAGTCAGGAGCAGTCAGGCATTGTTATTTCTGTTTTGCCCTTCCTGAGGAAGACAGTGAGCCAGGTGGATCATCTGAGGTTGGGGTCTCCAGGCTAGACTGACTTCAGGTGTCACCCTGGTTCTCTTTTTTTATTCATTGATGCATGCTGACTTTCAGTGATGAATCACTTTTGCTTAACAATTTCAAGGAGCTGCCTGAACTTTTGGTTTTATTGTCCCAAGGTGCAAAAACATTTCAGGACAAAAGTGAGAAACATATACTACCTGGCAACTTTAGAAACAGGAAAGAAACCCATCTTCTGTTTTTATAAAATCTGAGAAACTCAGCTGTCATTGTGAAAGCTCTCCAAATATTTTCTAAAAGAGAAAAAAAAAAAGAAAAAGAAAATAGAAAAAACTTAATATGGAGGCTTAAATAAATTGATATTAACTATTCACTAGGAAAATTTAAATTACTTTCCAAATAATTTTTGAAGACAAAATCTTCATTTTCTAAGGGAGAATAACAGCTATGCAATATTCACCTTACATGCAATGCTTGATAAGACTTTATTAATCTGGAATTTAAAATAAAAAGATCATAGTAGAAAATGAAAAAAGTTTAAATTCTCTACTGACTGTCCTCTAAACCTCACAAACCCTTATACTCTATGCATTAGCTGAAGATTTGTTCTGCCAAAAGCAGTGTTAACATTAACAGCTGCAGGCTGACAGTTCATATTAACTGTTGCAACTCGGGAGAGCATGACCTCTGTCTTGGACATCTCTTGTTCTATCTTATAAGACATAATACAGAGGAAAAAATTTGTGTTCCCAAGAAAATCCCAAGGACCAAAAAAGTCATCAGAAGCAAAAGTGCTAACCTACATTTTTGGTCAGTTTTACAGGAGGAGCTGCAGCAAAATATTCAATAACTATACAAATCCCAACTACTTTTGTATGCTTCTCCTGACTCACCTGGGCAAGTGCTGAAGTGAATGTCTCACTACAAGGTACTTGCCACAGTTATGCTTTCTGCTGGCCAATTCTCTCTCAAGGGATACTCAAGAGCTCAAAATGTAGCCCAGTAAATATGTTTTGCTGTGACTAGTAACAGGTTGTAGTCTTTCCACTGACTCGGCAGCTCGGGGTCTCAAGGCTTGTCAGGGCTTGCTGTGGTCCTATCTGGATTCAGCCTGGTTTATTATACTCGAAGAAGAAGTAGGGCAGCAAAGAAGGCTCTGAAATATGTTTAAAGCATGATGTTAATGATTGTGTTGTGGTTTAACCCTAGCCACCAACTAAGCCCTGTGCAGCCACTTGCTCACTGCTCTCTGGTGGGATGGGGGAGAGAATCGAAAGGGTAAAAGTGAGAAAAACCTTGGGTTGAGATAAAGACAGTTTAGTAGGTAAAGCAAAGCCATGCACATAAGCAAAGCAAAGCCAGAAATTCATTGACAATTTCCCATTGTCAGGCAGGTGTTCAGCCATCTCCTGGAAAGTAGGGCTCTGTCATGCATAACAGTTACTTGAGAAGTCAAATGATATCACTCCAAACGTGTCCACCCCCTTTCTTCTTCTTCCCCCAGCTTTATATGATGAGCATAACATCATATGGTATGGAATATTACTTTGGTCAGTTGGGCTCAGCTGTACCAGCTATGTCCCCTCCCAAATTCTTGTGCACCCACAGCCTACTTGCTGGTGGGGCAGCGTGAAAAGCAGAGAAGATCTTGGCTGTGTGTAAGCACTGCTCAGCAGTAACAAAAACATCAGTGTATTATCAACATTGTTTTCAGCACAAACACAAACATAGCCCCATACTAGCTACTATGAAGAAAATTAACTCTATCCCAGCCAAACCAGCTGAAGTTGTCTTATTGGGATAAGGAATAAAAATCTGCAAAATTATTTTCTTTACTGTAAATTTTAAAAACTATGGGTAGATTTATGAGAAACAGATGTTTAATATCACAATAAACTTTGCTTCATAAGCTGACATGTATCTTTTACCTGAAAAATAAAAGTGACATAGATCACTGTAAAAACAATCTCTCTAATATATATGACTCTTCTCATTGTCTTGGCTCAGGTGATGTCTTTGATAAAAATAGAGACATAGGAGGAGGGTGGGAATTAATTCTCTTTTGACTTCTATATTAACAAAGAATCTACAATGACATCCAAGCATCACATAGACATCGATCGAAACATCTGCTGAAGCCTGCTCACTTGGTAAAGTTTTTAAAGTGTGTCATGTTTTTCTCTGATACACATCCTTCCTGACCTCTACTTGTTTTAATTTGCCTTGCCCTGCCCTGCCCTGGTGATCAGGATGTTTGGAAAGGAAAGAATGAATGGGGACAACAATGTCTACATCTCATCCTACTATAGAGTGAAATATATACAGTGCTGTACACCAGACCTAGTGGCAACCTTATTGTTGCAGTCATTTTTCCACATGACTTCTTTTTTTACTGTATTTTATCGGTTTTTGTTGTTGTGGTGGTTGGGTTTTGTTTGTTTGTTTGTTTGTTATCCCCTCCAACACTGTTATCCTGTTTCTTGAATTGAACTTTCCTCTTTTGTTCATCTCAGAGCATACAGTATCACTTTTCTTCTCTGATACTCTGCTCACTTGGACTTCATTTGGGGAGGCAGACTTTGTCTGAAGGGTATAGAATAACCTCTCAACAGGGAACACTTAGTTTTCCTAGGTAAAACTGTTTTTTATTTTGTTGTAATGTGTGTGGGGTGGTTTTTTTGGGGAGGTAGGTGTTGTTCTGTTGTTGTGGGTTTTTTTCCAGATTTGTTAGTACTTATCACAGCAGGTGGATAAAGTCTCAAACAGGGTTGGATAGTGTGTTGTCTAAAAATACTGGGGTTTTTTAGGAGCTGAAGCCACCTGAAAAATTGATTGGATGCAAGAATTTTCTCTGAAATCAACAGCAAATAAGTTATATTCACAGATCTAAAAAAGGGTGTTACTTGACACATTCTTTTCTTGGTGACGTAGCACAAATATTTGAAGCCATGCAATTAACTTTTAAAAGTGCTCCAGGGTACTCTGAGGAAGCTTGTTTTCAATTTCTTCTGCTCCTTTTTCTAAAAAGAATTCTGAAATTACTTACTGGGTTGGGAGGAAGGATATAAATAGCCTACATACTAGGTAAATGCTTTAACTCTTGGTCACTGGCTATATTAAGTTATCCCATATGAATAGACTGAAAGAGATTTATCAGAGAAGACAAAGTAACCGACAACAATATTACTCAAAGCCTTGAAGTTAGCTTTGTCAGGAAATAACAAATGGAGGTTCAGGTCTCTGAAAATAACAAGAACTGAGTGTCTACATTATCCCGCAAGAGTGTTGTACGCATACAATTATTGACTAAATTAAATGACTGGATAAACTGGATTGTTCCTAACTGGAGAGTTTAGTCCAAATCTTACCTTCTTATTTTTCCATTTTCTCTCAAGGTGTTTGAAAAGGTTTCTTTCTTGTCAAGTAAAATTTGGGTCCTCCAAACCACTTATTCTCTTCCATTACAAAAATATTACACAAAAAAGAAAGGAAGAATTAAGCCATAAATAAGGTAGAAAATATGTAAAGTGCTATCAACTCAGGCAGAATTTTACATTTTCTTTGCTCTTACTTTTATGTGTGCATATTACATAAAATGCAAACTATGACAAAAACAAGCTCTTTGTCTCAAGAGTTGTCTCAAAAAATTCTACTCTGCAAAGGACATAGAGTAATCATATCGACAGTGCATGTATCAGATAGCTAACCAGGGTACTGTATTAAATAACTTGTCATCTCGGTCTGTTTCTGCTTGACAATATCTTGAACAGCACCAAGGCCACCACTGGTGTGAATTTTCACCCAGGCTGAAAGTATTAGTGTGTTAGAGAAGGACTGAAGGGCCAAGCTGTGCTACCTTCTCAACCTGAGACAATGTTAATAATGGATGACAGAAATGCCTGTACAGATGCCACGTTTGAAACATACATTTTATGATATTACATGAGACTCTGTGATGGTCAATCTGAAACTTTTACTGGAAGTTGTGTCACTAAGTCAAAATCATACTGTCTCTTGCTGCACTGAGGAGGAGTTTCTTGGTGCTTGGGTGTCTCTTTAGACACCTAAAGTTGCTAACCTGAAACACCTGAAGCAAAGGTTCAGGAAGTACAGTTTGTGATGGTCCTGATTTAGAAAAGTTTTTCTCAGCAGCTGTCAAAGTGCCCTGCTCTAACTGCATTTTATGTCATCAAAATAGAGTCAGATACCTTTTTCTATTTTGGAGAATAAAAGACTACACCAGCAAAAAGCATTTTCAACCTTAGAGTACTAAGCTAGCGGAAAATAAAAATCTATTCTAGATAGGTGGAACAGAGTTAGCACGGGAATATATTTTTCAAGCTAAGGAGAAAAATTAGGCATGTCTGTTGACCAGCATGTGTTTTCACACAATCAGAAGCAAAGAATTTCAGTGAGAAAAGAAGGAATCTTTATCACTTTGAATTGTACTGGTGCAACTTAAGTGAACCAGAACACGTGACAAATGTTAGCAAAGAAAGTGAGTTGGAATAATGTGGAAAAATACTGTTGCCTGGAATGATAGTAAATGTTGCTATTAAAGTATATCTTATCTGATCATCCATCCATCCATTCATCCAATAATTCAATAAATATGTTACCTGTTACTACTGCCTTGAAAGCAATTTCTCTCTAGCCTGTACTTCATACCTCTTCTTTACATCTTCTTGTTCATTTACACTTTGATTTTTCTTTTTACAAAGACACAAGTGTTCATGCAGTTCATTGACTATCCTTTTTGTAACCTGTCACTGTAAGGCATCTAGGAACAGAAGAAATTAATGGAAACATCACTTCATTTACCAGCAAATTGGAGGAAGAAACAAAAGACATAAACTTTTCACTTTGTTCAAAATTATGTAGCAATCTTTATTTCTATTATTTACAAAGTAAGAGGGCTTCAGACACAAAACACAAAAAGTAAAACAGTGAAGCATCAAAGAATATGAAGTTGTAAGTAAATGTAAGTAGTTCTCTTATTTTGACAACAACAGATATTTGATTAGGTCATGGGAGAAATATGTCTGATCCAGAAAAAATATTTCTAGACTAAACTAAAGAGAAAAGGCACTCTTAATAAGAAAATGTGTTCACAAATGAGATGTTCTGGTGGGTAAAGAAGGAAACTTTACCACTTTAAACCTATAACAAGATACATGAATGCATTTTTGTCAATCAGAACAAAAGACAAGTTACAATGAAGAAACTGAGCCCCAGAAAGCTATCCCCTTTCAACCAAACTGGAAGTACATCTTCCTCATTAAACAAATACAAACTGCCATGTAGTAGGATAGCATGGTCTTACTTTTGTTTCTACTGTTACTACAATTAATGCATGGAAGATATTTATTTGGGTTCATTTAGTCTCCAGACTTTGCTGATACATTTCAAGCTTCTTGAATATTTTACCTAGTTGTAACCTGGTTATTAGGTTATATAATAAAAGGTTTGGTTAGGACCCAAACTCAAACTGCCAGAACTGTTTACTGTTTAAACACATATTAGGACACAATCCTTGTTACCAGAGTGTTTTAAATAGCACTGTGTAAAAAGACAAGATACCTTTGTAGCTTTTCTGCTTTTCTTTACCAATGACAGGATTCGGGGTAACAGCAGGAAGCTGAATCAGGGGAGGTTTAGGTTAGATAGCAGGAAAATATTTTTTACCCAGAGGGTGACTGAGCACTGGAACAGGCTCCCCAGGGAAGTGGTCACAGCACCAACCCTGATTGAGTTCAAGAAGCATTTGGACAACATTCTCAGGCACATGATGTGATTCCTGGGGTGTCCTGCACAGGGACCGGAATTGGACTCAGTGATCCTGGAGGGTCCCTTCCAACTTGACATGTTCTGTGATTCTATGATTCTGTGATTTTCTACCTTCCTTATTGTGCCTCATCTTTTCTATGTTACATATCTGCATTCTCTTCCCTTCTAATATCTCTTAATTTAATTCTTCTCAATCAGATAGTTTAGCGTTGAATGAAAAACTTGGGTCCATGATAATATTTTAAAGAATGCATTGCCCTATAAAAGATTCATTCTCCACAAGACCTTTTCCAAATCTGTGGCTAATGAAAGTTAAGCACCTACAGAAGAGATGCCTTTGACTCTTTTTTGACTCAGAATTTTGAAAAATTGGGCCATGGAATGTGCTGAGAAGTGATCTTTCCTGGTTCCCCTTCCAGACTGCTCACGAGAATTGGGTTGTCTAATCTCTCTCAATGTATAATGATGGATGAATTCTTAATTTTCTTAGATTATTCCAGTGCTTAGGGAAACAATTTTCTAACATCAAATGTAAATTTATCTGATTAAATTCCTACCCTCATTTTTTCCCTTTTCTATTTGTTTTGTTTTATTCATTTCACATCTACTAAACCAGAAATTCTGTATGCTAACATCACTCCAAGTTAAGACAAATCCATCTGTACACTAAATTGCTTTACATGCCCCCAGTAAAGGTGGATGTTGGAGAGAGTTGTTCATGGCTTCTCTCTCATGAACTACCATTTTTTGAACTTTAATCCTTTGTGCTCCAGGGACCAATTAACTTGCTATTCTTAGCACAGAATATTAAATAAATAAGTGTTAACCTTCCCATAGCAGCACTTCAGATATATGTCTCTAATGCATGCAATGTACAGGAAAGGGACTGAAAGTTAAGAACACTCTCATCATTGGCAGGCCTTATCTGACTGTCAAAAAAAATTGTCAACCCTTCCTTTTCTGTGTCTTCTGAGGTTGTAGAGGCTGACACTGCCCTTCACAAAATATGTACATTTCAATGTGCACTTTGCTGCTCTCATATAGTGGGAATACAACATACTCAAATATACAATCTGTTACATTTTTTCCCAATTCAACAAGCACCCAAATCTGACTAATTCAGAGTGAATCAGATTAATTCATCTTTTCTCCAGGGCAGTCTTCTTAATGTGAGACTGTTTCTATTCCTTATGCCTTGGTGAGTTTCATCCTCAGGGTTTTAGTTAACATTAGTGACCTTTCAGAAAACTTTTTTAAAAAAATTAATTTGTTTGTTATAATTTTAATTTTATGAGAAAGTTGTCTAGAACTTAGTTGAAAGTTATAATGTTGCTATTTAGTTTTTACTATCTTTGAAACATACTGGGAAAATATGTGCATGCAGAATATAACAGAAGTAAGTTTGAATTTTAAAACTATAGAAAGAAAATTATCCTCTAGTCAATTCCACACATTAGTTGAAGTGCAATTATGTAGAAATATGTAGAAACATATTAAAACTATCCTTTTAACCCTTCTTAAATTTTAAAGGGAGAGGGAAGAAAACAGAATCTGGTAGAGGGGTTATAAAATATTTCAGCATTTCACAGTTGCAAGTCTACTTCTAAAAGAATATAAAATTTAAATAGAAGTCTTTCAGATACCTAAATATCCTCAGGTTTTAAGCTATTCAAAAATCTTTATTAGAAAGGAGTATACTCTGTCATTACAAAGAAATGTCATAAGTGAGACTGCACTATCTGCACGCCCGCTCATGCGAGACTTAATCCTTCATGACAGTAGAGCTGGGACAATGTTGACTGCTCCAGATTTTAAAAAAAGCCCTAGGCTTTTGCATCATCAACTTTAAACCACTACAGTTTAAAAAAAACGACCAAACAAAAAACCCAACTGTGAATTTACAAAAGGTGCAACATGATTCTCTGTCTGTGTTAAATGAGTTCCTTGGAAAATGACTGTTCATATGCCTCCGTTACTTCCAGCATCTGAAAGGAGAAAGGTCTGCTGGCAGAGTTCTCTCAGAGAGTCCCTGTGATAATGCTGTCTCAACCCTATTGTTCTTACTGGGACATATCTGATGCTTACCTGAATTCTCTCTTAAAAGACAAGTTTCCTCCTGTTTCTTCAGTCCTAAACAGATTAAATCTGTTTACCTTCAGGACAATGCCTGATAGAATACATGAAAAAGAATCATTGTTGTGGTAGGAAAGCTGACAGAGATGGAGTATTTTTTCTGTTAGGGATGTAACTAGATAATGCTATCTGTCACTGAGACTCAGGCTCATTTTTTCTTTGGCCATACTCCAGAATAATTGACAAATAAATTTACAGAAAGATGTTTTATATCTGTCTTTAAACCAAATAAATGAATTAACACTAAAGAAATTAATGGAAAGTGACTTTTGATATTATTTTCCTTTTTTTTTTGATGGGTCAATAGTATTGATAGATAGAAGAGAAAATAAAATCCCAGTCCTCATATTTTATTTTATTTTTTTCATAAGCTTGAAGACTGTAACTACTATTTTTCAATATAGTCTGACATTGGGCCTTAGTTCATTAACTACTTATCATAGAAGAACAGAACAAACCAACTATAAAGGTAAGGGTATAGTGCCAGTAATTTCAGTAGACTTCTATATATATTCTGAAGTTTAATGTATACCATCAACACAAATTTTGTGCTTTCTTAAATATCAGAAGAAAACAGACTAATTTGTGTGTTTTCAACACAGCCATACACAAAATTACAGAGGAGGCACTAAAATAGATGTAAACATGGTAAAAGAAGAAATCTTAAATAAAAATGAAAACAAATTTTTTCTTTCAATTTCTGATATTATCTGCCTGTGCTTATATTTAAGGCAGGTTAGGAACAACTGCCACTTAATCCTATGAATGCAGGTTCTTTCTTCATGTGTATTTGTGACCTTCAAACTACTGCCTTGAATGACTTACAGAGAACCACAGTGCAGAATATTCAATGTGCCCATAGGTTTGTGTATCAGAGCAGCTCTTGCCGGTAAAACCAGTTAGACCACATGTTTATAGAACTAGCTGAAGTATATTATTTTAAAGGCAACAACAGCAAGTGTTCCCTCAGCAAGTTAGCCAACAACACCAAGCTGTGTGGTGCAGTCGACATGCTGTAGGGAAGGGATGTAGGGAAGCTTAACAGGCTTGAGAAGTGGGGCTGTGCAAACTGCATGAAGTTCAACAAGACCAAGTGCAAGGTCCTGCACCTGAGTCAGGGCAACCTCAGGCATAAATACAGGCTGGGTAGTGAATGGATTGAGAACAGCCCTGAGGAGGACTCGGGGATGTTGGTTCATGAGAAGCTCAACATGAGCTGGCAATGTGCGCTTGTAGCCCAGGAAGCAAATGGTATCCTGGCTGCAGCAAGAGAAGCATGACCAGCAGATTATGGGAGTTGATCTCCCCCTCTACCCTGCTCTCATGAGACCCCACCTGAAGTGTTGTGTCCAGTTCTGGAGTCCTCAACATAAGAAGGACACAGAGCCGTTACAGTGAGTCCAGAGGAGGACCACAAAGATGATGAGAGGGCTGGAGCACCGCTCCTGTGAAGAGAGTCTGAGAGAGTTAGGGTTGTTCAGCCTGGAGAAGAGAAGGCTTCAGGGAGACCTCATAGCAGCCTTCCAGTATCTGAAGAGGGACTACAGGAAAGATGGAGAGGGACTTTTCACAACGGCATGTAGTGATAGAACAAGGGGAAATGGTTTCAAACTTTTAAACTTCAAGAGGGTAGATTTAGATTGGATATTAGGAAGAAATTCTTTCGTGTGAGGGTGATGAGACCCTGGAACAGGTTGCTCTGAGAAGTTGTGATTGCCCCCTTACTGG
Source organism: Aegotheles bennettii (assembly GCA_013398125.1). Taxonomy (NCBI): domain Eukaryota; kingdom Metazoa; phylum Chordata; class Aves; order Caprimulgiformes; family Aegothelidae; genus Aegotheles; species Aegotheles bennettii. The sequence goes on from VZRW01010550.1 coordinate 85,076, forward strand.
AAGTGTTGAAGGCCAAGTTGGATGGGGTTTGAGCAACCTTGTCTAGTGGGAGGTGTCCCTACCTATGGCCGAAGGGTTGGAAGTAGTTGACCTTTAAGGTCCCTTCCAACCAAAACCATTCTATGATTCTATGATCAAAAAACAAATAATGATGCCTGTTTCATTCAGAGCTCTTTTATGAGACTGGTGATGGCATTACTCTTTCACAGTCAGTACATACAAATAGCAAAATGCTCCGGCAAAGCACTACATGGATAAACCTAGTGCATGGATTCATTGACCAAAACATGAAGATCAATTTGTATTCCAAAACCCAGAAGCTGATGGGGTTTTAATTTATTTTTTTTTAGAATGAAGTAAGTTTTGACAGATGCGTTAAAACTTGTATATACTTTTGTCTATACAGCTTTATTCAACATTACAAAATAATGAAATTGAGTGAGTTTTCTTTTCATATAACATGTTTCCTGTGTTTTGTGCACTTTTTACACCTTCGCATAATACAACAGATTTTATATATATTAAAAAAATAATTATCTGGCTATGAATACTTACTCTTAAGTCCATCCAGTCTTCTGTATGCTTAAAAATGCATTTGTTTATTATTGAATGCATTTCATGTTATTTAGACAGTATCTACACTTGCATGAAGATTACAGTCTGGACCGAAGTAGACTGGAACCTGAATCTACCTCACGCCTATGGGTCTCTTGAGTTTGTATGTTAATGAAGGTCATATTTTAAAATTTTTCTAGTAGCTTGCAGTCATAGACAAAGGAACAAATATTTTCACAGGAATCTTAGTGAAATTTAATGTAGAAGAATGGCTTAAAAATGTACTCCATAGCTTACTCATATTTCCTAATGTAACAAGACAAAAACAAAGACATATATTACCTGAACTTACTTCGAAATAAAAAGTTAATAACTAAGTAGTTTTTTAAGACCATTAAGTAGTTTTTTAAAAAATAATTTAAAAAATAATTTTGATTCTAAAAGAATGAGAACAACTCATCTGGAATCTGTATCCATTTTATAAAATTATGGATCATCATCCAAAAAAAAGTGGACAAACAGTCAAATAAAAATGGAATTAAGGAAATACACCTTAACATCTAGAAGAAGCATCTCAGCTTCACATTATGACAATACTTCTAAGAGCTGGCACTTCATCTTCCTTCTGCCTTATCATCAAATAATATTTCCACAACCACACCTGAGTATTAGGACAGTGTTTTGTTATCTTAGGGTTGTTGCTCATTGATGTTTGAATTTCACTTATTAACGTGCATACTGATTTACAGGAGAAACAAAAAAGACAGTTATTCCAAAGAAGACGTACACATACCTCCACACATATGCATGACTTTTGGGCTACAAGAAATAAACACTGAACCAGAGCACAGCAGTCTGCCTCAGCTGTAGTTCTCTATCAGAAAAAAACAACACTGGATTTTTCTCTACAGAAGTAGATTTACCTAGAGAGACAGGGAAAGACTCAAGGGGTGGGTGACTAAGTATGTAGTCTTTCCAGTCACCCTGCCCAGAATGACACAGACTCCTTGTTATGCAGTCCAGGGTATGATGTAATTTTTTGCCACCTCTCTTTTCCAACCCTCAGTGATGTGTTTACATGCACCCTTTACAGCAGCACAACTAAATTAACAATAGAATCTTTCCAGATGAGTATGAGTTACCTGGCAGCTAATGTGTCAGAAGCAGCTGCTGGTGGTACTTTTGTCATATTTTGAATGATGGAGAACAGAAATCTCACACCACTAAGGGACAATTGATTCTCTATATTCTATTTTCCAGGTATCTTTCTACAAGTGAACTATTGATTCAGGCATTTTTAGTAAATTTATCAAAGCTTTTTCTTTGAAGCATCAATATTTTACACAATGAAATCGAAAGGAACTAGTGTCAAGGATGAACCAAATCTGATTTCCAATACTTTGCTACCTGTGAGCAAAGCAGTTAGTGTTTGGGAGCCTTAAGACAATCTATTTGATGATTTTTCTTGCTACATCTTGAGCCACTGACTGAGGCCATATCTGAAAAGGTCATTTATGGAAGTTTATCTTAATCTGGTGTGTCCAAAGAAGACACCAAAGTCTGAACTGGTATTGATTTTTCTTGCACTGCAACGTTACTCCCAGGATAGGACTACAGGCAAGCTAATTGTTTGATGTCACCTGTCCTTAATGCACAAGGAAACTGGACAAAATCACCTTAAACTGCCTATCTGAGATGCAATATAGAAGTTGAAGATGAGCAATACTCCCCACAGGCCAAAACTGTGCCAATTGGATCAAATATATGAGGCTTGCAATTGCATGTAGTTTCTGTGCTTTAAACATGTCCTGCATAGTTACTCCTTGGAGGGAGCTGGGAAAGGAAAAGGAGGGAAAAGCAGAATACTACTCCTATGATTATTTTTAAAAAGTGAAAGATAAAAACAAGTCATACAGCTCCTGCAAGATTTTCAACAAGTTGTTAGATGTTTATTTAGATGTTTGCATGAATATTCTGATATTTGAACGGAGCTGACAGCTGCATCTTGCAGGGTAAAAACCAATTCAGCCTGATCTAGAGTCATTCTCCCAGTCATTATTATTAGCCCACCGTTGCATTATAATTTGTTGAAGGAGAGAGAGTTTGCTAAGTAAGCAACTATATCCTTTTATGAAAGTCCTAGTGTGTTGCAAGTTAGGCAGTGTATCTGTACACACACAACAGTGAATTTGCACTTTTTGATACCTCAGAGGCTTGTCAAAAGCCATGGCATCTTCAAAAGTGTCTGCTTTCTAGCAGTATGTTTAATTGTATAACTTTTTGTGATCTTTTTTTCCTTTGTAGTTTTGCTGACTGCTACCAGGTTTTATTCCCGGGACTTATCAAAGATAGATAACAGAAGTCAAAAGAAGGTAAATTCACAGTCACATTCAAATGTACTGCATAACAGTTTCTAAAATTATTTTACTTATGGATTATTTATATTTCCTCTTGCAGAATCTTATACTTCATTAACTTGATAGTCTAACTGAAGATAGGAGTCAAGAAGGAACAAATCAGTATCTCAGTGGGGAAAAAAAAGTTGAATGAAGCTTTCCTGCTGCTTCTGCAGAAGAAATTTGAGTATATGGATTAATTCATTCTCTCTCTCAAGATATATATCATATATGAAATCCAAGTAGGATGGGTTAATCAGTTTTTGTTTTCTCAATATCTAGTATATTTTTAATTTATTTATAGATATTAAGGGGAGAGAGAGGAATATTGTCACTAGATGATGATAGGATAGGTGCCCAATATGAATTACTGACTACTAAAGCCCTTCCCTTATTGAAAGGCAGAAGCTGCAAACTGAGCATGTATGAGAAAAATTGTTGTCAATAATGTTAAATCCTTTCTCATTTGTTTCCTACAATACCTTGTCACATTTTGTGTGACCTCCAGGATAACCTTTTAAAAGCAAAGTATGTAACCGAATCTCCTTGTGAATCAAACACTGTAGAAAGGGGAGTTCTTTGTGAGAAGGATTTTTATATATTGCCATTTTTAATTCATCATTCAGTCATAACAAACAGCCAGCCTCCCTGGCTAGCAATCCTGATGGGTAGGGCAAGGATTTTCATTGTCAGGTCAAAAACCCTCCCTGTCTCGCACTTATTAATGTTTCTCTCGGCAGCAGTAACACACACCTCAGCACCCAGGCTTGAGTTTAAGGTCATTAACTCAGCCCATGGTGTTCATCCAAAGTCAGCATGACAATCTGGTTACAGGGACAAGTCCCTCATGGAGGTCAGCACTGCCCACTGGGGAGAGAGGACTGAGGCCTACAAATTAATCTCTCTCTTAATCACATGTTGATTAGAAAGAAAAACACACAGAATGATACAGGCAAGATTGTGTTCTACATAATGACAATTCCATTGAGTGAAAGTTATTATAGTCAATCCTACCTGGGAACCTAGTCTACAGTGTTCTTCTGATCAGATTGGAGTTGTTTTGCATTACCATTTTAATATTTTTTTTAGCCACTATTTTAGAAAATTTTCTTAAGAGAGAACATACTTCATCCTTACCAGTTTGCACATATGAAGTCAGAAATTACATCAAATCTTGCTTGAATTGGTTTAGTAGCACTTGGTTTAGTTCCAGTAAAAGTATGAACAAAAAAATTTCTTGTACCAGCTTAGCTGAATTAATTTTGTGTTGTTTCCATGGGCAATATCTCAACATATTTAAAAAGAAAGTAAAATTTAATGTGGAAAGGAAGCCTTTCTGTTATAAAGAATTAGATCTCCTTTTCTTCTCTTTTTTTTTTTTTCCCCAAGGAGATGTACGTCCTCAAGCATCTGTAAAACAAAAGGCAGAGAAAACATCAAGGGATTTGTAGATTGTTACCTACAAGTTTGAGATCTCATCCTTTGAACATATTTCATTTTGATTCCCTGTAGAATTTCTTTGGTATTTCCTAGGCCTTTAGGGTAGGTGAAGTTGGAGGATAGTTAGACTACAGTATGAAGCCAGCTGGGCAGAAGACATGAGCTGTTTTGTCATTTTCAAAATAAGATTTGAGGTTGTCAGAATTAGCCAAAATTGTTTGTTACTGAATGCAGACATGAAAGGCTATTTAGCAATGAAACAGGAGAAAAAGTGCATCAGCACATTATGCCATGAAAATATTTACATTCAAAGCAGATTTATAACTATGCTGCAGTGTTTTCCAGTATAGACAGAACACCAACAAATTATGAATGAAAAATCTTTTGGAATATTTACTTTTTTTTCAAAATTATTAAATATATATCTGTTTGAGTAACAATGGTTGTACTATTATTTCTCTTAGATTGTAAAAGATAATCTTCATTTTGGCAAATAATTTTAGATTTGTTCTCTCTTAGAGAGGAACTAGACAGTGGGACTGTCCTTACAAACTCTAGTTGTAGTTCAGTAAATTTCAGCTATCCCACCATGTTCTACTTGCTCAGCTACATGAAGATGCCATATAAAACACAGGATTTAACTTCATTTGCTACATCTTTTCTGTTTTAAGGAAGAAGGGAGGAGAAAATTTTGAAATTCTGTCCGTAGTGACTAAATTCTACCTACTCCTCATCTAAAAGTTGCAATGAGGACAGTGAGGGAAAAGGCCCAGTATCTTCGAAGTTCTGAATAAAAGGTTGTCAACCAGTTCTTACTATTTTCCTGTGAGACAATTGCTTACTAATATTTTGATTTTACTGATAGCGAAGAGGACTCTGGAAGAAGATATGAATCCAATAAACCCTTTAAAAAGAAATTCGGTAACAGATCCAGAATTGGTTTCAGTGACTAAATAATAGTTCTCATACAGAATTGAGCCCAACTATTGCTTTTATCCTGACATTTTGAATCAGTATGTTCTTGGTGTGTAAAACTGTACAAATATGATGCATAATTTGGTTAGTAATTTGTCAGTGTAACACATCCATATCCACCTTTTTTTTTCCTTTGGTTCCAAAGTTAATGTGTGTCCACCTGTCAGTGTCCTGTGTTCTCTGAAGTCTGCACAGCTTGTTCTATATTTTTATGCAGTATTACAGTCCCATGATATTGTAAAAAAAAAAAATAAGAGTATCGTTTTAAGCCACAGTTCATTGAACCCATTTTAATGGAGACTTTTTGAGACAGATTTTATAAACTTCCTAATCTAAGCTTCAGATTAGTTGCCTGTTTATCAGAAGAATGCACTAGGCACTTTTTGATTTGCATACTTAGAAACTACAGCTCTTTTTTGTCCTGAAGGTATTTTATTTGATTAAGTCTATTTTAATCAGCGTAATTCATGAATTAGCTGTTGATGTAGGGCATAAATCCAATCTAATTTGAAGTACCCACATAATTTATTCTGCATGATGAAATCTCAAGGAAGCAGCAGAGAAGAAATATGTTCTACCAATATAGGAGATAATTAATTCAGAATGGCAAAAAACTCTCAACAACAAGAAAAACAAACAAAAAATCCCCAACACATTACTAGTACATTACAACAAGCATAAAATACTTAATAAAAAAACCCCAAAACATAGGCAGAAGTATAATTATTTTTTTCCAAGGAGAACTTTAAAGTGAATAATATCTATACAGGATAGTATGACTACAAACCATGAACATAATTTCTAAAACTTTCCTATAATATATAGGCAAGGAGGAATTTTGGCAACAGCATTATTCCAAGACATCCCAATCTGGACATACAGGTAATTCCTCAGCCTTTCTGCCAAGCAGAGCAAACCAAATTTCATGTGCTATCTGACTGTTACCTCTTCAGCTGGACTTGTTCCCTGCTGAGTTCAAATTCAGTAAATGTAGATGCATGATTGTACATCAATTTTCTGTTTTACTTTTTTTGCAATTCATCTACGGCCTGCAGTATCTTTCAAAAGCCCCTAGGTCAAAATGACCTGAATGTGAATATTAAAGTTTAAAGGGCTTCAGGTAATCTTTCATCTCTTTTTGAAACTTTTTTGAATTTGAAGTAGAGAAAAGCCTACTGCTCAATGGAAACTTCTTTCAGTAGAGAAAGATGAAAATGACAGTACTACAGGAAGTAAATAATTGCTATTCACTACTGTGTATCTGAATATACTTCCAAATGTTGCTCTTACAGAGCAAAAAAAATTTTTTTAATCCTGTTTAGAATAAGGCTCAAACATATAAAACCTGCCAAGCTGGGTCAGATTCAGGTGTCCTTCTAGATGATGAACCTGCAGTCGTCAACGTATAGAAATGGAGCTGATGAACAAAGAATGGACACAGTGATACTTCCTCAACCTGTTCTTAAAACTTTTGTCATTTCATGTCAGTTCATTAACTGGCTGTTCAATCCACACTACCATGTTCAAAGCCGTAGTTGAATAAGAACATTTGTCAGTGTAACTGACTCTACTAAAAGTTTCAGAGACCCTTTATATTAAAAAAAATAATGTGGAAACTGTGTGACAAATATATCTATTAGTTCATTCTAAATATACTCTTGTTTCCATGGCTATTTTCTACAGCTTGCACTTTGGGAAAAATCATTAACTTATACTCTTTGTTCTTTTCCAAACATAGCACTTTTAACCTATCGGTTTTGTTGGTATAGAGACCATTTTGCATCCTCTGTATATATTCCAGTTCTATTTTATATATATATTATTATCTTTTTTTGAGGGACAAGAGATGTCTGTGCGCTCAGGATAGGTGTATTATCATTTTATCCACAAAGATATCAAGATCTTTTTCCTGAGAGATGATAGCTAATTTGGAACTCATCACTGTGTTCCCATGTACAGCTGAAATATTTTCTCCTGTAAATACTACTTTGCATTGTCTTCAGACTCCCTCTGCCATTTTATTGCCTAACCACTCAGTATCATGGCAGATTTTTGCACTTCTTTGAGGTTAACATTAAGCAACAAGCATAAACACATTTAT
>VZRW01010550.1:92649-121301 GCA_013398125.1 Aegotheles bennettii
CTTGGTGGAAAAATGTTACACTTTTCAATACTAATTCCACTTTCTTTATCAACAATCAATGTAACCATGGAAGCGACTAAAGTAAAACATAGGTCTACAGAAGGCAATCTATGCATCAAATAGAAATTCTAAGAAATTATGTCTTTTTGAAAATACATAAATTACCCCTCTTAGAGGAGCTATTTACCAGTTTCCTCCATAACCTGCTACCAGACCATTTCAAGTTCAGGAACCAGCTGAGGGATAATTGTATTGAAACATACAGTGAAATTATAAGTAGCATCTGGATTCAAGGACAGAGAGTTAAACATTATTAGATCACACTAGGCTTTGAGAAAGGAAGTAAGTATGACCTAAGGAATCAGATAAATCTCACAATACTGCAAATTACAATTTGATTTGTCACTGTGAGGGAGAGACAATCCTAGAACTGGGCTTTTATTTTAAAATACGCCACTGTATTATGGAATTATCGTATTATGACTTCCAAGGGAGGTTCTTTTTTAAAGAGAGGAGGTTCAGGACATTTTAGTGTAACTTCTATTTGATAATTGCATAATACTTGGCCCTTCATAGCACAAAGCATTGTGTCTCAAAATTTCTTATCTGTTATTACTGTATAGTTAAAGAAAATCATTAAGACTTTAGAATGTACTGAGTTTCTGCTTATGCGATAACATGTTAACACATTCAACATTAATGGATACTCTGAAAGCACTGACGTGAAATAAAAATTTAAGGCTTAAAAGCTTAAGAAATTATGAACTCGTGTCTTAACTACAAAAAAAATTGTTGGAATACTCTGACATAGTCTTTGCAACAATTCATTCTTCAGTCTGGTGGCATGACAAGTAGGCAAAACCTGTAAGTTTTGATCAAACTCAACAAGGAATAAAACCTTAATTTTAAATCAGATAAGATATTTATCAGATCTGAAACAGCATTTTACTCATTTTGGGCATCTTACACAAAAGTAAATAATAAAAAACAAAGAATTGGGTACATTAAAACATCTGCAATTTTTTCTGATTTAAGTGTTGCTAGAGACAAATTATTCTAATTATTTTGTTTCCTCCTTGGTAGAACGCTCAGGCATAAAAACTATTTATCTTTGAATTGGTCACTGTGTATTTCTGAAAAACCAAACCAAACAAAAAAAAAAACAAAACACAAAAAACAAAAATAACCCACACTAAAAAAGCAGCTGCAGCACCTAAAATCTGTCTATATTTCATTATAGTGAACTATGCATATAGTCGATACATGATATGCATAGATAGGGCAGTAGATAATATGTATTTAAGCCTCCTTGATCAAAGGGAAGGAAATATGTTATGTGATGCAGCCATTGGTTGGTGTATCAAGACTTAAAATTATGGGAAAACACAGGACTGTTTCTATGACCTCTGGCTTTATGAAAAATATGAAGTATAGATCCAAAATTTTATAATTTTCCTTTGTTAGAGACACATTAAACCAAATATTGTGTATTGGGGCAAGCTGAGCTTATGTTTAAAACAAGTATGAGAATATATGTTAAAAGAAGTTTGTAGTTGTTCAGCAGTTAAACTCATTGCTAACCATGGCGTAACAAAGGATCACAGTAAATTCTCTCCCGGCTGTGGGATTACCACTAAAACACAGAGACAGTTTTACAAGCAGAATCCTGAAAAATTATCACTAATTCTTGTGCTGGAATTTAACCAGATAGAGAAAAAAGATAAAAAAGGGAATGTGATATCACATATTTCTCGAACTCACAGATACACTTACTGTTTGTATCATGTGATATTTCTGTTGTAAAGATTCATTTTGCAGTCTCACAGCTCAGCATAATGAGGGACTGAGGCAGATTATGTGTTACTTATATGTTAACTTTTAGTAAAGCATAAATTCAGAGACAGTATGTTTCTTTTCCTGACTTGAAGGTTGAAAAGCAACAATTACAAACAAATTCTGGTCCTTGCCCGCAGTCATCAAGCAGGAGGCTGAACAGTAGATAGGGATTACACATCTGGAAAAGTCCTCTCCTTGCCATCACCAGAAGTGGCTCAGAGCAAGCGTGACATATGCGCTTCCAGGGGCTGTGTTCTGCTCTGCTGGATACATGACACTTGCCTGTCCCTGCGGATCCGGGGCTCCTGGTGCTGCTCCATGGTTGTAGTCTCACCCCTTAACCTTCAGTCTGTGCCAGTGCCAGTGCTAGCCAACCAGCCTCTGGGGCAAACTAGGGTCCAGGCAACCCTGAAACAGGTGGAAGAGGTTGGTACAGTGGGAACAGTCAATTAATGGTATTTTTTTAGAGCTTAATGCAAAAAACAATAAAACAATGGAAAACATGGTCTAAACAAGGTTTGTTCATTAACATTAACTTGCTGAAAAATAAATAACAAAATAAACCAAAAAATCATTCTGAGCTGCTGCCACTAGGGATTTTTTTTTCACAATCACAATTCACGATATATAATTCAAAATATATCACAATCCTTTAAAGTCTTTTTTTATGAAATGGAAACATTTTAAGTATCTGATATCATTTCTGTGAAAGGAAAAAAGTGCAGTAGAGTAATTACTAGCTATTAATTCTGCAACAGATTAGTATATAAAAAAAGAAATTAAGTGTCTTGATTTGTTACAAGAAAATACAGTTCATAACAGGATGAAAACACTGAATAAATTGTAGCATTCCGTAAAAAGTGAACTTGAGGAGGCACATATTGACTTCTCTAATCTGAGGTGTGAACAGTAGAAAGCAAAAGTTTTAGACAGACTAAGAAAGAATTCAATTTTAAGTTATCTAAAAGGGGGCAGGAATATTGTGAGGTTTTGTTTACTTTTTTGATTTTGAGATTTTTTGTTCTCAAAAAGGATGAGTATTTTTGTGTCTTGTACTTAATTTAAATTTAGCTTCTAAGTTCTCAGAATTCTGTGCACATCTCCATGTACTGAAAGGAATGAAATATTTCAGGCACTTAAATCACATGGTATCAAGACAAGCCAAAGCCATGAAAATACCATGGTGCAATTTAATGAAAATTTATCTTTCACTGGGAATAGTTCCATTACAACTGAAATGAGATTAGAAATAATAATTTCTTCTATAAACCTTGCACTTGAAAGACAATACATACATTTAATATCTTGCCACTTCTATCATTCTGTGGTATACCTGAAACTGTAGTCACATGAGGCTTCTCTTCTATTTCTTTTGTAAAGTTAGCTTAATTATTATGAATAGCTGTCACCTATTTATTCCTATAACTATTTTTCGAACCCAAATATGTATGTATCATAGTTAGTTTACCTCATGCTTGATTACATTTATGAGCAAGAAAATGCGATTCTATTTAATTCAAGACTAAGTGGAAAATGACATTTCCCATTAACAAACCACTTTATCTACTGTTCCTAAATATTTTCAGGTTGTGTTTGCTATCATTATCTTAGTAATAAAGTAGAAGTTAATTTAAGAGATTTAAAAAAAAAAAAAAAAAAAGCAACAAACCCCCTATGAAAAGAGAGTTTGTTCAGGGTTTTTTTCTCAAATTCTTAGATATTACATACACTCTTGTTCTGTGTTTCAGTACACAATTCTCCATTAATTAGTATTGTATGTAAATTATTACTGTAGTCACACTTTACTCATAAATAAATATAAAATCTTCTTTAGATGACTAATTATTTTCTCATTTCCACTGAGCAATCAACAACTCTGAGTCAATATATAAATTAGTGATTATGAATTACTGCGTCTGCTGCACCTCAAGAGGGAATATTCCAATATTTTTAAGTGAGCATTTATTTAGTTCCAATTTTTCACTGTCATCTTTGTTTGATCTTCTTTCCCTAAAATGTTTTCAGAGAAAAAACATCTCCAAATCGCTAGAGGTTTATCAAACACCAAATATCACAGAATCACAGAATGTTCGGAGTTGGAAGGGACCTTGAAAGATCATCTAGTCCAACCCTCCTGCCAGAGCAGGACAACCTAGAGCAGGTCATGCAGGAATGCAGCCAGTGGGGTTTTGAATGTCTCCAGAGAAGGAGAGTCCACAACCTCTCTGGGCAGCCTGTCCCAGTGTTCTGTCACTCTCACAGTGAAAAAGTTCTTCCTTATGTTCACCTGGAACCTCCTATGTTCCAACTTGCATCCGTTCCCCCTTGTCCTATCACTGGACATCACTGAGAAGAGCCTGTCTCCATCCTCCTGACACTCACCCTTTACATATTTATGAACATTAATGAGGCCACCCCTCAGTCTCCTCTTCTCCAAGCTAAAGAGACCCAGCTTCCTCAGCCTCTCTTCATAAGGGAGATGTTCCACTCCCTTAATCATCTTTGTGGCTCTGCGCTGGACTCTTTCAAGCAGTTCCCTGTCCTTCCTGAACTGAGGGGCGCAAAACTGAACACAATACTCTAGATGTGGCCTCACCAAGGCAGAAAGAATAGAGGGGGAGGAGTATCTCTCTCGACCTACTAGTCACAGCCCTTCTAATACACCCCAGGATGCCACTGGCCTTCTTGGTCACAAGGGCACATTGCTGGCTCATGGCCATCCTTCTTTCCACCAGGAAGCCCAGGTTTATTTTTGGAGACTTCAATGTGCCTTGTGTCAGAACCAAAAGTATGGGCCAGTGTCAGCAACCTTACCTGTTGTGTACTAGCAGAGCATGTGAAGCAAAAGAGCTGCATAGAAAATTTGAGCAATTTCATCATCTCTTTGTGAGGAGTATTGTCCTATGAATATTACAAATACCCTAGAACCAGAAGAATAAATTATGCTACCTACAAGTACAAATTATTAGGCTAGCTAATTTTAAAAGAAACATAAAATAATACACTTTTAGAAGGAAGAAAATGCATACAAATAGTGTCATATTTTTAAATGAAATATATAATTTAATGCCAATATTACACAATATTTTTTCCACTCTTAGTCAAACATAATTTTCTTTAAATAAGTGAAATTTATGAGTAGTCAGAATTTATTTTCATTTTGTATATATACTTAATACAAAATACTTCTGTGCTTCACATGCTTTACTTATGATTCATAAGTCAGTCCGTCATCAACTTGTAGCACTGCAACTCCTTACTGTACAATTGAAATTTGTGTTCATCTATAAGAAAGCCATGCTTACAGCAGTAGAATGAATATTAAGAAGATATGATTTGAATTTTTTTCCAGGTAGCTTTTTGGAAAATATTAATTTTAAATTTTAGGGTACCTATTGCAGATTACCCTTCCAAGAGCCAAAAAATGTGTTTTCCTAGGCACACACACACATGCATATTTACATATATCCTGACTAAAAGTGATTGATAAGGTTTCATAAAAACTTGAAATTATTGCCTAGATATTAACCCTTTTGACTGTACAAAAAACCCCAAAGTTTAATTTAGCTAATTAATTTTCATCTTAAAATATCCTTGAAATTTCAGCTAGTGAAATACTACTAAACAGTTCCTGTCTCTCTTTTTAATTTGTTTTAAATTGACCTAATTTCTTTCTTGTCAGATGCAGATTATTTATTTGAGCTTTACAGGGTGTGAGGTTAAACATGTAATCACTTCATGAACTGATGTTGTTATTCTATATATGTGTTGATTTTCAGGAGTAAAGCTACAAACAGTAATGTTTTCATGTGTATTACTCAGCTCTCCAAAAAGTCTCACAGGTTTTAAACACTGTTTTTAAACTTTGCTACACCTTTCATATTCCTACAAAGACCTGCAGTCCCTTTGGGAAAGAGAATTACCTCTGCAGAGCACTGCCAGGGCAGAGTTACACAAGATTAAATCTTTGCATGATAAAATAGGGAAATATTAAGGCAGACAGGAAATAAACAACACACACTGCAGTGGTAAACAGGTGTCTATTTCTACTCCTTTTACAGAAAGGCTACCGAGAAAACCTAGATCCCAAATCCACCTGTTTTCCATGGGGAAGAATATGTTCAAGGAGATCCTAATTTTCTTTTATAAGCAATGAAATGATCATCCACAAAGCTGGTGTGGTGAACATGTCTCAGCTCTCACTGAAGATAAACCAACAGTTACTAATTTCACTGGACACATTAGGTCTATGTTTTCCTCTTAATCATACGTGGTTTGGCACTGCAAAGTCATTCTTGATTGCTCTTGATTTACAGATACAGAAAATAAGAAATGTGAATACACAGAACTACTCTGTGTATTCTTAATTTATTCTACTGGTGTATAATGTTATAATTGTCCTGTAAGAATAAAATTATTGTTAGTAAAATATTTTAAGGTTAAATGGTCTTAAAAATTATATAACATTAGTGAAATGTGTAGAGAGTCTTCTTAATGCCTGCAGGTATTCATTTAAAGCTAGTTTAATTAGCTCCAGAGCGGGTCACAGAATCACAGAATCACAGAATCGGTAAGGTTGGAAGGGACCACAGACGATCACCTGGTCCAACCTCCCTTCCCAAGCAGGGTCATCCTAGAGCACATAGCACAGGATTGCCTCCAGACAGTTCTTGCATATCTCCAGTGAGGGAGACTCCACAACCTCTCTGGGCAACCTGTGACAGTGTGTGGAAATACACAGTAAAGAAGTTCTTCCTCAAGTTCAGGTGGAACTTCCTGTGCATCAGTTTCTGCTCTTTGCCTCTTGTTCTAGTGATTGGCATCACCAAAAAGAGCCTGGCTCCATCCTCTTGACACCTGCTCTTTAGGTATTTATAAACATACCTCTCAGTCACTTCTTCTTGAGGCTTAACAGGCCCAGCTCCCTCAGACTTCCTTCATAAGAGAGATTCTCCAGAACCTTGACCAACTTAGTGGCTCTTTGTTGGACCTGCTCTAGGAATTCCATGTCTCTCTTGTACTGTGGAGCCCAGAACTGCACACAATACTCCAAATGTGGCCTCACCAGCGCCGAGTAGAGGGGCAGGATCACTTCCCTTGACCTGCTGGCAATTCTCTTTCTAATAAATCCCAGGATTCCATTGGCCTTCTTGGTCACAAGGGCACACTGCTGGTTCATGAACAATTTGTTGTCCAGCAGGACCCCCAGGTCCCTCTCCACAGTGTTGCTTTGCAGTAGGTCGGCCCCCAGCCTGTACTGGTGCAAGGGGTTGTTCCTTCCCGGGTGCAGAACCCTGCATTTGCCCTCATTGAGCTTCAGAAAGTTTTTCTTTGCCCATCCCTTCAACCTATCAAGGTCCCTCTGAAGGGCCACAAAACCCTCTGAGGTATCAACCACTCCTCCCAGTTTTTTATATCATCATCAAACTTGCTGAGGAGGCATCTACCCCCTTCATCCAAGCCATCGATGAAGAAGTTAAACAACACTGGGCCCAGTGTAGAACCCTGAGGGACACCACTAGGGGCAGGCCTCCAACTAGACTCTGTACCATTGATCATGACCCTCTAGGATCTGCCACTCAGCCAGTTCTCAGTCCATCCCACTGTCCACTCATCCAACCCACACTTCCTGAGTTTGCCTATGAGGATTACACGAGACAGTGTCAAAAGCCTTGCTGAAGTCAATGCAGACAATATCCACGGCTCTCCCTCTATCCATCCAGATCGATGT
This sequence comes from Aegotheles bennettii, assembly GCA_013398125.1. NCBI lineage: Eukaryota > Metazoa > Chordata > Aves > Caprimulgiformes > Aegothelidae > Aegotheles > Aegotheles bennettii. Next base: position 100,217 of record VZRW01010550.1, read on the forward strand.
CACATCATAGAAGGCAATCTGGTTGGTCAAACATGATTTACCCTAGTGAACACATGCTGACTACTCCTGATCACCTTCTTGTTCTCCATGTGGGTAGAGGTGGCCTCCAGAATGAGGCACTCCATCACCTTTCCAGGGATTGAGGTGAGGCTGACTGGTCAATAGTTCCCCAGGTTTTTCTTCTTGACCTTTTTGAAGACTGAAGTGATATTTGCTTTCTTCCAGTCCTCAGGCATCTCCCCTGATCTCCATGACCTCTCAAAGGTGATCATGAAAAGCCTAGCTATGCTGTCCTCCAGCTTTCTCAGTACTCATGGATGCCTCCTGTCAAGGCCCATGGACTTGCAGTTGTCAAGTTTGTTTAGGTGTTATTTGATCCAATTCTCGACCAAGGTCAATTTGCTTGAGATCAGTAACCAGACTAGATAACATTTCTCAACCCACGCTTAGCTGAAGCATCGTCACTGACATACTCAAGTGCCTTGTTGAAGACAATTCCTAACTGCAGTTCTCATTTAAGACACTGAATTCAGTGATATTTTCCCATCATGTATTTCTTGTGTAATCTTTCTAGAATCTTGCCAGATGTGATAAAACTTTAAAAAAATGGTATCACTACAGATAATTTTTTTCCAAAATGTATTGGGTTTTGGCAAATTGTTTTTTGGAATTCATGATTAAAAGATGTTTTACTTTATAAATGGTGCCATCTTTCAATAATTAATTAGAACAGACATTGTAACAGCTTTCAAAAAAAGACATTATTTTATATTCTTCTTATCTTTAATTCTATTCTATCTTCTAATTTTTAAAATTTGTTTCTAAGAATCCTTCAAACATTGCACAGAAAGTTGTTTAACTTTGTCCTTTGAATATACTTCATAATATTTTTCTCCTGTGATTTCCTCTTTTCTGTTGCATTTTTATTTCATACAGCGTTTTCTCATCTCTTATTATTTACCAGAGATTGTTATTTGCTTCATTTATTTTGTTTTTTTCACATTGCATTGTCTTTCCTTAGGAAACAACACATCTTTCATTACAAGTATGTATTCTAATACATACACATAGAAACATACTCTACATCCACCTACTTGCCATGAAACTTCAGTTACTTTATGACTATATCTCTAGTGAGAAGTGGCCTCATTTCATAGTTAATATTTCTATCATGAATAACATTTTTGCTGTGGTTGGGCCACATAGCTCTTAATTCTGCAGCTGAGGTTGTTTGGAGCTCAGGGGACTGTAGGCTACTCTTTAGATCTGTCTGAATCTGGCTGTCTTCAATTCTGAATGAAGAATGCAACAGAGAGCAAATAAAATTTCCATAACCAACAGCAATACCTGAAAGCTCAAAATTACAAAACATCATCCAGTCAACATCACACAACTAAAAACTTCTTTTTCTCTTCTGTCTCTCTATGTATTCATTCCAAATACATAAGACTTTATCTTAGCAGCATCCTCCCTTTCCCCTGAAATGGAGGGGTGTTTTTGGGGGGTATTATTGTGGTTCCTGTTAGAAAAAAGCAACTGAGATGTAATATCAGAAATAAAGGATCATTAAGGAACATTTAATTTATGCAAGACTGGAAAGAGACTAAAAGTGCTAGGTTAAGACTGGTAGTTTTTCTCATGCTGAGCAGAACATAACTTTTCCTGATAATTTATTCTTCTGTAAATTACATCAGCAACAATATTAAGACAACATAAGAATCACATTCTGAAATATAATTTTCATTGTCAAGAGTAATTATCAAGAAATGTTTTTTAAACACGTTTTGGTTCATCTTAATTATAGGAAGGTTTATAACACTTGTTATGGTGGATTTAATTCACCCTAAATGATGAATGTGAATCATTATCATAATAAGAAAACATAAATCAGGCAGCAGCTTTTCTCTGTGCTATATTTTATGATGCTTAGTCATATCTTTATACCTTCTAATTTTCTTAGGGAAAAATATAGTATCTATTGCAGGGTACGTTTACAAGTAATTATGGAAGTATTGTTGGAATGAAGGTGGTGACTTTAAACGTGATGACAATCATAACCTTATTTTATTTAGAAAATATTCCTAATTTTAACTAATATTAAACATGTTCATATTTTCCTGAATATATTAAAACTATTGCTAAGGGGTATATTGGGTTCTTGGGTTTTTATTCACTTGTAAGCATATATGCTTTCTTGTTTAAACTAACTGAAGTCATCATTTAGACTGGTCTTCTTAGTTAGGGCACACATACATAAGTATTTCCTTCACTGTAACCTAATTTCATGGTCTCTGTGGAGCTCAGTTTTAGACTATAGTCATCTGAGTAAGAGTGTCTGCTTAAAAACATAAGTAGGTGCTTAAGTTATTTCAAAATTTGAGTTTTATAGGCAGGACTGGGCTATGCTTACTCTCCATAAGACTATAAATTTAGAAAAATCTTAGATACACTTCTGAGCTTTTATTTTAAATGTTACCACTGTAACAATTTGAACTCAGAAGTTCAACTCCTGAGGCTGAACAACTTGACTTGATTCCTTAAACTTGACGTGATTTCTTAGAAATACAGGTTAAATATTCTACCTTTAAAAATATACAAAATATCCTAATGTGGAAATTAATATTATTAGAGTAAAATTGTGGATGATTGTAGAACTACAATGGAAAGGAAAAATGACACTGTTAAGCTACTTGCCCCACCAGTGTATGGTTAGTACTGTAGCTAGTAACCTTGTTTTGGAAAATTGAGAACATATGAATATTTCTGCTATACTATATTCATAGGTATGTGGACTGTTATGCATATGACAAATTGCAGACATACTCTCAAGCCTAAACAAATACAAAATACATGAAAAAATATTTTGTTTTAATTCTTTAAGGAGTAATGTTCCAAAGTGTTATGAAACTTCAGTAGACACAAGTTTTCTGGAAATGAATGTGCATTTCACACAAACCACCTGTTCTGCCTTGAATGATAAATGCTCTATTTTATTAATAAAAACATTGACATTTGAATGATCATATAGGTATATGGAAACTCTTACAGTATTGAAGGGCCCAACATTCACACATCACAGAGCGTTACATAATACAGGATGGGAGTCTCTTAATCAGTGTTATTCTCAGTACAATAAAATTGCAGATTTGCAGGTTGAGACCTATTTTTCAACTTTAAACAATTTTTATTGATGCCTGTTTTCACCATGATGTAATTCACTCATCTACACAACTGCTCACCTCTAATGCTATGGTGCTAACAGCCATACAAATGACTACAAATGTATGTTAAGAAAAGCATAGATTTACAGAAAGAAGCAAAAATTATAGACCCTTCAACATGAAGATCAGAAATTATTTGATCTAAAATAGTCTGATTGTTCTTACATTCAAACTACAGTCTTATTGTTTGTCCTTTCAGTTCCTGGAGGATTAGGCTGCAAATGCCTCAGTGTTATGTGTACAAGTCTTCTGCATGCAAATGATTTCAGCAATAACACCTGTCCCTGTTCAGCTGTGCTGGGAAAGTGTGCATTGAGGTGTTTAAAAAATGACACCATGACAGTTGAGATCATTTAACATGCTCAAGGTAACAGGCTCCTGGCTTAATCACAAGGGGCTGGAGTCAGGGCATAATCAGTGATGGGTCCTTAACTGCAGGATTTGCTCCTCGCCTCGGTTCATCGGAGCCTGAATCTTGCTGATTTCTCAGGCATGCCACAAGACCCATTTGTTCTCTGAGGCTTTTCCAGAGGCAAGAAATAAAATGAGCAGAGCTTTCAGGTGATTTGACAGGATCTGGCGAGTCATTGTCAGTTCTGCTTTAAATGTAGTGCATGACAGCATCTGAAAATAAGCAAGGAGTGAGAAGGTAGACACTCAGTTTCTAGCACAAAGAAACAGTTGGCTGCAGATTGAGTTAAACTCCATGCAAAACATTTTATTAGGTTCTAGAGACACAAAACTTTCCCAACACTTTAGAAACACCCTTCTGCTCATGCATATTTCACTCACTTAGCACGTATATCTGGTTAACTAATACTTCAATATATGGACTCTTCATTTGCAAGATACTGTGAAAGATGGGACCCAAGCAACTAAATGAAGCTCTATTGACTAACTTAAAAGTTTCCCTGAGCTGAAGAATTGAGCCTTTATGCATTTAACTTAGGAACAGAAGAAACTGATTGTCTATTTTTCGAAGAATGTAGGGTTTTTTTCTTCACTTATCCATTACATTTAAACGTCTAAATAAATATTTGTTTAACTTTGGAATATAAAACTTTGAGATTCTATTTTGTGCCCAGAAACACCAAAAATCAGGCATACTCTGTAGAAATTAAGGAGAGTCCAATCGTCATCCTATGAATTGAGAAAACTTATTAAAAATTATTGAATTTTTATTTAAATACCTCTGAGAATGTTGTGTATAAACACAATACAGAAGACACAACACTATTTAGATCTTTAGGATACAGGTTTTGCAAATGTGTCTGTCTGAGGAAGCATATCTTTTCCTCTGAGTGATCCTACTTATAAAAGGCCTCTAAAAAACCTCAGGCTGCCAAACAAAGCACCCTCCACAATTAAAAGCTAAATTCAGCTGCAGATTAGTTTGTTTTGCTAGCCTGATTATAACAAGTAAATTATTTACCACAGACTCCACAGTAGAATGGGTATGGAAGTACTTGCAGAGTACATGAAGATTAGGGTGTTGTGTTTTGTGAGTTCTTCTCCACTACCTACTGTTCTTCTCTAGTAAGTCTGTATTTAAAAATGTTAGTGAAGACAAAACCCCAAATTTGTTCTTTTTCAGAAGTTTTCTAGTTTTATTTCTGAGTGTATTAGGAAAGCAGGTCACACAGTGCTGTACTGCATCCTGCTTATTTAATTTTTATTTTTTGTATTGCTCTGACAGCAAGGTCATTTATCTTTTGGATAAGAAATAAGAAGTAAAAGGAAAATAAGAAAGCTATTTTATTTGAAAGCTGTGTTACTCTTAAGAACATTTTGCCACTGCCTACTGCTATTTTTTATTCCACACAAGCAAACACACTTTTTCATCAATAAGTTGTCTTGATGATAGATTCGCTGTGAAGCCAAAGAATTGATGGACATGATTTAGTAGGTTAAGATTAATTACATTACAACTTTTTATTCTGTAGTTACATGGACGACTAAAAAGGGTGAAGAGAAAAATAAAGTTTGCTTTTATTTCTACAATATTAGGTAGTTAAAAAAAATAGTCTAATAGGGGAAAAGCCCACCCTTTTCTCTAATAAACATGCTTTTGTTGAAGGAAACTGTAAAAATCTATGTAACACTACTAAACATTTGCATTTTCTAATTAAAAACATTTTGTTTGAATATTCTCTGTCAGCTTTTTTCCTGCATTGAAAAGCAATATGTATAACTAACAGAAAAGAAATTGTCATTGAATTCATAGGCATTTGCAAAAAAAAATAATATTGAATACTCAATCCTACAAATTTGTGAAGGTACATCTATAAGTGCAGGCAAGTTTACTGAACTCAGATCTTTGAAATCCTCCAGAGTAGTCAAAAGAGGTATTTCAAACAAGGTACATGGCTTAATTCCTTTTGTTTCAGTCAGAATCCCTGTACTTCTTCTTGAAAGACTGTTGAGAATATACAGGTCAGAACTAAGTTGATATGTTTATAATGGGTAGGCAATCAGAGCTTTTCACATTAGAATTGATACTGAACATAATACAAAACTGGAATGTCATCAATCTAATCATATTCCTTTTTATTTTTTTCTCTTGTAAAATGCTGAGAAGTGTGGTGTTTTACATTCACTTTTCTTTTTATATACCTTTGACATAAATTTTTACAAATTCACACAAATAATATATATTTTCTATTTCACTTCCAAAACAGCTCATATGCACACAGACCTATAGCAGGTAAATTATAAATCTTCACATACTGATTTCCTTGACATCTAGCAGCCAGTCTCTGTCTTGAGTTTTCTCCTCTTCTCTGTATGTTATTTCCCATTCTGTTTCATGTCACACAGTCAAGAATTGAATATTGATATCTGCTTCAAATATTGTTAAATATATTTCTGAGTTTGACCTTTCTCCATCAACACATTCCTTTCCACAGGAGTTCTTATCAACTGAAATATGATGCTTTGCATTGACTACCAAGCATATAGGGAAAGATGTTTAAGCATGGGGAGATATACACATTCATCTCTGTTTTCAGCATTAGTGTAGAAATATATATGTACAAGAAATGAACACTAAAAATCAAGACAGAGAATAAACACTACGCTTTAACACTTTTAAAAATTTTTACCACGACAGAAACACACGTTCTTTTTGTACATGCATACTACTTCTTTCAAGACTCTGAAGTGTTTGGGTGACCAAAGCTGAAATTGGAAGGTTTATCTGTAATCCTCAAGCATTTAATTCCAAAAACTGGTGATTTGTACTCTACCTAGCAATATAAAACTCGGGAAGTGCTTAGATGGTGACTGACATAGTTGATTACTCATCCTCATTTCAACCTTGTACTTGTGCTATTGTACAAGTGCCATTCTGCTATTTGAAATTATTTTTCTTGCCAGTAGCTTTTAAACCAGAGACAGGAAAAAAAAAAACAAAAACAAATAACTTTCCAGCAGAACTTTGGAAATTACCTTTTACCTTCTGAATCAGTGGAGTTTATTATAACCTTTTAAGAGAGTTGAGCTGATTCAAGAACTTGTTCAATCAGCAGTTTCTTTGATGAATATTCATCTTCCACTTATCTTAAAACTGGATTTCATAGCTATCTATTGCCCTCTGCTTAGAATCAGTGAAGAACTTGGCATAGACTTATGTGATATTTTAAATTTTTGGGGGATGAATTCAGCCTTTTGTTCACCACCACAAGGTGCTTTGTCCATAGCTGAAATGAGAAGTCATCTGCTTCAGGTGAGAGTATGTAACTTCCCTGCACGAAATGATGGAACACTATAAAGGGATTTTCTGAAGGCACAAACCTATCAGTCAAATGTACAAACTGCATGAAGGTCAACAAGGTCAAGTGCAAGGTCCTGCGCCTGTGTTGGGGCAATCCCATGCACAGATACAGGCTGGGTGGAGAATGGATAAAGAACATCCCTGAGGAAAAGGGCTTGGGGGTGTTGATTCATGAGAAGCTCAACAAGAGCCGGCAGTGTGAGCTTGCAACTGAAAAAGCCAACAGTATCCTTGGCTGTATCAAAAGAATCGTGACCAGCTGGTCAAGGGAGGCGATCCTCCTCCTCTACTCCACTCTTGTGAGACCTCACCTGAAGTCCAGCGTCCAGTTCTGGAGTTCCTAACATAAGAAGAACATGGAGTTGTTGGAGTGAGTCCAGAGGAGGGCCACGAAGATGATGAGAGGGCTAGATCACCTCTCCTATGAAGAGAGTCTGAGAGAGTTGGGGTTGTTCAGCCTGGAGAAGAGAAGGCTTCAGGGAGACCTTCTAGCAGCCTTCCAGTACCTAAAGGAGGCCTACAGAAAAGCTAGAGAGTGACTTTTTATAAGTTAACCTTAATTTTGTATTAGTATTCTATGGCTATTAAAACATTGACTGTGAAAAATAATATTGTCTTAAAGGTTATGCTTCTTTAAGATACACTTTTATAATTTGCCAGCTTTAACAGTTCACTCAAGTCCATTAATTAAAACTAATGGAACATCTAGAACAGCTCTGTTTCCCTCTTTAAAATTGTGTCCCCTTTAGAGCTATTAAAAGAGAGGAAGAACAAACTTGTACTGTATTTTTGTGTGGCTAAAATAGCCTGTTGTTTTGCATCAGAATATATATCAGTGTTAATTCCCCAGACTGACTTTTATATTTCAAGTTGATTTTTAGGAGTCAGGTTTAGCTGGATTTTAAATAGTATGATTAACATATTTTCAGTTAAGAGCAAACAAATCAAAAATACTGTTTGTTGTTAAACATGAACAATCCCCATGATAGTTTTATTCAGTAAAATTAATGAATGTGATTAGCACAGATATCTAGGTTTTATGCCACCTCGATCAATTTTTCCCTCAACCACTTTCACCCTTTCTGTGGCTTTGGCAGTGCTAATGTAAGTTCTGAATTTTGTACTGGACCAAGTCATGCAGTACACATGAAGACAAAGTACTGTTCTCTTGCAAGATAAAAAACAGGACCACCATAACTTCCTAATATTCTGGCTAATCAAAATTAGTAGGGGGTTTTAGGTGGATGGGTCTTGAATATTCATTAATTTTGCTGAATAAAGCTATCATCACATTTAAGATTTGTCTCATAAATGACTGACCAGCAGATTTTTAAAACAGCTCATCACTTTTCTCTACCGGGTTTTATGAACATCTTTATGTATTTTACAATTATTTCAGATGTATACTGCTGTCTACTTTCTCTCAAGATGTGAAAGCTGACCAAAATTTTTTACTCCTGTATCTAAGAGACCTCCTGATAATGTAACATTTTATTTATTGCCTTACTGGGAGATGACAGAGTACATTCAGCAAACAGAAGCAACTATCATGGTATGACCATGAAACTAGTCTCTAGGTCACAGCAGGTGTAGGTCCCTTCTCCCTGTAAAAACTGGCTTTCCTCTGACTGTATACAAAGGTCTGATATCATTCCTGAAGTCTGTACATGAATTCAAATTCATCTAAGATCAAGTTCATCTAAGCTCATTTTTAGAGATGGAGAGAAAATAGTTGTCTCACGCCCTGAGGAATTTCAGTGTCACAGCACCTGATTTTATCTCAGTTGGTGTTGAGAGTAGTCTGATTGATTTATTTTAAAATAGAAAGTTTTCAATTTCAATATACTGCAACATATTAATTTTAAAAATTTCATTTAATCTTTAAAAAACTCTAACCCTCCCCTCCTCCAAAATATCAAATGGAACATACATATGCAGTTCAGGTTTTTAAGAGAGCCCTGTAACCTGAAATGCACACTTTTCTAGTAAGTATAGGATGAATGCTTTTATGTCAGTACTGACTCTGAAGGTATTAAAATTGAAAAAAACTTTTCTTATTTTAAGCATAAGAAATATAAAAAATCAGTAACGATCTTAAAACAAACATACTCATATTGAATATTATTCATGTTCACAGTACAAATCAACATAGAATATCAAAAGCTTACTTTCAGTGGCCAGTATGAAAAATGGTTCCAGTTAGCTTTGATCCATCATCACAACTTTCTGACTTGGAAACACTTTAAATATTCAAAACTAGTCAATGATTCACTTCACAGACATTAAACAAACATCGGTACATCTAGAGGTTCTCATTGCTGTAAGAAGAAAGCTAATTTTCAGTTGTAGCAAGCTGATAAAAGAGCAAATTTTCAGGACTAATATCACACAAAAATAAGCTGGGAGTCTTTACACTAGATGACTTGCTGTATTTATAGACTATTGACTTCTTCCATGGAGCATTTTTGGATACTGTCCAACTTTATGGTGCATTACTTTTGCAATACATATATTTCACTAAAGAATTTAAAATCATTCTCCTTGATGTAATACAAAGATGACACACATTATTATCATCATCTAGCTAATCTTTGGCCAACCACATCCACTACACAAAAATGTTATTTAAAATAATCATAATTTCTCCTTTTCTATATTATTCCTATTTATTACTGTGGTTATAATCAGTGATTGAGTGTGGCTATACAACAAAGCCAGGCACTGAACATAAATCATTACTCAGTTTAGAACTGAACATGTGATATAAGTGACTGTTAGGAAGCACGTCCTTTTTTGTAACATGAATAAAAATTAATTTTTTAAAAAATGCCATGCCAACATTTGACATAACAAAAAAACTCTTGTATTCTTCTCAGTCATTGTTTTCTGTGCAAAATGGCTTGAGACATGGACAAAATGCTCACATCTAGGAAATGCAAGTAAAAGAAGTGTAAATTTGCATACATACTGAAAAATATGACCTTCCTTGAAGATGACTATCCTTTCAGATAGTGTGGAAGAGAGGGCATACTGGGATAATATAAAAATGAGTTGCCAAAGCAGAGCATTCAGATTTTTACAATATGAAAATTTTTGTTCTTACAGGTGAAGTTGAATTAATGGAGGAGTTGGGGGTGGAATCAAAACAAAAGAGACATTAAAGACATGGACATTTTAAACTGCAATCTTTTAACTTTGGAATAAGCATTCAGCTGAGATATATGGGCCAATCTGATCCTCAAAATAAATTTTTTGCACCTTGTTTGCACATCATTGAATTTATGCATAATTTAACCCCCACCTAGAGGTATTTTTTAGAGACAAATAGTTAAAGGAAAGTTCTTTCTCTCTTTTTCAGTAGAACAAATTAGATTGATTTAGCCAATGCTGACAAAAATGACACAGCGAGTGTTACTCATATTATGGTAGCAAACTAAAGGAACCATATATTGCTCTTCATATCCTGAAAAAAACAAAATCAGCATGCTCTGGCAGGGGGGTTGGACTAGATGATCTTTCGAGGTCCCTTCCAACCCCTAGGATTCTGTGATTCTGTGATTCTGTGATTTCCAATTTGTGAAAATAAAAGCCATAGCAGTCTGAATTTGGATTCTTATTTTGTTACTGTCACAGTGTAACACTGAGTTACTTTTAGAAGATGTGAATCTTTGAAATTTCTTCATGGAAACTATAATAATAGTAATAATACTTTTCTCTATTACTAGTTATTTCAACTGCTTTGCAAAGTGCATGTATCAAAGTCATGTCAACATAACCATTGAGAGAAAAGTCAATGAAGAAACTAGTAATTCTTTCAGTTAGAAGCTGTCTAGACATAAATTTCCTTCTGCAAAGATCTGGAACATAAAAGATGTTCATCAATATGCCCTATTTTTTTTCCAACTTTGTAAAAGCTAATTAGTAGGTATGAAAGTGCCATGTTAAAGTTTAATGTCTCTACCTTTGTCCCTCATAACTCACATAAAAATGCTGTAAAAAGCACAAATACTATGTGTGTTGTCTCTATGCCTGTTTTGCTGCTTGGCAGAAGACATAGACTTGTACCTGTCAAAGGAAATTTCTCTCCAGTGGTATAGCATCCATATTTTATCAGTACTGAAAATTTAATTTTGGTTAGAAACATTAAACACACCCCTAATCTGGGAGAAGATACTGCTAAGACTAAATTTTTTAAAAAATAGCAACAAGTGCTTTTCTGCAATGATTATATTGACCAAGTGAAAAAATCTTCTCTGAAATCAGTAAATTTCTATTTCTGTACCTCAGCATGTTAGCAACAAATAAGAGTGGAAAAATACCACTTTCATATATATTGTAACAAGAATGTATAAATCTGTACATTTGATTTTTTCTGAACTTCTACTTCTGCTTAGATTTTTGTAATTTAAATAATACTAGCAATTGGGAAGACTATATATTTGCATTTTGTTTCTTAAAAATAGCTTTTTCAGTACAAAGGTTCTCTTGGACACATTTTATATTGATACATTTATTAGTAGCTTATCAATTTCCAACAATTGTTATTGTTGCTGGTTAATTGCACGTTACAGCCTCTGACTGGGGAAAGTTTGGTTATAGAACAGATTGAAAAGCAGTGGCAACACATTTTGCAGAAGAGCTTATATGTAATTAAAGCATATGAGCTCCACTCTGCATTGTGCTTATTACAATCCATGCTAATTATTTATTAAACTTTTTCAAATTGCACTGTTATAATGAAGTACAAATTGTACGATTATGCACAGATAGTGCAAATGCTACATGTGCAAATTTAGTTGCCTTTTTTTTTTTTTAATGAGTTTAGTGTATATTAAGGCCACCTAGAACCATATACTGAAAATGAAAGACAGCACTTTCTCATGGCTGGTAGTTATATTATAGTTGAAGACAACAAGATTATGGTCTTGAAATCTCTGGGCCAGAATCACTTTCCTTCCATGAGCTTTTGTAATTTATATAGATCTGTTTACTTTTCAAGATATTCTAGTACATAAATTTTCATGTTGAAGAGTACCAATGTTACTCATCTACTTTTCTGTTCTATCTTATCATCTCAGCGGAATATACCTTTGCCAAAAGACTTCGAGCAAGCTAATTTTTGACCTGTGAAGGAAGAAAATGGAGTTGCAATGTTCTTCTTTGCTTGAAGGAGAAAATACAACTTTTCAGCCATTTTTGCAATTCTAGTCACTTTCTTGACAAATGTAATTACTATGGTTTATGTGGTAGAAGTCTATCACAAAATCCACTTAACCTGTGTTGCTGTCTTCTCAGCAACAGACACGGGGTGTAGAAGTTCAGGGGAGAACTGGTACCTTTCATTGAATCTTCATGCACAACTTTCTTGCTGTTTTTTTCACAGTCATTAACTGGTGTTGATCATGCACAAAAATGACACTCATGTTTTTGTAGCAGCTGAAGCCTATTTTACCATAAAGTTTGAGATAAGCCAACATCACAATGATCCAATCTTCTTTCAAAATGCATTTGATCATTTAAATAGTTTCACAAAGATAAAGGCCAGTTTTGAAATTCATTAAATGTAGGTGTAAATTCCAAAAATGTCTGAGTTTGTTCAGATGTGGATTATTGTAGTAGGTCCATCTCTAGCCATATTTTAATTAAGTTTCCAAAACTGAGACAGGGAAGAGGGAAATATTTGTTTAGGAAACAAAAACACAAATTCAACCCAAGGCCAGGACAAATAAAAATGACTGGAGAAAAGCAGACATTCACAATAAAACGTCAGTATTTCACATCTTTATCCAGATTCCAAATCCACTCATAAGATTTACATAAAAAATGTAAGATATTTTCCACAGTCTGAGTAAGATGAAAGTCAAATTGATCTCAACAGACTTATATCAAACAGGACTAAAGTCTGATTTCTTGGAGCAGAAAAAGTGCAGTCATGCCAAACATTTTTTTTCTCTAGCTCCCTCAAGAAAAGATTTATTTTAATAGTAAGAATGATTCTCAAAAAGAAACTTTGCACATGGCCTAAACATTACAGTAGTCATGGTAACCTGATCTTCACAGTAGGACATCTTGATAAAAAAAGATAGACCTAGCAGGAGGCAAGTTACAAAGCTCGTGTTTAGAGCAGTTCTGAAATAACTTCTGAGGTAAGTGGTGATGAAGTCTTTGTTCCTGTTACAAGGTTTGAGCTGTTTCTCTCTCTGTGTGGAAGCAATGCATTTGCTCAAAACTCATTTCAAAGTGTTTACTTAAGCTATGTATTTCTTTTTCAATGGAGAGTAAATATCAAAAACTGAGTGTCCAAATTTAACTCCTACTATGTATAACTACCTGCAGGAAGCTTGATTTTCCACCTTGCTGTTTAACCTCTTGTACCCATGGGTTTCCCTATATGGAAGAAAAAACCCTAATGTATATGTAGTGGCCAATTAGATGTTAAAATCCAAATTTTCAAATATTTAATTGTCTTATTTCCAACAAAATTGAGTCAAATTAGACATTCAGATATCTCTGAGTCTGTGGGTTGACTTATTTATCTAAGAAAGTTTAGTTCCTAAAAGGATTTGGCTTAACTAATGCTGAGGTAAGAACATCAATGCAGAAGATTTCAGTTCACTGAGGTTAGAAGTTAATCTCCACTTCAATCTTTAAAGTTGAATTTTTATTTCATTCACAAGTTTCTATATTAATTATAAGTGTTTTTCAATGGACAGATCACTCTTTCTGGAGTTGGGAGTAGTAATGAAAATACATTCAGACAACATAGTACAATCTTAACTGAATACTGTTCTTTTACTTTAAAACTCACACATTATCTGAAAACCCATTGAAACATGAATGTACAGATTTAAAATACTGTATTTAAAAAGAAATATTCTCTATGTTGGCAAATATGTTTAATTTTCAAGTTCAAGAGTCAGAAAAGGCTGAGAATTATTTACACCAGAAACCAGATTCTTCATCTAGTTAATATACAAAATACATTCCCTCACTCTCAAAGAAAAGTGGACTGCTGAAGCTCTTACTTGATGAAATTTTGGAAATGTTTAAAGTGTTTGATTTTCTTTAGTTCTTAACTAGATAATGGTAAAACTCAGAGACCAGTCCTCAGCTGATACAAATTGTTGTAGACTGAGGAGAATGGCAATGTGATGATTAAAACCTGCTGGGCTCTGGCCCTGAACTGTCATCATTCAGAACTAACCTGTCTCCTGTTAATTAATTTTTTGAAATTCAGAATGACCAGAGCATCAGCAACATACATACTCGACTGAGAATTCAAATAAAAGAGAGGGTGTTGAAGATTTTGTTTGTTTTTTACTACAAGATTTCAGTTTAAAGTGCGAGTTTGCATTCCAAACAACCTTGGAAATGCAGACTTCTTAAGAAAGGTACTGAATTTCTTCAGGGTGTTGTGGTCACTAGACTAATACAGAATGTTCAGTTATGACAGCTTCCATAACTGGTGGTCTGCTCCAACACATTGTCTGTCATGGCTAATAGAAGAACTTTGTCTTTATATCTTTTGGAATTATCTGATACATTCTTTACAAAATATGATTAAGTCATTTACTAATTATCTCTCCATTTTCATGCTTTTTGGGCTGTTTCTCCTGCTAACACAGAAAACTTATCAGGTAATTAAATAAACAACTCCTCTATTAATTACTTGGTTTTCAGAACTTACTGACGTTTTGGTGTTTTTCATGGTCCGTGAGGCAGAAGAAGATCCTTTATGGATTATAACAGTGGTACTGAGAATTATGCAAAATCTCACCCTGGTTTAGTCACTGCAACCCTATTAAAATCAATGCAACAGGTCATCCCATTATTAAGCTGTTCTTTAACCTTCATTCTTGACAGTACCCACTGGTAGCAGAAATATGAAACAGCAACAAAGTGATGAAGGTACTACAAATCTTTGTATGAGTCTGATGGAATTATTATGAGACAGAAAAAATAACTTAAGCCTCACAGCAGACTGGAATCCTGAAAAAGTCTGTTTGCTCTGACTGAAAACAGATCATTGTAGAACTTCCACTTACCACAAAGGAAAAAAGGCATCACCGGCTCTACAATGTGTACCTACTGAATTATTTGACTGAAGTCAGGCTTCATTGTCACCAGATAAATAGACAAACTTTAGTTTCAGAGATTACATACTTGTCTCTCACAAATGTCTGAGCAGCATGAAAAACAAACATAATTTATGTTCTTTTCTACTCTATCAGAACGTAATTTTCCTGGTACTTGAATGTTTTATTTTATGCATTTTGGAGTTGTTGATGTGTTCCTTGTAATCCAAAGGCTATTTCTTACCAGTAGTCCTTTCTTTCTTTCTTACTAATCGAGCTGTTATTATTCATGTTACTGAAAATACGTTGCCTCATTTGAAACAAACATTTTCTGTAGAATGTTATTTCATTTTCATTCGATTTAAACTAAGTGGAATTTACATCAGCCTCTAGAATGGCATGGCAGACAACTAAAACAAATTTGCTTTATTTAATTCTTGCAGGATGTGATATTTTTCAAGTAGCTGATACTTGAAAAAATCCATATGTAACAACTGAAGAACTGAAAAAGCTGAAAATTAATATTCCTTGGGAAGGAAAAGAACAAAGTGAAAAAACATTCTTGTAAGATTAAATTGCAAAGTAGACACACCTGGGCTAATGATAATGCTTTGGTGTTTTGCCATGACAGCCCTTTTACCACATTCTTTACAACAGAAAATACCAACTCATTATGAGCTGATAAACAGTTATATATATATATATGTGGGTGTGTGTATACACACACACTCACAGAGGTAAAAACAAACATGTTTTTTTCCTCAAAAATTAGAAATGCAAACAATTTTAAAAAGTCACACAAACATTGTCAAAGAGATACCATCTACTCAATGATCTAATGGATGAGGGGGCAGAAAAAGGGGAATATGAAAGTTACACACTGTCATTGTCATATCTGAGATCAAACAAGAAAGCACAATATTCTAGAAGCATCAGTGCCTAGAAATTAACTGGGTTCCTATACACGTGGCTCTAACTTACAGCCAGATTATAAATAGTTTCAATGAAAGCTGAAGAGATCATTCAAATATTGGTCCCCACAAGCATCTTTTAATTAAACAGGAGGACGAGTGGAAAGAAAGGAGTCTTCAGAATCAGCATAGTTTTCTGCAGTCCTGGCTTCCTTTGCTTGTGTAAATAGCAAACACACACAAGAAAAGGCCACATATTCCCTTACTCGTGGTTTGTGAGTCAGCTTTCCAGAGACCTGTTGACTGGTGAGGGGTATTTTAAGTTTACGAGTCAGTATCCTGACTCTCCTTCAGGACACAAGGCAAGTTGCCTAGAACAGTATCTTCTTTTGCCAATGACTGAAACATGCAACATGGGAGTATTTTATACCTCCATCAAAGATATCTGGAATTGCTGATGACAAAAAGTTTGTGAGTAATGAAAAATTTCTAAAATCATAGCTATGATGAATGTTAATGTAATAACCAATGAACTAACAAATATAGAAATGAAAGAAGAGGGATTGGTATTAAAGATAATTCAGTTTCAGTTAGATTGTTGCGAGGAGTCCAGCCTTCTTAAAGAATTAGTTTCTGCTTGTATGTTAACACCTGAAAGCCAGTACGGGAGACTCATAAATAGACGCATAAATATATATATAGGAGATGCAAATATGTATACATATGCATGTATAGATATATACACATACACAGAGGACATGTAGCATTAATGCACAATATCTGAAAGGGGTTAGGAAATTCTGTAGTACATATGGATGCTAATGCCTGACATTGTAGAAAAGACTTTTGAGACTACACATGAAATACGTGCTTTGAATGGCAGTTTAGGCGGTAAAGGGGCAAACGAGAAATGTTGGAAAAAGCTTTAATATTTTTTAAAGAACAGGAAAATGGTCTCAGTGGTAAAATACACCTGTCAAATGGCAATGTTATAACAAAGTGAACATGTATTAAATCAAAAGACAATAACATAAATCTGAAGTCTTTGCTGTTATGTACAATATTTTTTTTAATGGGATGGCTAGCATCTGATTTCTGTTCATCAGGCTGGGGATACAGAAAGGGACCTCCATGCCTAGCAGTTTCAAACACCTTTAGGAAAAAAGTGCTTACTACCACTCAGCATCCACTCCCAGGTATATTCCAGCCCATATAAATAGTTACTGGAGGAGTACAGAAATAAAAAATAGTAACTCAATAGGCAAATTCATTTTTCTACTCACCTAGTGCTGGTCTTGAGCCTACAAGTGATTTACAATAATATCTTTATAGATGTGATTAGTAACTGCCTCTGCGGGGCTGCTTCAATGAATGAAGCTACTCTTTGAAGTCAAGCATTTGCAGAATCACTAGCCTAGATAATAAAATCTTCAGAGGCCTGCTCCATTTGATGTGATTAGCAAGAAAAGAACAATGAATTAAATTCTGTATTTACTTTTCTTACAATCTAATATTTTCATTCAGAAAATGGCTCCATACCTTACTTCTTGTACCTTACACTGAACCCTTTGGTCTCCCACTAGATGTATGTTAAGGCTTTAAACAGTCTGCTTCAAAACAGTTCAAATCAGGGAGACAAACAGGAAGAAAACCTGACTTCTTTTATCCCTGACTGTTAATGTTGATACCAATATTTTTTAGAGGAGCAGAGCAGTTATTCAGATTTATACCAACTAAGTATCAAATCGTAAGATTAGACAAAATTGTTTAGTCATCTTTTCCATTTCTCAGTTTCATCTTGAGAGAAATGAAGACAAGAATGCCTATTAAATTAACTTTTTTCTTACAATTTGTGGAAGGCCTAATTCAAAACAAGGAATTATTTCCCTTTAAAGAACAAGAAGAACTGATTTTTCATGAGGATCAGCTATCATTTCTATGATTAATTATTTCCAGTTACTGTAGTGTGTTGCTTTATATACTGGGTTTAAATACAATGTAGCCTTCCTTTTAATCTTTCAGCTGTCTCAACTCATAAACACATTAAAATAATTTTATCTTGCCGTATGGCTATTTAAATAAAGTGATATCTGAAAGTTCGACTAAAAGTCTGAAGGCTTAACATAGAAACACTTCTTTGTAGCTCAATTGTCACTCAGGATGGCAGAAAAAAAAAAGTAAAAGAAATATAAAGGAAATGTAAAAGAAATGTAAAAGAAGAGGGGTTTTTTCCCAGACTTTGAGAAAAATAACAGCCTTATGCTTTTTACCATGTCTTTTTACCTTTGTCTATACATATTTGTGTGATGTAGCTCTCCTTATAAATCGATGCAACTGTGTTGCACTGTAGTTCAGAGAAACAATAAAATGTGGTATCAGGAAGCACATTAGCATAGTTTGGAAGCAACATGAAGAACTGAATGTTCCACTGCGTGAAAAACTGGTTGGAAGGATGGGCCCAGAGAGTTGTGGTTAATGGAACTAAATCCAGTTGGTGACCAGTCACTAGTGGTGTTCCCCAGGGCTCAGTGTTGGGGCCACTTCTGTTTAATATCATTATTGATGACCTAGATAAGAGGATTGAGTGTATTCTCAGTAAGTTTTCAGATGACACGAAGTTAGGTGGAAGTGTTGATCTGCTTGAGGGAAGGAAGGCTCTGCAGAGAGGTCTGGACAGGCTGCATTGATGGGCAGAGGCCAGTGGGATGAGGTTCAATAAGGCCAGGTGCCGGGTCCTACACTTGGGTCACAACAACCCCAGGCACCCATACAGGCTTGGGCAAGAGTGGCTGGAAAGCTGCTCAGCAGAAAGGGACTTGGGGATGCTGGTTGACAGCCAGCTGGATTTGAGCCAGCAGTGTGCCCAGGTGGCCAAGAAGGCCAATGGCATCTTGGCCTGCACCAAGAATATTGTGGCCAGCANTGGGGTTGTTCACTGCGGAGAGGAGAACGCTCAGGGGGAACCTCATCACTCTCTACAACTACCTAAAAGGAGATTGTAATGAGGTGGGGGTCGGTCTCTTCTGCTGTGCCCATAGTGAAAGGATGAGAGGAAATGGCTTTAAATTGCAGCAGGGAGGATTCAGATTGGACATTAGGAAAAAATTTTTCCCTGTGAGGGTGATTAAGTATTGGAATAGGTTGCCCGGGGAGGTGATGGAGTCACCATCCGTGGAGGTGTTCAAGAGGTGTCTGAATGAGGCACTGGATGTAGTGATGTAGGTAAACAGTCGGACTGGATATTCTTGAAGGTATCTTCCAACATTAATGATTCTATGTTTCTATGATTCTATGATTTTACTACACTGAACTCCTAGTTAAACATACTAATTTCATCCTCTTACTAGAAAATTTTCATAGAGTGAAAGACACACCCTGATTTGATATAGTTGTACTACGTCTCATGTACCTATTAGACAAGTCTATCAAAGAAAAAGTGCTTGTCCCATAACAAGAAGCATAATTAATCAATGATTTCAATGCACTTAAGAATCTAGTTTCCAGGGTCTTTATTGAAAATTAATAAATTCTGCCTAAATACCTTGAAATATTTTCCTTTTTAGGCAGAAGCACAATTTTAAATATGTCAGTAAAGGTTGTACAAGGTGATGAGGCGTACAATATGCAAAGTTAGAGTTTCTTTTATACTTAACCTTACAAAAAGCTTAGGACATCGCTTCTTCTCCTTTTTAAAGCCTCAAACATGTACTTAAACTTCTTGTTTGTGGGTCAGAAATTTGACTCCAACAACTGATTACAGCATTTTACAAATGCTAGATAAATGTCCTCAGTTTTCTGCCTGAAATATTTGTATATGAGAAACTGAAATCATACGCATAATTGACTGTATTCCATAAATGTACTGAAGTGAAATACACTGTAGACCGGACTGAGGTAACAACAAAATAATTAAACATCTGATTTAACTTTCTCTAACTGTCTTTAAATCTTACTGAGCCCTTAAATTGTCTAGATAAGACCTGCAGTAGAATGTCACCTCATTTAAGTGGAGTGTAAATCAGCATGGGGAAAACCACCATTGTTTCTCCTATCTGGAAACATCTGATGGTGATAGGAACTATTCTGAACATTAACCAAGACTTTATTTTTCCTTTAGGTCTACGGGTTGTTAGACTATAGGATGACTGTGTTTCTACGATCCATTCATCATCATCAGAAAGAAGCATCTCCAGAGAGCTGTAAACACGTTGAGACTCTGAAACTAGTATTCTTGGTGATGATGTATGATGGAAGAACACGACAACTTGGTTACCATAATAATGGAACTGCCAAACTTTGGCAGGGAAGGAAACAGGAGAAGGGGGAAACATGAAAAACATTGCAATTTAAAATTTGGTATTGGTCCAAGATTGGTTTAATTTTACTCATCTACTCCCAGAATCAGGAAAATAATTTTTTTTAAAAGTCTTCTTTTGGGGATGTAAAATCATTTTCTCACCCACAAATTTATCTGTACCCTGTATCCATGTTTTAATATGTGAGTTTGATTAGTGTTGGACTCATTATTTTTACCTTAAGAAAATATTCTTATTTTACCCTAATTGGTTTCTCGACTACAAATAACAGAAAATAAAAATATAGTACTTCCCTATAACCTGGCAAGTATTAAAAGAAATTTGATGGGAAAATATAAAGCTAGATAGATTACAATTGTTTTTCTTGGGTAACTGTCATATTAAAAATTGTTTGTGAAAGAAAAAATTATGAAGTTCTTACATATTTGAAAAGTAAAGGATCCTCATGTGTCCTGTAGTATACATATATATATATAAAATACATAGGAATAAATACACATATACATTTTTTATATATAGGCAACAGAACTTTACATTCCAATCGATGTACTAATTACTTGGTAGTGTGAGGAAAATTAAGAGTAATTCCTGTAAAGACAAACTGCAGGTAAAATTCTAAGTAAATATAACACAATTCCAGTGTTGTAATTCCATTAAAATAACAAACAAACTCAATACTGACTTGTGAAAAGTTCCACTGTTCTCTTACTACCCAAAGTCCCTGCTGTGTGGAGTGATACTAAGATTCAACAAGCAGGTAGCAGAGTTGATTTAGCTAAATCGTACTCAT